>JAJJWX010004280.1:0-600000 GCA_023529315.1 Papaver bracteatum | reverse complement strand
CAGTGTGAGATTGGATGGGGTTCAACTATAGTCCATACCGAAGTTAATTTGGAGTAGTCTAGTGTCTTTAGTGGCTTAATACAATGTATGTTTAATCTGTACTAGGTCCCATGGGTTTTATGCATTTGCGGTTTCCTCGTTAACAAAATTTCTGGTGTATGTGTTATTTTTTTCCGCATTATATTTTTATATAATTGAAATAATATAGGTTGTTCGTTGTTCAATCTATTAGAATATCCGACCTTTTGGTTATTGATTCAAATCAATTGACACTTGGATATTGGTCTTTGGTACCATCCAAGTTATCTCGATTTGATTAGACTCACGAATCATATTTTCTTGAGTAAATCAAATCGAGAGATTGAGATAATAACTCCTTGAGTATTTTCTATTGATTAAGTCTAACTGTCTAGTTGATTTTCTAGAAAACAACTCAGAATTGTCCATACATATTGCTAATCGAAATATTGGGTGGTGTTGTTAGACCCCCGCATTTTCAATTAGTATTATAGAAGGAAAACACGCTTAAGACCTCACAAGTTTGTGTTTGTAGCGATCTGATTCTTTGGACAAGAGTAGTATCTCTGATAAACGCGTCACCAAAAATAAAGAATATGTCCTGTCAAAGTCTATTTAAGAGAAAGATTCTACAATCTCAACTTTAGACAAACACTGTGTTAAAATCAGACAGGAAGATATTGACATGCACCATTCTAATTGCCCTTCGAAAGAGGTTACTTCTCTAAATGAACGGGAAACAACTGAAGAGAGTAATTTGATTCTGAATCTTATTAGAATTTAAGCTGATAGATTTAATCGGTTGAAGAAACATGTCAATAATCTTCTTGGTGCAATTAAAGACTGCAAAATCAAAGAAAATACTAAAGACTGTTCTTCATGTATGACTCTTGAAGCAAGCCTCATAAATGATGCTTTTGAAATAGAACGTCACTTGAATAAAGTCTCAATTCAAGGATGATCTAGGAAGTCTAATATATCAACTATTTCTGCTACAACAGTAAATGCTCTAGAAGAAAAAAAAATAGTCCCTTCCAAGCAAGGAAAATATGCCAGTCTCCTCTGATCAAGGAAATCTCACATCACATGGAAGGAAGAAATCTCATGACGAGTATGTTAAGACTAAACTAACTAATCACGGTTGTGATCAGAAAGTATGTCACTTTTGCGAAGCAAAAGGTTCTGTTAATCTGAAAGGAAACTCTAAGTTGAATAAAAACTCTGTTGTTCAACTTCAATGCACCTTAGATTTAATCCTCAGAGGTGTAACTGACATTCGTATGTCGAAACCTATTGGTTTTCATATGAACCCTGTGTATGCTACCAGGAAGGTCAGTTTAATGAGTTCCTCAAATATTAGGAAGTAGAACAAAAATCTTGATAAGAATCGTCTAAAGAAAGATCAAGTGGTTGTCTTTGAAAATAATGTTTCCCTTGATTTAAAGAGAATCCCAGAAGAAAGGAGAAAAATTGATGATACAAGAAACAACATGATAAAGATGATTCAAGGGTATAAAGAAATTGTTGACAGGTTGTCATCCTCCTCAAGTCAAGACTCTTCTGGTAAGAACTCAAACTATGTCTCTTATTTTGATGACAGTATGTTTTATGATAATTTCTCAACTCAAAAGGAATCCCTCTCATGATTCAGGAGGAAAACGAGACTTGATCATAGACACAATTCCTTAGATGAGCTCAAAGCTCATACTTGTACTAATTAATCACAAGGTTAGGAACTTGCTCATAAAAATCCTGCTGAACAAGATGTTTAAAAGTCAGGTGTACTTTGGCAATTTGTGCTCTGCATATTTGAGCTCTTCTCTTATCTTTTATAGATAAACTAGTGCCAACAGACAATACTGCATAAAAGGTATTTGCAATGTTTTTGTTGTATTTTCCTGTTTAATTGTCTTGTGTTCTTTTTTTGGTGTGCACTGTGTTCGAATGTGTACACGGGTAACCATTTCGAGTTTACAGCTTGGAAACCCTAAAATCCCTTCTTCTAAACAAAATCTTCAAATAACCGACCTATTGAGTTGCATATATCACGTACGCATACTCTATGTTTTTCTGGGTTATCAAGAATGTCCTCTTCTTCATCATTCGATGGTTGTTTTGCAAAGGGATTTCTTGTGAAAGGTTTTGGTGTTAAATCAAAAGGAAGAAAGAAAAGAACGCTTGTAGAAGATGGAGCACCTAATGCCTCATGCTACTATGCCTACTCACATCAAGATGTTGAGAGTGAGGATATGGTGTCTGCTGAAGTGGTTCATGACTTTCTAAAGTACTTCGAGAAAGCTAAACTGCAACTTGTTGATACAATAAGAGATCTTGGTGTTGTTAGAAGTGAGTTGAAAAAGGTTACTGCTGCCCTTGATCTCATGAAGACACATGTTAAAGAACTTCTCAACAAGGATATCTTCTTGGAAGAAACAGTTGACGTGAATCACAAGCTCAAGGATCTCGAAACCCATGAAACTGTCAAACATGAACTTTAGTTTGTGATTGGGTTCTACTACACATTTGAGCTTATCTTGTCTAGTAAATTTTCTATGTTTTCTATTTTATTTAGAAGAATAACTAGTGTTTTGGAATAGCCATGATTGTGATTACACATAGCTATATCCAATGATTTTATCTTCTTGTTTTTAAATTTTTTGGTTTAAAAAATTCTAACTTTGTTTGGAAGATGATGGTTGTAGTATTAATCGTTTTGGTTTTATATATTGCAATATTTTAATGGGATATGCATGTTTACGTCCGTGAACTTGATTGTCCCATATTTTGTCAAAAGTAAAGTCGTTCACGAATTGGTATGCAAATATTGATAAAGGAATGAATGGACTTTTGGCAAAACACAAAATTTAAGCCTACATTGTCAATTGTTGATGTAAGATAGGTTAAAATCTTTTGTGATTCAAGGATAAAGTCTATTCTGTCACTTTGTGATGGAAAAATTGAATAGGTCCTTGTTTTGTTATCCACAGTATAGAGCTTAATTGTTCCATATTATTATGTATTACCGTGAAGGCTCCATTGTGTATCTCATGTTGAGCACGATACAACTAAGTCTATTTCTTATTAGCATGGTTAGTTGTTCCATAAAGATGCAAAATATTGAGCATTAAGAACTAATTTAATCAACTTGTGTGGTTATTTAGTTTGTATTCCATGAGTTCTCTCATGTTGAGTACATGTACGGTTAAGGTTGTCATTTCCGATGATAATCTTAGTCGGGGTTCCATAATCTCTTATGTTGAGCCCAAATGAACTAAATCAGTCATCTTGTGTGATTATTTAGTTAGCACTCCATAGATTTTTCTCATATCGAGTATGATCAATTGAATTGATCACTTTGTGATTAGCTTAATTGTGTAATCCGGTTAGAGTATTTATGGGTTATCTTGTGAATAATCTAATCGATGAATTAAGTCTCCATAAGTTTACTTGTGTTGAGCATATTTAGTCAAATTAATCTTGGTTCGCTTTGGTTAATATGATTGAATATTTTGGATTCCAAATTCATACTTGTATGCAATTTGTCGAATCTAAAGAAATCCTTATTTTCTCTTGAAATTAAGGTCGCTCTTGTTGTTCCTTTGGGAATGACATCTTATGGGGGAGAGTTCTTTTGAACTTGCGCTTAATTTCCAAATCTTTGTGGGGAGTGCGGTTGTGGAATTTTTAGGGGTTATCTTGTATCTTTATAAACTCCTTGATGAATGCATTTAACCTCGGATTTATGATTGCATCTAAACAAAATGATAGAACATTTACCTTTGGTCATGAAATGTCTCTTACGGAACTTCATTAGGATCCCGTTCTTGTACCTTTGCTAATTTTATTGACAAAAAGGGGGAGAATTAATTGTAGTTCATATTAAAAATACATATGGTTTTCGGATCATTATGTAAGGGGGAGTGGTTTCCATGTGAGATGGAGTATTGACTAAGGGGGAGTGAAGTATCACCATAGTATTTTTGTTGAAGTTGTGATACAATTGAACTTTGACGTTGTGTAATAATACTATGACATTGTATAACACTGATTGAGAACCAATGCTTTTCTCATTGTTATAGCTACAGATTTTCAACAATGATGATGCTAAACTTATAACCTTTAGGATCATTGGACTACTTGGAAGTGACGAAGATTTCGAGTATTGGTGAAGATTAGGCATGTGGAATAGGAGCTACAAAGTTTATTTATATAATTTTTGTATTCCATATGTATTAATAGTTTTGCCACTAAAATTGACAAAAGGGCAGATTGTTAGAGCATTGCTCGGTCAAACTCGCATGCGTTGCTATCTCAAGCATGTTTGTCAATCTTAGTGATCAAACCTATAAAGTATTGATTTCTAGTCTACTATAGCTAAGGTCTCGGACTAGGATAAAAAGTGTAGTTGAGCTCAAGAACTCCATGGCGATCATCATACAAGACGAAGGACTACTCAAGGAACCAGTGGATCTTCATCAACTAAAACGTATGTGGAGACTTGAACTTATCTATCACTCAAAAGTCTATCTACTATATCTCCTATCTTGAGACAAAAGTAGTTTTACTATATAGACTAAGAATATGCACATGTGACATTTCGAGCTGAGTATATCTCGCTTATCTATTTCTCGAAATGGGTGTTGGTAAAGCTTTCGCTTTAGCCAAGTTCATCTTTGCCTAGTGACGAAAGTCATGTCATGTTTCAATCACTTTGGAAATCGCTCTGACGAAAAATAGTTTGTGAATAACAACTATATAACGCCCTCTAAGAATGTTTCAATGATTTAAATGAGAGTTTAGACTATATAACCATTGTGGCATATTGATTCAGGGTGGAAGCATTGAATAGCATTAAATCCAAAACCACATGTTTCCGAGATACCACTCTCGAGGAAAACACTACTTTTAATTCAACCAAGACTGATTATTATTAAAACAAAGAGCTCTTTATATAGATAACTCTTCCCGTATTTCCTAAACTATTAAAATACTTATTACCTAAAATACGAGATATTTCTAAACTAATGAAATCCCTACATAATTAATAATATTTCTAGAATATTCTTAATAAATAATAATAACTTAATTTATTACAATATATCTTGCGAAATAATTGAAATAAATTAGAGGATAATAAAAATATGCAAGCATATTTTCATACCATAAATACTCCACCATTCTCCCCTTCTTAAAAAAATTCGTCCTTGAATTTTGCCGGTATAATTAGTTGCATTTATGGTTTTGTGATAAAGTTTGGATTTCAAGCTTTAACTCGTCCTCCCATGAAGCTCTCGGATTATGTGCAACTCCTTGAAATCCCTCCTCCTTGTCGCCAACGAGGTTTTTGTTTTCATCACCGATCACTTCCTCCACTCGCTGTAGGCTAGGACCATGATGGGGCTCTTGCTGATGATGCATTTCATCCAATTTGAGGGTGAGCGCCTTAACCTTCCGTTCTAGATCATCTATTACCGCTTGCCCTTTCTCATCGCTGAGAGCGGCTGTTCGAACAACACCATAATCTCTTCCTCGAATCATGATGCTGGAGTGTTGCCTGTCTCTGAACCAACTGATGCAGGGCGGAAGCGTTGAATAATATTAAATCCAAAACCACATGTTTCCGAGATACCACTCTCGAGGAAAACACTACTTTTAATTCAACCAAGACTGATTATTATTAAAACAAAGAGCTCTTTATATAGATAACTCTTCCCGTATTTCCTAAACTATTAAAATACTTATACCTAAAATACGAGATATTTCTAAACTAATGAAATCCCTACATAATTAATAATATTTCTAGAATATTCTTAATAAATAATAATAACTTAATTTATTACAATATATCTTGCGAAATAATTGAAATAAATTAGAGGATAATAAAAATATGCAAGCATATTTTCATACCATAAATACTCCACCACATATAAACATTGTTGTGGCAACACATATATGTATAAGTCCTTAACACTTGAACCGAACTTTGCGAACTTTGTTGATCAAGTAGAACCGGAACGTGAGCAGCAACTTAGTCCGCGAACTGGCGTAAGTTCTCGAACCCGAGAATATCTGCTGAAGTTGAAGCTCAGGTGCAGTCCGTGAACTGACGGAAGTTCTCATCCCGAGAAATTCTGCTGGAGTTTATTAACTTCAATCGGTTAGCTTGAGTCCGCGAACTCAGTCCGCGAACTCAAGAGGTTATGTCTGAAAACGTTGTTCGTGAACTAATCTTAAATTACTAAGGAATGCTTTTGCAAACCGTGGATTTATAGTTCATGAAATGATTCGAGTGAATCACATCGTTTTTGATTCAATTATGTCTCTTGTAATACTTGGGATATCATAGTAATTGAACAACTCTCTAACTAGTTTATTTGAGTCATTTGGACTAGTTATAGTGAAGAAGAATATGGTTGATATGAAAGTTATCATTTGGCTAACCATTTGGTTGACTAATATTGAACCAACCATTGTACATGTTTGGGTATGGTTACACGAACTCAAAACATCAAGTACATGTGTGTATGACAAGCTAAGTTTTCGATCCAACGGTTGAGAGATATTAGCTTGTATCTAATCAGGTTTTCATCTAATGGTGAATATTGAATGCTTTGTTACTAAGATAACATTGATTGAAAACCTTGATTTGAAAGACTATATAAGGAAGAACTATAGCAACTGGGAAACCTAATCCTCACACATTCTGTGTGATACTAGTTTGCTAAATCTAGAGTCGATTCTCCTTTAACCTTTGGTTTTCTTCTCTAAAACCAGGTTAACGACTTAAAGACTTCATTGGGATTGTGAAGCCAGACCGATACTACTTTTCTTGTATTTGTGTGATCTGATCTTGATGTTTCTATCGTACGCATACAATTTTAATAATTGGCTTGAGATTTCTATCTCCGATAGGCAATATAATAGTAGTCACAAACATCTTCGTCTCATTGTTTGTGATTCCTCAATAATCTTCTTTGCTGCATCGATTAAGTTTATTGTGAGGTGATTGATAAAACTGAGCTATTCTTCGGGAATATAAGTATGGTTTTATCGATTCTTTCCTGTTCACATTGATTTATCAAAAGACAGAACAAAACTTGTAGGTTTATTCGTTGGAGACGAATTTATCTATTACCTGTATACTTTTCTGTGTGAGACAGATTTGTTTATTAAAGTCTTCGACTTTGGGTCGTAGCAACTCTTGGTTGTGGGTGAGATCAGCTAAGGGAATCAAGTGCGCAGTATCGTGATGGGATCATAGGCGTAGGAGCATAACTGTACCTTGGATCAGTTTGAGATTGGTTGGGTTTCAACTACAGTCCAGACCGAAGTTAATTTGGAGTAGACTAGTGTCTGTAGCGGCTTAATACAGTCTATGTTTAATATGGACTTGGTCCCGGGGTTTTTCTGCATTTGCGGTTTCCTCGTTAACAAAATTTCTGGTGTCTGTGTTATTTATTTTCCGCATTATATTTTTATATAATTGAAATAATACAGTTTGTGCGTTGTTCAATCGATTAGAATATCCGACCTTATTGGTTGTTGATTTAAATCGATTGACACTTGGATATTGGTCTTTGGTACCATCCAAGTTATCTCTTTGATTAGACTCGCGAATCATATTTGCTTGAGTAAATCAAATCGAGAGATTGGGATAATAACTCCTTGAGTATTTTCTATTGATTGAGTCTAACTGTCTAGTTGATTCTCTAGGAAACAACTCAGAGTTGTCCATACAGATTAGGGATGTGACTTGGGTTGGGTTAACCCACCCAACCCATGCCCAACCCATGCCCAACCCGAACATTGGGCGGACATGGGCAACATATTTCAAGACTTTGGGCAAGCTTGGGCATAAGTTTTATAAACCCGAGTTAAATTTGGGCAAGCATGGGCACAAATATTTCTAATCCAAGTAACCCGCCCAACCCAAAGAACTATGATATAGTTATATAAAACTATTTTCTTAATTGGTATTATTATCTATTTAGAGTAATTTTAGATATTATCTTCAAATCTAATAATGAAAATTTAATTTGTATTTGTCTCATTAATCATTCAATATGATAAAAGTTTATATTATTGTAAATAATATTCAGTTATTTGGAAATTTGAGATAAATAGAGCAATTAAATCTTATTATTACTAAAATTTGTTATTATTATATTAACAAACTCGTATATCCAGCGAAACTTGGGCCAACCCGAGGAACCCGAGGAAAATAACTTGGGCGGTCTTCGGCAGTACTTCTATGAGTTCCACGGGTTCGATGGGCAATCTGGGAAAAGGATCCCTAACTCGGGTCTGCCTCGGCCAAGCCTTCTAACCCACCCAACCAACCCAAGTCCCACCCCTAATACATATTGATAATCGAAATATTGGGTGGTGTTGTTAGAACCCTGCATTTTCATATTTATCAACTGATCAAAAATTAGATTTAGCAACTAACAAATAGTACCAAATGCAAGAAGGGGGGGGAAGTTTCCCAATCAGAAATAGAGTTTGAAGACCTAATAAATTTTCTGATTGATTTGAGAAAAAGTGATATAACTCCTTGATATATTTCTTGGTTGAGGTCACTTTATAAACTGGTGCTCTCAATATTTTAATATTGGAGTTAGTCCATACAGATTGCCGAACGAAATATTGGGTGTGGTTGTTATACCCCCGCTTTTTCATATTTATTAACTAGACGAGAAAGAGCTGATGTGATAAATTCTTTTGATGTGATAAAACTCCACCCTTTAGGATGGAACTAACTAAACAAACCGATATCAAAAGTAGTTCTAGCATAAGGAAAAGTATTCACCACAATAAATCATTATTCATGAAAAGAATATGGAACATACACAATCAACCTAATTCCATTTGCACCAGATTATACAATGAAAAATATTTATAAACCAACCGATTTCCAAGAAAACACATCCATTCCTTCCTCTTCCATCCCACAATGAAAGTAAATGTCCTCCCTCCTACCTCTCTTCCATCAACTCAGTTTCCATCGTATCGGAAACGGTTTAAACACTCATATCCAGGAAAATTGGATTTCTTAATTTCAAAACCTTGACCCTACCCAGTGCTACCCTATCCAATTAGTGGATGATCTCATTGACCCTCTTACACATAATTGGAATCATGCACAAATTAATAAACTCCCTCCTAATGTTGTCCAACATATCATAAATATCCACCTCCCCCTAGATAGGCCTTCAGATACAGTCCTATGGCCGTACTCAAAATTCGGAAAATACACCACTGCTACCTGCTATAATTGCTTAATCTAACAACATAACCACTATTACCAAAACCACCTCTCACCCACCAAATTCATGTGGACCTTACCCTTTCCACCAGAAATTCAGCTTTTCTTGTGGAAAGCTATTAATGAGGTATACTGACATTCACTACCCTACACCAAATTAACCTCATCAACTCTAACCAATGCCCCTGACGCAACATGGAACCAGAAACAGTCGAGCACATGCTTATTCATTGTCCAATAACCATATCTATCAGGAACAATTTGTTATCTCGCCTATCCACAAACCAAAACAACAACCACGACTATCATATTATGATAAATACTCAAATAACCATTTCTCAAATTCTACAAGGCACTAGCCATACCCCCTCCTTATCATCTTTCAATTTTCTATTCTGGAACATTTGGACGTCCATAAATGAATTCGTTTTCAAACAAAAACATACGCCCTAGCTCAAACCCTGAAGAAGTAACCGAAATTTGAACGAAAAAAAAAAGTACTTCCCCCAGTTATTCACGGGGACCAACCAGGGCTAATACAACCAATATCAGAGTAACAATGACGATCATAGTAGGCTAGACTAGACCAGGCCATGATTGGATAAAAATCAACACGGATGGTGCTTCTAGAGGAAACCCGGGAATGAGAGGAGCGGGTTTAATATGCAGGTATTCGAATGCTCAAAATTTGGTGGCCCTCGCACAACCTCTAGGAATAACTACATCATTAACGGCCGAAACATGAGCAACACTGCTGGCAACAAGGAAAACAACGGAACGACAATGGACAAAAGTTATCCTTGAAAAGGATTCGGAAAATCTTATACGGTTTATAAAACGACGACTAAATCTCTGTGGTATATTGTGGAAATGATCACCCAAATAAAACAAAGAATGCGACAAATTTCTCACTGTGATGTACGACACAACTATAGGGAACTGGAGCAAGCAACAGATGGACTCACAAACTATGGAAGCCAAGAAGAAAACTCATCAACAACCATATCAGACCAGCCAATCCCATCTTTTCTCCACCAAATAATATCAAATGACTACATGGGTACACGATACCCGCATGTAATAGTAATTGAGTTCTGTTTCTTTTTCCTCATGCTTCAAAAAAGAAAAAGAAAATCTTAGCTCCATCTAATTATCATAAGGCCAAGCACTATGGTGCCCCTATTCCCTACCATATCCCTCATATGTAGGGAAAAAGCTAAGAATCCATCCATTATGATCTCTCATATCCCTACATGAGTAGGGATATCCCTTCCCTACAAGGCAAAGTGGATCAGATCTGATCCACCTTGTAGGGAAGGGAAGTCACACGACAACTCAATAGCCGTATAAATTTACGCTTTACGGAAACTCAGTAGCCGTATGGCAATTAATACGTCTACTGAGTTGTTGTTTCCGTAAATTTATTTGTTTGACATTTTTTGTTTTACACTTCTCTCACACCCGATCCTAACCATCCATCATTAATAACGACTTTATCTTCTCCACCGTCGGATCCCAACGGTGATTTTTTTAAAATCCTCTATAAATACCACTCTAATTCTCTACTCAAATCACCCCAAATCAATTGATTTCTTATTTCTCTTCTTCTTACTATACTTCTTTGAATTTTATATATATCTTCTACTACTCCAGTTCTTATATTTTAGTTTGATTCAAAATGGTTAATAATTTTGTACAACGGGAAGAGATTAATCTTACTACTGCATTTATTTATGTGAGTACAAATGAAATTTTGGGTTCGCAACAAAAAGCTTCTATGTTTTGGATACGTATTCACCAAATTTTTGTCGAACGCAACGACAATCCTAATGGAAGAGATTGGGAGCCTTAAAAACCAAGATGAAAGCAATCAAAAAAGATGTCACAGAATTCGTGTCCATTCTTAACGATATACATCGGCAAACCAAAAGCGGTGTTTTTCCATATAGTTGGTGATAATAGTAATAAACTAAATTTTTCTTACATAATTTTTCAGAAAAAAGAGGGTCGGGAGCAATTTCTGGAACAAACAGGACAACCATTCAAGTATGATGCATGTTATGAAATGCTTAGAGAAAAGGTCCCTGTATTTAATTATGAACTCACTATGGCCCAAAATAGAGAGTTGTTTAATAATCATCGTAACTTTGTATCAATCGAAGATGATACTGAAGTTCTGCCTAATGGAGAGACTCGTTGGAATTACAAGTATAATGCACGTCCTATAGGAACAAAAAAAAAGCCAAAATGCAAGCTAGACAGAAGAAGGATCGCGAGCAAGGTATATTTAGAGAAGGTGATGAGGGAACATCTTCGGTTAAGTTGGAAGAAGATAGGATCTATCAACATAGTGCAAATATTTTGGAGTATCTTACGGAAACACGATCAAAGAAGGAAGAAATGAGAGTGGAATAAGAATCCCAATGCCAAACAATTTGGGCGTGTACTCAACAACCGAGTTATCAAATGGAAGAAAAACTCAATTTGCGAAAGCTCCAACAATAGACTTATCAAATGCATCAAAAACAAATGAATTTAGATCAAGATAATGCAATAATGTCTATGAACTTTAGTCAGTTAGCTCTCAACGAAAAAAATATTATCGACGCAAGAAAAAGGATGTTTTGAAGAGGATGAATAATATAATCCATCTCTAATTGGTTTTTCTTTTATTGGGTTTAGTTTTTTAATTTCTAGTCTAGGATTAAATTAAAAGTTTTGTCCTAAATTTCTAGTTAGTATAGTTGTTAACTTAATTTTAAAAGTGTTGTCTAAATTAATGTAGTTGATGTTTGAATTAATGAAAGGTTTGAATTTCGAGTTACTAACGGTTTAATTTTCAAATTAATATATTTAAATAATAGAGCCGTTAAATTTGTTTGTATATATAAAGACTTTGTATTCATTATCTTTAAAACACAAAACCAATCCTACTTATATTTCTTCATTTTTTTTAAAAAATCTAACCATGCCTCCAACAAACCCACCGTACACACTAAAGGAGAATACATATTTGATACGTAGTCTTTGCAGAGTTATGAGGATTTATTAAACAACGTTAGTAGAAACTGGGAATCGTTTTTGGTCACATGTATGGAGAATGTTCGTATTACATTTTAACGGTAATAATAATAGTAGAATATATCCGAGTTTATGAGGACGAGCACAAACAATTATAAGAAATTGCAAGACATTCTGGAGGTGTTTACAAAATAACAATAAGGACGGAGAGGCCGCGATGAATGGATTTATCCAAATAAGAGGGTATCCGTTTATCAATTTCAAGGAAGATGAAATATTTGGTATGCAAATCCCTGCAGTTTCTACGGTTCGATATTTTTTATACTAAGGTTTACTTGTATTGTGTTATGGTTTAATGTAATACTAGCAGTTTTATAATTAATAATTTTTATAAATTAAAATAATGTTCATTAATAACTTAAAAAAAGAAATTACAACTGATCATTCGATAAGAAGCGTGTAACGCCCTGCCCTCGTTTCTTAACATGGTGTACGATAGGTCTGAATACATTACATGTTTTTCCTGGTGTGAGATTCAACGATCAATGCCGCTTCGAATGATAAAATGACTCTCCTCTCCAAGCTTTATATGCATCCTGTGAAGCGAACCTGTCCCCTCTGTACCTATCGAGAAACCCATTGTACTTGATGCATAATTTACTAACATGATTCGTCCTTGAATAAATGTGGGATGGTTCATAATTATAGCGTGGTTTCTTACTCGTCTGTTTAACGAAAGGACCCCAACCAACTTGAATCCAAAATATACTCTGATATTTATGATCTTCAGGAAGATCCATGACAATGTAAAAATTTCTAACCCATTCCGTCTCTTCTTCAACATCCTTTAACCTTTCCCTCAGTTGGAACTGTTCTTGACCTCGTTTCTTTGCCTTGAGTTTCTCTTCGTATTTTGTCGCAGCCGATGATGAAGCTTTGGTTTCTTTTGTGGATTTTCGTTTGCTTAACACTTCATCCATCACATTAATGTGTTTGGTAGGTGATGAAGATGTAGTTGCGTTCGTAGTATCTTGATCTCTTCTTTTGTATATCTCTTTTTCTATTGTATCAATTTATTTGGTTGTTCGCTTGCATCTTCTAAGAATCTCTTCGACTGAATTGGTAGTTGGTGATTGATTTGCCATTAAAAAGTTGTTTAACTTTGATTTTTACCTCACAAATTTATGCTGCACAGAACATTGGGTTATCTTCCTTATATAGGACGAGTTCCCAACGTGTATATTTCTTATAACTCGTGCCCAACGGCTCTATTTCTTATCATACGTGCCCAATGGCTCTATTTCTTAGAACTCGTGCCCAACGACTCTATTTATTATAATTCGTGCCCAACGGCTCTATTTCTTAGAACTCGCGCCCAACAATAATATATTTTTTTCTATAAATATAGAATATTTTTTCTTATCAACAACAAACTCAAATCATTCTCAAATATAAACCTCAATCATGTATTCTAAGTTTCTAACAGTTCGAGTAGAAATGAAGAAAAAAAATAGTATGTGTGGAAGCAAAGAGGTGTCCATGTTGTTTCATGGATAATCATAACATGCTTCAATGCCCATGGCTATATACAAAATGTCCACAACGAGGTTGCACCGACACTAAGAAGGTAAGGTATTTGGAATGTGAGTATGCTAAATGTCCAGGAGAAGCACAATGTTTGAAGGATGAAATGAAAGATGTAATCAAACAAGAAAAAGTTAACGAACTCTGCAAGAACTTCAAACTAAAAGGAAAGGTGGAGTTTGAATGCACTAAAGAGATTCCATGTGAAACTCAGGGTTGTAATTTCTTTGGGGAAATGCACCGGTCAAGTGCAAAGAAAACATATGGAAAACGTTACTGGAAATGCCTTGTATGTGAAGCGGTGTCATGGGCTGAATAAGTGTTGTTTATGTTTTAGTTTAATCAAGAATTTGAATATCAATTGATGTAATGTGCTTTTTTATAATTAGTATGTGTTGTTCTTATAAGAGTTTAAATTTGATGAACATGATGTAATGTTCTTTTACAATAATTGATAATAGTTATTTTCATATTCATATGATTCACGATTACACTAAGCACGTGCAACAAGCATTTAAACCAATATGCGACCCTATTGGACGAGTTATGTCTCGTGAGGGTTTACAGAGAGATATACCCAAAAAATCTATCATTATTTAAATTGTTTACTCTTTATCTGATGATTCAGAGGATGGATCTTCAAAGGGGGACGGGTTATATTCTGAGAATTGTTATTTTTCAAAATCACATAGCAGTTAAAAAAATCTAAAAGGTTTCCCCTTCTTTTTTTCGCAACTCCCCAAAGCCAATTACTCCTACAACGAAAGAAAACAATATCAATTGACAATGAAATTATTCAACAATTTAGTACACATAGATATAAACTTATCCGTGTCGATACATTTACTTTCACGTCTGAAGTGATAATGTTTAACCTTGTTTTCAGATACTTAACCGTTCGTTCATTCGGATTCCCGTTATGGATAGTCAACCTTTGTAGCAACTGCTCCAAAAAGTTTGTGTTATTTAGTTGTTCATTTTCTTATTCATTCGCTAGATGAACATCAACCCATAAACTAACAATCAATTCGTCTTCCGCCGAAACATAACCCACTATAATTAAGAAAGAAAAGTGTTGTTTTGTAAATAATAACTTGGACAAAATAAGTTTTTATTTTTGTAGATGGAGAAGAGAGTTGGTCGAACTATTTATAAAAAATATGTGATCTATTTATACATGGTCAGTAAACATATCCATATAATGTATAAAGAGATTTCACGGATAAGTATACATATCCATATACAATACAAAGAGATTTAAATGATTTCACGGATTATCCTAATTGTAAACCATATGCCCAAATCCAAATCCAAAGTCTTTTCCAGTGGCAAGTATCGAGTCGACTAGAGAATATCTCATAAAAGTATAACATAGTTTTTACGTCGGCCTGTCAGATCCTTACACAACTTGTAAACCATGTGCAATCAAATATAAACGTATTCATTTGCATACATAATTGAAGACCAAATATAATTTAAAGTATGTAATACATATGCATGTAACATTCGAAATTTTGAACACAACAGTGAAAGGGTTATCATACATCCTATGCCTCAACATCATCATCATCATACATACCTGCATCATCGTACGCAGCCTCATCGTCCTCATCATCATCATATCGCCATCGTACTCATCATCGTCATCTCCATCATGTTCATATTCGTCTTCTACATGTCCGTCTCCATAAACATGTTCAACTGCATGTTCAAAGTCATATGAGATTTGATCATTGTAATCTCCATAATAATCAAATGCTCCATCCTCGTTTTGACCAGGAACAACTTATTCTTCTAAGTCTGTATTATTATAATCTCCATCTGATGATGGAAGCACCACATATTCCATATCTGAACCCTCCAAACTAGACAAGTCAGCTACCTGGCCTCCTCTACCAGGACGCGCAACAATGTGCTTGACAAGATCCATTCTTACTTATAGGTGCATTTCTAGGTTTTTCAGAGTTGACATAAATACATGACCATTATTGGTAGGTTCCGGACTCAGAACATGAACAACTCTGTCCCAATCCATATCCCGACGTTCATGCTCGATAATCATGTTGTGTAAAATAAGATAACATTCCATAATTAGGTTCAAGTCAGATATTTTCCAATACTTACATGGTGATCCGACAATTATGAATTTACCATGAAGCACTCTAAAAGCACGCTCGACATCCTTTCTTTTAGCCATTTGATACTTGTTGAATCTCACATACTCGGGAATGTCCAATGTCTGACTAAAAGCTTGTACAATTGTAGTCAACTTTGGATATATACCATCGTCTAAGAAATAACCCATATTTTATTGGTGACCATTGATGACATAATTGCATGGAGGGTGCTACACCCTTTAGCATGTTATCAAAAAGGGGTGAGTGTGCCAACACATTCAAATCGTTGTTTGATCCAGGCATTCCACAAAAAACATGCCAAAACCACAAATCGTATGATGCCACCGCCTCTAATACCAAACTACTATGTTTCTCTTTACCCCGGTAATTTCATTGCCAAGCTATCAGACAATTCTTCCATGGCCATTGCATACAATCAACACTACCAAGCATTCTAGGAAAACCTCGTTCCAGCATTCTCAGCTAGCAACCTCTGAACATCTTCAGGATTGGGTTCACGCAAATATATTTCTCCAAAAGTCATGCAAATGGTGTGGCAAAATCATTTTAGATACTTGTATATTGTAGTTGCACCCATATGAGTGTAATCATCAACACTATCAGTTGTTGTAATTTTGCATAAACACTTCATCACGACAACTAATTTCATATGCGGAGAATGCCCTATAGTACTGGTTGCATCCGGACGTTGTTGATATTCTGGATCAACTTCAAGCAATTTTCCTAACCGTTTATCGAATAAGTCTTCCCTCATGCCTAGACGTTGTTTGAATTGTCTTGAGGTATAACCAGTTCCAGGCGTAAAATAATCATTCATCATTTTCGCATCATGCCACACTCGATCACGCATTATTATACTACGTGTCGAATAATACATCCCTAGGTACCGGTTGTCGAATAATACGCAGCCGTTCATGAAAACATAGTTGTGTAAACATTAGGAAAACTTTATCTTCTTCATCACTAGAAGTATCCAAATAGATTCCATATTTAACTCTCACACAAGCACGCATTAGACTCATTATGTACCTTTGCAAACAACAAACACAATTTCAATTTTTGTATCTATAATACAAAACCGCATAGGTTTTTGATCTTTGGACGGACGGATAACATTTTGAGAGACAAATGTTGCATCCGACCATCCCAGTCTCATCCCAGTGAAAGACATCCGACGATCGCCGTTTCTGTAACTCCTCTCATTATAAATTAAAATTTATTAATCTATATGTCCGTCGAGAAGCGGATTCCGTCGCAGTACTATATGTCCAGTCGAGATTCAGTTTTATGGCAAAGCAACAGGATGCCACATGCGTTGGATTTCCTTAAGGCGATTCCCATTTCTGGTTTAAATCAAAGTATAGGACCGAGGCAATTTAGGTCGGTGTTAAGTTATAGATTGGGAATACCTCTTTTCGGGGAAGATAGTACATGCTCAAGTTGCAACAAAAATATGAATATTTTCGGAGATCATGATGTGCATTGCGCTAATGATGTTGGAAACAAATTTCGCCATGACCTCGCAAGGGATGTTTTCGCTGATATTTGTTACAAGGCTGGCGTACATGTGAGGAAAGAGGTAGATCTTGGATTATTATCAGACAACAATACGCCCTTAAGACCGGATGATATACTTGTTCACGGTTGGGAGAATGGCCAGGATGTTTGTTTTGATGTTACGGTTGTTTCACCGTTCACTGGCGGGGGAGCGCGTACTTTTATACCCGGTCAGGCAATTTCGATAGCTACAACGCGTAAACAAATCAAATACCTGGATAAGTGTTCCACTAACGGGTACGGGTTTGTTTTTTTAGCCTTTACGACTTTAGGGGAGTTGGGCGAAGATACTATCATTCTCTTGAAGAGGTTGAAGAATTGTATCACCAATCAGGATGTTAAACATAAGATAGGAGGTACTCTTTTTAATAGAATAGGTTTAGCAATTCAAAAGGGTGTTGGTGCCCAGCTTGTTGCCAGGCTACCCACCAACTTTTTGTAATCTGACCTTCAAAGGCTTTTTATATACTCTTATATATGATAATAAGTTGATTGATTATTGCATAAACTCTTAACTCAAGATATTCAAAGAAACATTAAATGAAATCATAATATATAATAATACATGCATTAATTGGATTTAGTGGTGGCATGATGAATCTATGGGAAATGAGATTTATTTGTTTATTTTTATACATAACTCACAAGTGAGATATGCATACACACTATATTAGTTAAATGATTTTGTGTTCGTTTTTGGATAATGTATATGAATAATTTTACAAAGTATTTATAGACATTATTTTCGCTTAAACCAAAATAGAAAACTATCTTGCAAAGGAACACGATTTAAAGTCTGTAAAAAAATAAAAATTACACCAGTCAGATATCATATTAAAGCAGTGCCGTTATCACACGAGTTATCTCTAGATATTTATTAGAACTCTCTGTTAACCTCATGCCGTACCGTTACGGCACGGGTTATTTCTAGTATCATACATAAATACAAGTCAATCAATGTTATACATCGATATAGTAGTTTACAAACATTGTCATTCAACATAAATTAAGACACACAACAATTAATCATGGATTTTTCACTATATATATGTTTTAATTATATTATTGATTGATGAATTGCATACTACATACCTAGCCAACCTAATATCAACAATTTCATCAAAATAAAAATAAAATTCAAATTCAAATTAATTTTAAACCCTAAAATTAGAATCACTCACCTTTGATGTTTTTTTGGATGAAATTCGAAATTGAAGAATGGATTTGCTTCACATTGGAGTAACGATCAAACCCTTTTAATTTAAGCCAACGAATCACAATGAATCAATATGAAAATCAAAAAGTGATAAAAGGGGTTTGAAAGGGTTTGAGAGGATGAAAAACTAGAGAAGAAGAAGAAATGAGAAATCCGAGCGGGTTTCTGATGACTTATACCTAGAATACGGAAACTGAGCAGCCATATTGATCAAGTCTACGAGTTGATTTATACGGCTACTGAATAGCCGTTTGGAACTATTTATACGGCTGTTAAGTTTTCGTATCGTATAAGGAAGGGAAAAAAAGGACACCATAGTGAGGGTGCTTTCCATGTGATATCCCTTCCCTTTATTTGAAGGATAGGGTATGGATACCGTGCACCATAGTGCTTGGTCTAAGGAGGCCGACACTAAGTATCATGCATACATCACAAACTTCCGTCCGCATTACATTTGCGTTTGTATCTAGGAAACAGCTCAGGTTCATATGAAGATGCAGTAGAGGTTAAATTGGAAAAATCTAAATTTGTGGAAGTCAGCCATTTGGCATAGTAGTTTGTATTTGAATTATGAACCCTTTAAGGACTTTTCATTAATATTTTTTTTTTTGATAGGAAGAGATAATTCATTAAGAGAAAGAATGTACAGAAGATGCTACCAGTAGTAGCAAAAATAAAAACGAAACAAAGATAAGAAAACTCCTAAATTACATAAAAATAGTGTCCCAATTTTGGACTGCAAAAGAAAAATTTAGATGTGCTCTAATTCCAGAAGCAGTCGCCCAAGCAATCACCAAAGATTTTGCTTCATTTTCCAAATCTGAATCGGTTTTGAAAGTGTGCTTTTCTTCGAAGGTCCGAGCATTCCTTTCCTTCCATATAGTCCAAATTACTGCAGAAGGAACAAGTGACCAATAATGCTTACCAGTTGGAGGGAGATGTACAGAGTCCCAGCAATGAGCAAGGTCATACATGGTTCTTGGAAAAGACCATGCCAAATTGTTTGGTGTGAGCCGAGACCAAATCTTTGTAGCAATTTTGCAATGAAGGAAAACGTGATCTGCAGTCTCCAGAGAACCTCCACACATGATACAACCATCCTCTAAAAAGATGCGTTTTTTGGTCAGCATATCAATTGTGTTCAACCTTCCATGTATAGCACACCACATGTGGAAATTTACTTTTGGTGGTATGTTCTTCTTCCAAGAAAAATTATGTGGAAAATTATCAACACCGGCAGTTAAGTTTAGCTTTTCATAGAGAGATTTGACGCTGAAAACCCCATCTGATGTAAGTTTCCAACGTCTTGTGTCCCCCAAGCTATCAAGTTGCGGCGGAGAATCTCCTATAACTTGCAGCAAACAAGCAAATTGGTTTGCCTCCGAATCAGAAAGTCTTCTTTTGAAAGTAAAATTCCAATTGCCATCTAACGTAATGTGTTCAGCCACAGTTGACAAGTTACCTCTTTCTAATTTATACAATTCAGGAAAAGAGATAGAGAGTGTAGTTTGACTACCCACCTATCGTTCCAGAATGATGTTAGAGTGCCTGAATGAACCGAGAGATTACAGTTGTTGTTTATGTGCTCCTTAGTTTCTGCTATTGCCTTCCAACAAGACACACCAACAGTTGAATTTACTTTTCCTGGTACCCAGTTTGAAGAAGTATTACCGTGCTTTTCCGAAATGATTTGATACCAAAGATGTGTTTTTTCTATTCCGAATTTCCAACACCACTTTGACAGTAAAGCTATATTCATTAGCTTCAGATCTAACACTCCCAAACCTCCTCTTTCCTTTGAAGAACAAACAAGAGAATAATTAACCAAATGAGAGCTTTTTGCATTATCCTTCCGCTCCCAAAGAAACTTTCTTATTTTCCTTTCCAACTGCTCAATGACTGAAACTGGAGCTTTAAAGAGAGAAAAATAATAAAGTGGCAAAGCAGTAAGAATATGTTTGATAAGTGTTACCTTACCCCCTTTCGAAAGAGAGATTTGGTTCCAAAACGATAACCTTGAATCAAACTTGGCTAGAACCGGATCCCATATAACTTTAGAGTTAGATTTAGCTCCTAATGGTAAACCAAGATAGATAAAAGGAATCGAATCAGTTGAGCAACCCAAGTCCGCCGCCCAATTATCCAGTTCCGGAATGTCGCCAATTAGTATTAATCTCGTCTTTGTAGTGTTGATTTTCAGACCCGCAATGAACTCAAAGCAAGTAAGAGCCGAAAACAAATTATCGATCTCCATCTTATTGTTATCTAAGAAAAATATAGTGTCGTCTGCGTAGTGTAGATGATTAACTATAATTCCATTATTAGTACAAGAAAACCCACTAAATAACTTCATGTTTGCTGCTCTATCTAGGAATCTTGAAAATCCTTCCATGGCGATGTTGAAAAGTAATGGGGAGATTGGATCTCCCTGTCTGACCCCTCTTGAGCTTTTAAAGTAACCGAAAGAAGAACCATTGATGAGAACTGAAAAGGAAGCTGTTGAGTAACAAAATCTGACCCATTTGCACCATTTTGTACTAAAACCCATCTTTTTTAGGACCATTTCTAAGTAGCTCCAACTGATTCTATCAAAAGCCTTTTCTAAATCAATTTTGCAAATAATACCAGGTACACCAGAAGATAACCTAGAGTCTACTAACTCATTCGCTATCAGAGTACCATCAATTATTTGTCTTCCTTCCACATAGGCACATTGAACAGGTGAGATTAATTTGTTCATAACAAGTTTTAGTCTTGAAGAAAGAACTTTTGAGATTATCTTGTAAACACTTGTTAACAAACAAATAGGTCTGCAGTCTTTAACCGTCTCAATATAATCCTTTTTTGGTACTAAAGCAATGAAAGTTGAGTTGTGTCTTGAATCAATCATACCTGTATTACATAATTCCTTAACCGTATCCATAATGTCATCTTTGAGAAAGCTCCAACACTTGTAAAAGAATAATAAAGGGTATCCATCTGGCCCCGGTGCCTTATCATGGCCAAGCTCTTTGATTGCTTTTAAAACTTCGTCCTCAGAGATCATTGCATCTAAAAAAAATGACTCAGTTGATGATATTTGGTCAAACTGAATATCTTCCAGAACGGGTCTCATAAAATGTTCCTCCATGAAAAGGCCTTTGTAGTATTGTACGATATGACTCTGTAACTTTTTCCTGTCATCAGTTAACTCACCCTCAATATAAAGTTGTCGAATCCTGTTGTATCTCCTTCTAGCTGTAGCAGATCTCATAAAATGTGTTGTGTTCCTATCCCCCTCCGTCAGCCATTTGTTTTTTGATTTTATCCTCCATGAGGTCTCCTCCATAATTGTAACTCTCTCAAAATCAGCCATAAGTTTTATCTTTTCTGCAAGTTTTTCCTCTACCAAATTGTTAACTTCTGCCACATCATCTAGATGTTGAATCTCTGCAAGAATGTTTCGAAGCTTGATCGTGGTGTGACCAAAAGTATCCCTGTTCCATTCTTTGAGATTTTCTTTAAGTGCCTTTAATTTGTACCATAACACACAGCTGGGTGTACCTGCAAAAGAGAAAGATTTCCACCAAATCTCCACCATTTCTATAAATCCATTCTCCAAGAACCACATTGCCTCAAACCTAAAAGGTCTAGGACCCCATGATGGGTCCGAAATATCAAGAATAATTGGAATATGATCTGATGTTGGTCTCGACTTAGCTAGTTGGGAAACATAAGGGTAGTGAAGCTCAAATGAATTGGAGATGAGAAATCTATCTAGCCTGCACATAATTGGATTCTCTTGACCATTGGACCAAGTAAATCTTGCACCTTTAAGAGGAAGATCGATAAGATCATGTTGTGAAACAAAATTTATAAAACCCTCCATACTCTTGTTTACTCTTGTGCAACCCTTTTTCTCTTCACACTTAAGAATGGTGTTGAAATCTCCACCAACACACCAAGGAGAATTCCAGAAGCTGCAGACATTATCTAATTCTTCCCAAAAAACAGGTTTTTCCAAAGGTTTATTTGGACCATAAACATTTGATAGATTCCACTGGAAGTTATCCGATTTGTTTGTACACAAAATGGAAAGAGTATAAGTGACCACCAAAGAATCAGTTACCTCTATCAGATTCTTATCCCATAGGATAATCATGCCTCCAGAATTTCCCATTGATTGTTGGAAAGTCCAACCAAAGTTGTTTTTTCCACAAATTTGGCTAATGTCCCAGTCCGTACAGTTAAGCATTTTTGTCTCTTGCAGAAGGATGATTGAAGCACCCGATGTCTGTATCATTTTCTTTACAATTGCTCGTCTAGCCACCAAGCAAAGCCCCCTAACATTCCACGACATTATCTTTAAACTCATTTTAAAACCAACTTGCCCAAATTTCTTCTACTTCTTTTTGAGTTAGAGTTACCGATGAAATCAACCACGGAAATGCCCAATCTTTTGTATTCTGTCTTTAGTTTTTTTGGTACCAGACCTGAGCTCTCACCTTTTTCAGAACTTGCGTCATCAGAACCGATAGTATCGGTTGTTGGCTCAAAACCTGGAGGGTAAACAGGATCATCTTCTAAATATACCATGAAAGTGTTCTCCAATTCCAAAACAGATACAACTTTTTGTCTTTGTTCCCTTAATACCACTTGTTGGCAATCTTCAAGAACAACTGTAGTCTGAACTCCAAAATCCTTTACCAATTTAGAATCTCTGATAAAGTCATTAGATTTGATGATCGGTCCCTCCGTGGAAACCTTAGACAACAAAAATTTCTTTGAATGATTTGGCATTTCTTCGAAAGAAAGACCCAGTTTCATACCCATGTGAAAGAGTCTGTTAACTTCTTGTATAATCCAGTTTGGTACTATATTAAGATGAGAATTAATGGGAAAGGCATGTGGCAGTATGATTTTTGGTTTGATAGGTGTTATGTTGATGATAGGTGCTTTGGCGATGATTGGTAATGATTTGATTTGTAATGAGCTGGTGGTTGGTGTAGAATTGAAGATGGTAGATGTAGAATTGGCGATGATTGGTATTGAATTGATTGGTAATGAATTGATTGGTAATGAATTGATGATGGGAGGTAGAGTGTTTATTATGGGAGTTGATAAGTAAAGTTGAATGTGTTTAGGTACATGGTCTAAAAACTTATAGAGTTTTATTGGAAATGCACTTGTTACTGGAATTGGTGTAGTAACACGTGACATGTTTTCCAAAATATCAACAAGACTCATCCTGAATGATGTAGTATTGCCATCTGTAGGACTGCCATCTATGGTACTTCCATCTGTAGTACTGTCATCTGTAGGACTGCCATCTGTAGTACTGCCATCTGTAGGACAACTTTATTTTGTCGGATCAATATTCATCTCAATTTTGTCTTCAATTGGAGTGAGTTCAGGTGCAGGCCCCGACAAAGTTAACGATTCTAACTTTTTCCAAATCAGCTTGACAAATCTGGGTTTTCTTTTTCCGGATTTACGCTTCTTTTTACCTTTTGGAGATGACCCGTGATGAGAGGGTCTACGTGAAACTTGGATGGAAACTTTCGGTGGGGTAAAATTCGTCATTCTCCTCAGTATTTTCTAGAAAATGAACTTCAGTAATTGGATCACTTGACTCGCCAGAATTTGTAGGCGATGGATTGTTTTGTTGGTTTTGAGTTGCTGCAGTGTCCGTTGTTTGATTGGCTTCATGCTCATCGGCGTCCGATTCTGCAACCGAGATTTTAAAAGCAGCTTCGGAATCGGAATCCACGTCCATGTCATCTTCGAAGTCCATCCTGCCTTCCTGGCTAGTCGCGGTACTCCCAGATTCCGCTGAAGGGATTATTTGAACATTTTGCCCCATTTGCTTAGGTGTTACCTTTTTTTTTTTTTTTTTCTTTTTACCTAAAGTTTTCTTTGGCCCCTGATTTCCGGTTTTTGGAGTTAAAAGTTTCAAAAAATTCTTCTTACCAGCTGTAGTATCATCATAGCTTTGATAAAAAAATTCGTTAAAGCGAACAATCTCTGGCGAAATTGTTGGAGTGATACACGCCGGATGGAATTTTCTTTTTTGTCTCGTACTTTGCTCCACCAAATCCGGCATAACATATGCATTGTCGGTTGAGTAGTTTGAATACAGATCCACGTTTGGAGGAGGCAAAATGAGAAAGTTCTGTTCAACCAGTGATTGCTTTCCGATCACCGTAATATGAGCTATGAACTTCTGATTTCCTGAGAAGATATTGATCATCCTTGGAATTGCATTAATACCCTTTTTGTTTCTTATCTTCATTCTCATTGCACGCAAATCTTCAAGTCTTAGTGTAGCAGGATGAATAAGTAAGATATCTCCGCATAGTTTCCCAATGGAATGCATAACTTCTAAGGACCAAAATTGATACGGGACTCCAAAGATTTGTAAATTGAAATCATGTTGATTTTTCTCTTTAGTACTCCAGATTTGATCATGCCATCTGAACACCGAATAAGTTACATTACAAGAGACGAATTTGAATTCCAAATCAATTTGTCGAAAATTCCTTATCCACATGGAAAATTGCCTGAGAAGAATTGATAGGGAAGATTTGGAATTTGGCAGTGATTTTCAACTTAAAACATAAAGCAATACCAATGTTGTTCCAAGACTGAACCTCATATGGGGATGAAATAATAAAAGCATCATTCCATTTTCCTAGAGAGTGCGAGTATCTTGTCGATGATTATGCTGTTGCTAAAATTGGATTTTTGAACCTTAACAGTTGAAGGTGTAGCAAAGTTATTGCAGTGAAAGGTTGGTGGAATATTCTTGGAATGGCATGGACTACCACTGAGAGACTGAGCAAATGAAATTTCAGGATTTAGGTATGACTTTGTAGGAATTGGTTGTGGGTTGGTGTAGTGGATTGGTGAAGGTGACACGGCGAAGGGGACATGTTTAGAATGGGTTGAAGGGATAGGTTTTGAAATGGACAAAGTGAATTGTATGATGGACTCAAGTGCATCTGCAACGGCGAACCATCCTGTAAAACATTCACCTGAAGGAATAAAGAACGATACTGGGTAAGATTTGGGATTATGTCTAGCTAGGATTATGTGCAGAAATAAGCCTTTTTCATTTGATTTTTTGGTAGCACAAAACCAGATCTTATTATGCTCATGTTTCCAAACTTTCCTACCAAAGATCACCGTTCTTGGCTGCTTCAAAGAAAACCGACTGGAGATCTTTAGCTAAAGAATGGTTGAAAACACCCTTGATTGAGCCGTGATTGTGGAACTCAGTTAGAGTGATGGAGGAAGATGGGATGGATTTGCTACAAGAGAATCTGAGATATTTCTTTTCAATCTTTACATAGCGATTTTCAGTATTCATGGCTTTGGGAAGTAATTGTAACAGAGGAAAACTAAACTAGGGAAGAAAACTAAGGATCTAGATTCTAATGGCAATGGAGAATGGGTGAGATGGAGAATGGGTGAGATGGAGAATGGAGAGAGAAAAGTTCCCATGTTTTTGTTTTGCTGACTTTTCATTAAGATACCACCAAATTTAGCTTTCCCTTTCGAGTTTTCCCTTCGAACTTGAAACCCTCTCCCTGAATCTAGTCCACCATTCCATGCTTGATACCTAGCATCCCACACAAGCAAGCAATCGACACTTCCCCACCTTGCTTTCACTTCCACATTATTTGTAGATTCACAGAATCTCTCTAGCTTAGATTACCCCCTTTACACTTCCACGTGCTTGTGAGCCCACATAAAAATCGTATCAAAAGAAGGATTGAATTTTGTTCCGGCTACAATCCAAAAACTCCATTAATCACAATCGCCCTCGCCAGCAAAAAAAAATTTGTGTCACGGTCATGACTCGTGCTGCATATGATCTTCAATGTAAAAAACCAGAAAATCGTTAATACAAATCATTGTTCTCCGGGTAAGAAAAGGATTATTTTTTTGATGGTGGCGTCATTGTGATATATTTTCAACTGGTTAGTTTACTTTTACGGTGATTAAAATGTTCACGTAGAAATGATATTCTAAGTCCAATAATACAATGTTTTTCAAGAACTTGTAACAAATGAACTAGGATAACACCAAAAAAATGAATTTGATTTAAGAAAGAATCCTATTATTAGGGCTTAAAGGGGATGGGACTTTGGGGGCTTAAATTACTAAGTGGAACCTAAATGTTATAGGGGGAGATCAGATTTATGTAAAAGTTCAAAAATACCCTCAATTATTTTCACTTATTACCCTTCTACCCTTTCATTAACTAATTAATCTAATAAAAAAAAAACTGAAAAATCATTAAATAAAAAAAAAATTGAAATTCATTTAAAAAAAAAAAAACCCTCCTTCTCCCTCACTTTCTTTTCTTTTATTTTCTTCTTCTTCTCCTCCTCACCCTCACTTTCTTTTTTTCTTCTTCTTTTCCATTCTTCGTTTGAAACGATTAATCATCGATTCCAAAAAAAATCTTCGTCGATTAAACTCATTCTATAAAAGCATGAAACCTAAGGAAAATTTAGGTTAAAGTTCGTCGAATCAACCTCCTACTGAAGCAGAGAAACCAACTTCATCAAATGAAGATGAAACTGAAGATCAAGAAGAAGTGAATGAAGGAGATCCACCAGCCGCCGAGACTCCTGATATGACAACAATACGGTATGAATTCAAAAACCCACTCTTTATATAAGCGTTTCGTTGATTATTCTGTTGGTTTCGAAAATTTTAGGTCTGAAAAAAAGGTTCTGAAAATGCTTACGGCCGGGAGTTCTTGTATTCCCAGTCGTAAATAGGTATAACGGTTGTGAATTATTTTTTTCCCAGCCGTGTATACATTACATGGTTGGGATATCTAAGAACTCCCAGCCGTAAATCATTCGATGTGTACGAGATAGAGAAATCCTAATCGTAACTAGTTGTATACGGCTAGGTTATTCCTAGCCGTATATTCTCCTGTGTTCGAATTTTTTTCAGCGGTAGTTTAGTTTACATCTGGGTTTTTCTATCCGTAACTTTTTTTCCTGACCGTGATATTCAGTTTCCTAGCCATTTTTAAATTACGGTTTGGAATTTCCTAGCCGTATGTGGTACTGTACTGAATATTGAACAAGCTATATACCCACGTATAGGTTTTCCTATCCGTAATTCGTTTTTCGGATTGGTCGATTACTTAGTTCACATCCGTAATTCATTTTTCGGCTTGATCGATTACTAAATTTCCCATCCGTAATTAGTGTTGCGTCTTGGACTATCCAATTTTCCTGGCCGTATTGTGTGTTACGGTTTGGTTCTGTCAAATTTTCCCAGCCGTTTTTCTTATCTACTTTTGGTTTTTGGCCTTGTTTGTCTTGGAACATAGGAAAAGAAAAGAAGAAGAAAAGATCACAAGAAATAACACCTCGTAGTGACCCGACTCCGCAACCTCGTCACGCAAAACCATTGGGTGCTGGTGTACCAAGTAAATCTTATTGGAGTAATATTTTTGAATTTTTTTGTAGTGAAACAGGTAACACTAACAACCGCGATGGGATTGAATTATATATTCGATTCTCAAACATACGCAAAAAAGTGGAAGAGTATATGGCTTTACTTCGTATGTGCAAGCAACTTCTACTGAGGTGAGACTGATGAAGAAGTCGTAGCTCAAGCTAACAAGGAATGGAGAAAATGGAAAGGTTATAATTTCGACTTCGAAGCTCAAATGACCATCATCAAAGATTTCTTGATACATCGAAAGGGATGTTATTAAAACCAACTTTGTAATGGGGATATATCAAGCATGTAATAAGTTTTATTGTGGTCTACTTAATGAATGTATTAGTAATTTTCAATCGTATTAAGAATTCATGTTGAATCAAAAAAATTCCCAACTTTCAAATCGATATACAGATGGGAAGTTTATGTAAACTCAGCCGTAATGCAGACTCAGGTTATACTGGGAAGAATAACGACCAGAAGTTCATAAATTCCGATCCGTTTTATGCGTTCATGTCTGGGAGTTCCTAATATCCCAACTGTTGTATCTAATTTCGTCTGGGTCAACAAATTTACCTAGCCGTAACAGCAGAAAATTCCAGATTTTTGACGGATTTGAATTGATTAAATTGATGTTGAGAGTTGATTATAAGGTTATCTTGAGTTTTGTGACGATGGGTTTCATCATTTTTCTTCAAAAAAATTCAAAAAAAATTTCACCAAAATCATCATTTTTCCTTCTTCAAAACTCAAAAAGATCAAGTTTTGATTTGCAAAAGATTAATGTTTTGATTAGTCTAATCGATTCACTAAGACTGATTAGTTAGCTTAATCAATTTAATTAGCACTAATCAAATTAAGGGTAGATTAGACATTACAAAAAAGGATAGATAATGGGTCATATGGGTTGTTATTTCATGACTCCATTAAGCCCCCCAAAACCCACCCTTTTTAAGCCCATGGGCGGATCTAAAGCTTGACTTAGGCTAGCTCAAGCCACCCTCAAAATTCAAAAAAAATCATTTTTTTTCACTACCTAATTTGGTCAGAAAGATAATGAAGACCTGAAAAATAGGCTTAAGCTAGAATCATTTTTTGGGGACTTATGTTTTTTTGGGGACCATTGATTTTTAAGGCCACCTATCCTACAATGATAAGGGGTGTCCTAAAGTCATGAGTTTACCAATTTTTCCCCTACCCAATTTAACATTAACCCACCACCGCCGATTACCACCACCACCTCCTCCAATTATCACCACCACCAACCACCGATTACCACCACCACCACCTCCCACCACCGCCCACCACCTCCTCCGATTATCACCACCACCTACGATTATTGAGTGACTAAAGTGATAGGAGAAGAAGAAGATGGAGAAAAAAAATATTTTGAGATGGGTGAATATGGAGAAAAAACATCCTCTGGGTACCGAAGTATGCTTGTAACTTAGTGAATGTTGCTATAAACGGCCTAAAATATCTTGAAAATCAAAATTGTAACAAAAAAAATTTCAACCAGATCAACAAATTTCGGTTTTATTATATGAAGAACATGTAACCGAACTTTCTGCAGATGCAGTTCGGTTAATAAATCCAAAATCACAGGAAACCGAACCAGAGCTTGAATGGAGTTTTTGTTTGTTCGGCTAGCTGATGAAAAATCAAATGTAACCGAACTACTATGCTTGAGTTTACAGAGTTTTGTTCGGTTCAGTCGAGTAGACCACGTTGTAACCGAACTTTAAACAACAGAGTTCGGTAAGTTCGCAGAATTTTGTTTTTTGCGATTAAACCGAACTCAACATTTGGCTACATAGAGAAGAGTTCGGTTTTGAAATTATTTTTGCGAGTTAACCGAACTCATTTACAGAGGTATGCTCGGTTGGTTCGTAAACTTCAACGCAATCAAGTTCTCAGCCGAACTGCAGGTTAAAAGTAACCTAGTGTAAAAAGTTCGGTTGGTTCGCAAACTTCAACATATTTTGCGAATCAACCGAACTGAACTTATATATGCATATATGCAATTAGGAAAACGTTCGGTTAAAGTAAAAACTTTACAATTTTTGCGATCCCACCGAACTGCACTTGGAAATGCATATATGGAATTAGCCCATAGTTCGGTTAAAAGTATTTTTTTGCGAATGAATTGAACTCTGAGTTCGGTTCAGAAATAATTAATTCGTGATAACCGAACTTTTTGCGACATAACCGAATTAAAAGTTCGGCTGAGACTTTTTTTTGCGACGTAACCGAACCTGTCTCTGGAAAAAAAAAACCTCCATTAAACCTCTCTGCAACTTCCATTTTCAACTCATTTTGATGATTACTTCTCATTTTTTCAACCAAAAACAAATGACAAGCAATGAGTTTGTGAGAATATGTTTGTTAATGATTTAAATTAAGCTATATATATAGAGGTGGTGGTGGTGGTAATCGGAGGTGATTGTGGTAATCGGCTCCGCCACTGTTTAAGCCCCCAATAATATGATTCTTAAGAAAACCCACAAATTATGCAAACAAAATCTGAAAATCATCTAAAAGAAAAAGGATACTCTAGTCAAAAGAAACCAGCATGGAATTAAAACTCAAGATCAAAAGAAAGATTTGAGGGATTAAAAAAAGAAAGATATCAAAGTAAACTAATACTAAAAAGAAATAATATCAAGAAATGGTCGGGTCGGAAGTTCATCTCGTTGGTAGGACATACCGGACTTATTCTACATTTTGTCACTATTTGATTGGATAACTTCATACTCCACTAATCACCCTCACCAGCAAAAATAAAATAAAAATTGTGTCACTGTCATGACTCGTGCTGCATATTAATGTAAAAAACAGAAAAATCGTTAGTACAGATCATTGTTCTTCGGATAAGAAGAAAGGATATTTTTTCGTTGATGGCGTTGTTTTGATATATTTTTAACTGTTCATTTTTCCAGGTTGTTCATGTTCGAGTGGTCTGTTTTTTGTGCTCGGGTGATTCGAATGTTCACGTAAAGATATTAATAGTATCTACGTATTCCTAAAATTGATATTCTAAGCGTACAATATTTACCAACAACTTGTGTGCCAAATAAGACTGGAACACCAAAAATTGAATTCGAATTTTTGCAAACAAAATCTGAAAATCATCAAAAAGAAAAAGGAAACTAGTCAAAAGAAATCGGCATCGAATTAAAACTCAAGATCAAAAGAAAGATTTGAGGAATTAAGAAAAGAAAAGAAAGATATCAAAGTTAAAAAAGAAGAAAAAAAGGTCAGGTCAGAAGTTCATCTCGTTGGTAGGGCACACCCGACTTATTCTAGATTTTGTCACTATTTGATTGGATAACTTCACACTCCACTTCTTACTAAACCAAGAATATCAAAAAATCACAATAAAAATCTTCCATAGATATTCAATAAATTCAACACTCTGATTATTACTATTACTCCTTCTTCATGCTGCTGCTCATCTTCTGAATTACTTCTCAAAACCCCTTTTCATTTCCCTTCTTCTTCTTCGTAGTCTTCTGATCATGGAGAAACATTCAAACCAAATGGATTTAGATGAATGGGAAATCCTTTCTGATGATGGGTTTTTCGAATTACATCATCAGAATCATAACAAGAAGGTGTTAACAATTGATTCGGGTTTCGATGATTACTTCATATGTCCATCACCACCAAAGAAATCAGTTCTTGTCGAAAAGGAGGAGAAAAAAACAGAGGAACAAATTGTAGTAGTAAAAGAGATGATTAAAGTTCCTGTTCTTGAGATCAAGACTCCAAAATTGGTACTAGTCGGAGAAGATCAAGATACAATTTCTCAAGTCTTCTTTAAGAAAATGAAGGAGAAGGAATTCGTGGAAATGAAATTAGACTCCCCCACAAAGTCTGCCGGGTCTAGAGGAATTAAGTCACCAAGAATTGAATCAGGAGGATCAATTCAATCTGAGGATAAAGAAGAAGATGTCATAGAGAATAAGAAAATTGATGATGATCAAGAGGCGTTGAAGAAGAGTTATTTGGATTCAGATATGAAAAAAGATCAAAGAAACTTACAAGAAAGGAATAATGGTGGCAGTTTGCATATTTGGAAGTGGAGGATAACTGGAATTGGAGCTCTCTGTTCTTTAGGAATCACTGCGGCTACTATCTGTATTTTCATTATAGGAAACAGGAAAAAACATCATCAGCAGAATCAAAAATTCAGATTCCAGATTTATGCAGAAGACAACGAGGTCTGTAAATTCCCTTCAATTTTCCGATTTAAGCTAATTTCCACAAGACTTGCATATTTGATTCAGATCTTTAAATTTATATGATTAGAGACACATCCAGCTATTTTTCTAACAATTCAAGGAACACGTTTTGGTTTTGCAGAGGATTAAGCAAGTGGTTCACCATGCAACTAAACTGAACAATGCAATTTCAGCAGCAAGAGGTGTTCCTCTCTCAAGAGCTCATATTACCTTTGGAGGTTACTTTGATGGCCTTTAAGTTACAAGCGCCGTAGAATTCCTCAATTCTTCACAATACATTATGTTAAACCAAGTCGGTTAGGCTGTCATCGTCCATTAACATCTTTATAATATGGTTTATTTCTGATACTAATAAGTTATGTAAGATCACTGAACAGAAAAATATAAATGTAGTATAGGATGTAGGATGCATGTTTAGTAGAAGAGATGCAGTTATTTTAGTTGTTCAATAAATAAAAAAAGTCTCATTTACGAGCTGTTTGGTTCATAGAATTGGAGGTCTAGTAATCCAAATCAAAGAATTGAATTACACTGAAATGAATCCTTACTCCAAAATTTAGTGTTTGGCTAAGATATTTTAATTACAGCGTAATACATGCTTGTGAAAATGACAATAAAGACCCCCGGCACGTTAGAATTCCCTTAACTATAGCCGGAGATTTTATAAACTTCCTGGACATTTTATAAACTTCAATCAATTTCTGAATCAACGTTGTTAATTTAATGATGTGCGTAAGAAGCAAATTAGTAAAAGAACTTTAAAAAACATAACTTACAAACTACTTGAGATTTTGTTCTTCACATCTTCCATGCTGTGAAGAACAACTTTCTTTTTCAGCTCCGCAACACTTGCTTGTTGGTAATGCTTCTTTGGGCTAGTGACAGACTGACAGCATGAAGCAATTGAACCTGGTGAGTAACAAAATAGACAAACGCCACAACAGGAAAATAAATAAAACAATCGAATACAATTCTTTTTTTGCCTCGGGGGCAATAGCAATTCAGTTTGCACTTGTGACTTAAATTAAACTGATGGAAGTTAGAGCACACTTTTGTCAAATTCATTCTCTTCGACAAATCTTGAAAATCATATTACTAGACCAGTCTAGAACAACATGGTATCAAGTCAGAGCTTTATGCAAGTTATATATCGGAACGTAGTACCAGTAACTAGGAAAATTCAGGTTATAAATCGTAACCGCAAATTATGTTACAGGATTACAGGTTATAAATCGAAATACGGTACTAATATCAAGGACTTTTGTAAACTAAGTAACCGTACATGAATCAGAATCAGAATCAGAATCAGAAATTTTAGCAAGTTGTTAAAACACAAGGGAATTCTCACAAATCTAAGTTGTACCATCCAGTGCAACTCTTACAAAATGTAAGCTGAAACTTCATTGTGATATTACAAAGATTACGTATTAAGATTGGCAGTCTATAACTGATATATATCCATGCATATATACTACAGATACTAGAGCTGAAAATTCAAGACAGTCATGTAAAGTAACAAATACCATTGTGGAACTCTTATCAAAAGAATATCCTAATGGCCCGAATCTTAGTTCCATGAATCCTACACCCAGATGTAAGTGAAAGTTTCTTTAGTTTGAGCCAGACATAGACAAGACAACATACGAGATGACAAGACCTTTTTCCCCAATATAAACTTTGCTATAGGGTTCCGTATTGTGACAGATGGTTGAAAGCTGAAACCTCATAATTTTGTCTCCAATTCAGTGTCTTCAATAGTGTTAGTATGGTTCACTAATTCAATACATACATGAGTATAATATTTTAGCCTACGGAATCAAATTAGTGTATATGAATACGGATACATTACATAAACCATGTAAGCACCATAGACTGCCTCCTCCCCACCAGAAACTAACCAAAATGGTTTCAAAAGTGTTCTTAACGAGTATAATGTCAAAGATACGTGTATTCAGAGTCTTAGCATTTCGCTATTGACAGAACCAAAGGATGATTTGAATATTTCAGAAACAACTTAGTACATTCTCCATTAACTGTCTCCAACTTATGTTACTTGTTAGATTATCGGTTGATATATAATCTCTATATCTATGTACATTGGTATATCAATAGTTGGATCAATCTCCACAAGAAAGTGTGGAAGATTTTCTACAAAATATTTCTTGAATTGGTATCATGCCAGCGATCCTACAACCACACTATCTTCCATCTTCACATCAATCAATGGCAGCAAACACCGCCACTCTGGGATGGAGCTGCTGTAGAGTTGTGGTGTTTGTTGCCATTGATTGATTGCGAAGATGGAAGATAGCGTGGTTGAAGGATCGCTGGCGTGATACCAACTCAAGAAGTATTTTGCAGAAAAATCTTCCACTCTTTCTTGTGGAGATTGATTCAACCATTTATATATCAATGTACATAGATATAGAGATTAAATATTCAATAGATAGTCTAACAACCCGTACCATAAGTTGGAGATGATTAAGTAGAGAGATATTAGAACTCCAATTGCTTAAAAAAACGATGTAAAATCGATACAATCAATTCAATCAGGGAAACAATATGACTGAAATTATTCAACCTAGAAGCTGAAAGCATGACTGGAGAACCCAAACCAGCAACAACAAATCCTAAACTACAAACATATATGACTGAAATTAGTTGATTTTAGGGGTTCTTCAAGTTAAAATACGATCAAGAATCTGAATTCTCTAGTTATTGAACAAACATATCAACAAAAAAAAAAAAAAATGAAATTCTCACCAATTCAACAGCTTAATCCAACCGAACCAGATTCGAGCTTATAGTTCCAACTCCTTCAACGATTGCTTTTATGGGTTTCAGGGTTACAAGACTGGTTGTTGTTTTTTAGGTTTATAGATTGGAATAGACAAATATGGATTCAAGAAGATTAAGTGATTCAGGTAGAATTTTAGACGGAGGAAAAAATAACGAGACCAAGGATCGCCATCTCCATCCCCAGCTGGTTTATTTTCTTTTCCGTAGAATTGGTTCATTTGTTGCTAGCAAAACCAAAACCAAAGAACAAATACTAAAAAAAAACCAAAAAAATTGGTTTACTCCGTGATGTGACACTACCGTGCAGGAGCAAAAATTTGGTCGGGCGCAATCCAAAAGTTCGCCCCATCAGGCGTAGTTTAAAACTACGCCCCATTTTTTTTTTAATTGGGGCGTAACTTTGAATTACGCCCCACCTCAAGCGTAACTCGTATCTGCGCCCGGTGTCGGGCGTAACTTTAAATTACGCCCGACTAAAGACTAGAATAAAGATCAAATATGGTCTGGGATTTGGTCTTTGGTCCGGATTTTAATCGATAGTTTGTCCGATGTGTCTGGGTTTTCGACCAAATTTTTGGTTATAGTCCATGACTGTGGTTGCTCTAAGGATGGGTAGTTGGATCATTCTAACTTGGCCTCCGGCCCGGTGAGTAACCTCACCTTTTTTTTTTTTTTTTAAATACGAAAATTGATTCATTGATGATAAAGCTTAGGCAACAGAGTTTTTATCTGATTGAATCTTTCGATCGATCCAATCAGGAAATTGAGCGTGAGTGTTCCATCTAACAAATTGGTTTACGTTTATTTGAATATTTAGCTAACGAGTGAGCCACATCGTTGGCTTCTCTTGGTGCATAAGTGCATACCCAATTGGTACAACTACTACTTAAAAGATCTAAGATATCAGTAATGATGCTATGTGTTGTCCACTTCACAGTATCTCTATTCCCATTGGCGGAAGAAATGACATTTTGGCCGTCGCCTTCTAGGTGTAAATTTCTTATTCCCCATGATGCTTGCCCACTTGATTCCTTCATATGTTGCATGCAAGTGCTTCCGCTTGCTCAGCATCCACAACTCTATCTAGTTTGCATCTAATTCTATGTTGTTCACCTGCAATATTACGAAAAATTAGACCAAGCCATGTTTTCTTAGTTATTAAATCAAAAGATGCATCAAAATTTAGCTTCAAGAAATCCTGAGTTGGTGGTTTCCATACTTCTCTGTCTACTATAGTGTGGACATTTCTATTCAGACTATGCCTTGTTGTACACCACATCCAATCATTATAAAAAGCGTTAGTTCTGTTGGATAATGTTAGAGCATTGCTCGGTCGAACTCGCAAGCGTTGGTATCTCAATTGTTTGTCAAGTTTAGTTGCCAAAACTATAAGCCTTGATTTCTAGTCTACTTATAGCTAAGTCTCGGATTAGGATAGTAAGTGTAGTTGAGCCTTAGACTCCACGGCGTTCATCGACTGAAGACGAAGAACTACTCAAGCGAACTTGTGGAACTTCATCAACGAAGAGGTATGTGGAGACTTGAACTTATCTATCACTCAAAAGTCTATCTATTATATCTCTTATTTTGAGATAAAAGTCGTATTACTATATAGACTTCAATTATATACATTTTCTATTTCGAGCCGAGTTTATCTCGCTTATCTATTTCTCAAAATATGTGTTGGTAAGCTTTCGCTTTCTCCAAGTTCATTTTTACTCGTACCGAAAGTCATGTTGATTATTTCAATAACTTGAAAATCGTTATGATGAAAATATTTTGTGAATAACGACTATTTTAACATCCTCTAAGAAAGTTTCAATGATTTAAATGAGAGTTTAGAACAAGTAACCATGTTTGTATATAAACATAGTATGTTCTCACATTCGTGTAAAATTCCAAAACCAGGAACCTAAAGTATGCTTACCCATACGCGTACCGGCAGTTGTTGGAAACTCGGGCAAGTATGCGTACCCATGCGCATACTGTCGGAAAGTTCATGTCCGTGAATTTCTGCTAGAGTTTGGAAGTGAGAATTGGTATTCGCACCCTACGCGTACTGGCGTAACCAAACTCGGTCCGACCACTTAGGTATGCGTACCAATTTGCATACTTAAGTAGGTTACTGTTAGGATCCTCAAGCTCGTCAACGCCATTAGACTAGTCAAGAGATGTCTTAGCCGATAGTAACTCGATTATCTTAACACGAACGTTAATTAATAGGAATTAATCTAACAATTATTTAGATACGAAACTAGTATCTTTGAGTACATATCGAAAAGTTATGCGGAATAGACTACCCGAACGTGTCAATAGGATACCAGACGAAAAAGATATCATCGGATGTGTATAAAGGGTGGATTAGTCTTTTCTTAGACCGACCGACCTGGAATTCCCATATCATTTGGGTTATTTCGTTTATCATTTGTCTTTGGACTTATCAAAACCAATCGAGCAGATAAGCTCATTCAGTATTCTTCTTTCTCTTTCTTTCTCGTTCTTCTTCTTTCTTCTTTCTTTTCTTTCTTCTCCTATTCTTGTTCTCCGACGAATTTGATAGACTTAAATGGAAGTTATGCGTTCGGAAGAAGGTGGAGAATATATTTTAGCAGTCGTTGATTATTGGTGACGTTGTTAAGATAGTTTGAGCACAGGATGAAGAAGATAGAGTTGCTGATGTGAATCAGGAAGTTAAGGTTTGATTTCGAGTATTAGAAATAAAAGAATTGAGTAACTGAAGGTTTTTTGGAGTGGTTGATGATGAAGAATAAAAAGGGTTGGCGTTAATTGAAGTTGTGAAGTTGGTTCAGTGAAGAATTGAAGAGTTAGGGTTCATGAGAATAACTCAGAGAAGTTGTAGAAGAGGAAATCGACTATTAGGGAAGCGGATTTTAGATGGGTATTGATCAATTGAATGAATTAGAGTTAAGGATGAGGAGTAATTCGAGATCAAATAATGATTATGGTTTTTGTTCTTCCCCAAAACAGAAATTAGGGTTTTCTGTTAATCGATGGTGATGGTGAAGATTGTTGAGTGTTAGTTAAACAAGATTGATGGATTATTAGAAGTTTTGTGACGAATTACTGGATTGAATGAATGCAAATAAGAATTTAGTTTAACTGGTGGAATTGAATTGAGGGGTTGTTTAGTTTGAGATGAATTGCTGATTCAAGCTAAAGTAAGAAGAAGAAATGAAATCAATTGCCCGAGCAACACAGATTGGAGGTAAATATTATTTTAAGTTAACTTTGTAAAGTTGTTCTTGCTGATTGTTGAGTGTATGATGTTCATGGATCTAAGATTGAAATGAGTATATGAATCTGTATTGGAGTTGGAGATGTAGATTAGGTATGTACTGAATTACAGTTGAGGATTAGAGGTTTGAGATGTATAAGTTGGTGTTTTGTATGGAAATAATTGTAAGTAAGTTATGATTTTCTTACTATGTTGATGGATAGTGGTCTTAGTTGAGGTCGTAAACGTAGAACTGAAGGGGAAGTTGTTATGGTTGTAAGTGAATTAAAAGGGAAATGAACAAAAGGGTGCTGTAATGGTGGTATTGTCTGTGTGTTTGAAGATGCAGGGTATTGTGATTTGGTATGGAGGTGAACTGTAATGGGTACATATGACGATTGTGTTCGTTGGATGTTAAAGCTGAACTGTTGGTGGCTGGTGCTGATTGTGTTAAGCTAAGACTAAAGTATGGAGGTATCTAATGTCAGTAATATTGCAGGGAGTGGTAGTGTTTGAGATTGAGTTGTTGCTGCTGAGAATAATTGGAATGAGGTTAGATGAAATGGTTGTGTTGATGGAGTTCGATTATCCTTGTGGAGTTGTGTTAAGAAGTAGTGGTGTTGTTTGAATTGGAGTTTAATTGAATGAAATGGGAAATGAATGGAACTGTCAGTTGCAGGAAAGAGTTGAGCTGAATCTCTTTACTTGAAGCTTAAAGATGCAATTGCAGGTAGGCTATTTTTGTATTTGTAAGTTGAATTTGAAGTTTGTTTAAGATTGTATGAATTGAGGTTAAGTTGTTAAATGAATTGGTTTTGAATTAGAGTTGACATTTGTCTGCAATAGAAGTAGACCTAGTAGTTATCCCAGTCAGTTTTCTGGCTTAGCTGACTCAGTTATCTGACTGATTCGAATCGTGTTGACTCACCGAGTTCCCTGTCTTGACCTGAGTTGACTTAGTTGACCGATTCCTATTTGACTTTGACCTTGACTGTTGACCTGACCTTAGACGTTGACTGTTAGAGATATGTTGACTGACGTTTACCGTTAGTTGACTCAGCTGACCGTTAGAGACTGTTAATTGACTCAGTTGGACTGAACCTTAGTTTAATGGGCTGGATTAGTGGACTTGAGATTATAGCCAGTTTTCTTAATAAACATGAATTGGATCCTTATGGTCCGAATTAGCTTTTGGTTCCTTCTACAAAGTTGTAGATATTCATATGACTTAACTAATGGACTATATAATCAACCTAACTCAGTTAGTAAACCTTAGCTATGTTAAAGATAGAGAATGAAAAGGTGTAAAGTCATAAATGGGCTTAGAAACATTAGATAGAATTGTATGATTTTTGTGTGAGCCTTTTGTCTAAACTCTTAGAGTGCTTGTATGATTAACAGTTAGACTATTAACAACGATCGATTCAAAGAATGAACCAGTGGATCATGGATCTCGAGGTAGGCGTGGCTTGTCATCAAAAGAGGTGAGAATACTTTAACTCTTTTGTAACCATTATTGTTGTTTCTTTTATAAAAGTTTATGTTTAACAAATTCATGCATTGTTTGATTGTGTATTCCTTGCATTATTTAGTTTTAAATTCCAAAAGTTCTGTTATCTCTTTTAATCTTTCCAGGACATGGAAAGGAAATGTAATGCTTTGTTCGTCTTTATGATTGTCTTTGGGAAATGAGAATTTCCAACTATGGTATATCGGATACGCTCCTTCATTATTTTACTTTTGTGCTTTAATCAGTGTGGAATTGGCATCAATATTACGGGTGTGTACATTCAGCCACAGACTATCTAGGTGGTAATGGCCATCAGTATTACAGTGTGTATATGTCACCACAGAAATTATCAGTGTGTAAATTTCACCGCAGAAACTAAAGGAGGAGTTTAGGTCCATATACATGATTGTTTATTTGAGTGGTTTAGTTGTCTTTTAATGTTTGGGAAAACATGTATTGTTTCCCAATAATGTCAATGATTACTTAAAAGTTAAATGTTATTTCTACTGGGAACCCCTTTTAGGGATGATGTACTCACCCATTCCCACTTTCAGTTTCAGAGACAGATCAAGATGTGCACGAGACGATGAAAGCTCAAAGAATTAGTTACGTTAGTTAGTTAGCTTCCGCTATGATTATTTGGTGTTTATATTTTATTTGTAAATCAACTCACTATTGAATATGTAACATTTGAGAGGAGTTCTAGTATTTATTTCAGAGAGGGTTTAGATTCGGGTTAATCTTTGTTTAGAACTTCTTTCTTGTTGTTTTAATAGATGTTTTAGATCTTTAGTGCCTCTATATTTAGTTAATCTATTGGATTAGATAACTGCTAGCTTTGGGGGAGCTACAGTGTTGATATCAGAGATCATTATTAGATCTTATATGGGAAAAGATAGAAATATCCAGTGCAAGTTAGTAAACTAGATTAGTTAGAACTGGGTTGGGTTGTGAGATAAATCTTAATCACTAAAAGCTATCAATAATTAAAATATTTATTTGATTGATTGAATTGTTTTGTTTGGTTGTTTGTTTGTCTGTTATGAATTTTTTTTTGTAGGGTACACCAATAACTTTAGTTAATAAGGATTTGAGAATAATTAATCTAAAAAGTATGAACACGTAGACAATTTAATACAAAATAAAATAAAATAGTGAGATTAGTATTATTGATAAATCTTGAAAATCACATAGAAACTTATTGAGTATGTTGACTTATACGAAGAATCAATCGTTTCTAATTACATAAATGTTAATAATACTTTTGGAACTCAATAATATTAATAAGAGTAGTCATAATAATAGTTCAACCATCAATATTAATGATGAAAATACTAAAATAGTAATTATAAATGATAATAATAGTAATAATAATTCTAATAAAGTATGATTAGTGTTGACACCCCAATTTCGCACCTTCCATGGAAAATATCAGTCTTGTACTTCGGAGCCGAATACAAAAGAAATTCTTTGTGGAGCAATTAAGGATTTTCATATCCTTTAAATCAAACCCACAAACACTTTAAATCAATCCCACAAGCAATACCAAATTACCCATTCAAGCCCAGGAGTTCTTGCTATCACATTGAAGAGGAAGAAAATACAAAGTCAATGGCGAAAGAATGAAGTCATTCTGAGTTCGTATGAAGAAGTTATGAGCAAAACAAGAATTTGGAAAGCTAAAAGGGTAAAATGGTCATTTTACAGGAAATTACTATTTCCATCTGTTAGGGGAAAACAAGCATGTCTACTTATCACGGTAGAGAGAATGATTCAGGAGTTGTGCTTTGATCAGGAAAATGAAGTCCAAGATTGGAATGAATTGATTAATTTGGAGTGGGACCCACTAGCATGTGCATAAAACAAAGAAATAATGGCTGATTTTTTCTCAATCAAGTAGGTCATTCTTCAATAAAGGGAATGACAAAATGAACCAAAAAAAAAAAGGACAATGATGAAGAGAAAATGTTTTGGCACGTAATGGATTTTGGAAAAACAAGAATAAAGGGGTGATTTGGGTTCAAGGCGACTCATCGACGTTGGATAGATTGATGGTGCAGATGAAGACACAAGGGTTCCTCAGAGGATCGAACGGATTTGGAATTATGTACATATTTCTTATGTGCACTCTGTTACTCTGAATCATCAATTATTTTCAACCAAAACAGTTTTTGGTAGGCGCCTTGTCAAAATTGAACGCAACAAAGGAAGAAAAGAAAAAAGAAGAAAGAAGAAAAGGGAAAATACATGCGGAGAGGAAAAGTAGGGGAATGTGTCGAGGATCCTCTACTATAAATAGAGATCTAACTTCTCATTCAAAGACACTTCGAAAACAAACTCAATAACAACTTCTCATATTAAACACTTGTTCCTTTACTTTTCTTTCGCTTATTCTTGATAGAAATATCAAATCAAGTATTGTCTTTAAGTTCTTAAGAGATTAGCATTAAATTGCTGGTACTTTAATTACTTTCAACATATTTAACAGAAGCAAGAAATCGTCATAATAATCCTTTCAAGTTTCTATATCATATTTCAGATTAATTGTCTTTAAGTTCTTAAAAGATTGGCATTAAATTGCTGGTACTTTAATTACTTTCAACATACTTAACGAAAGCAAGAAATCGTCATAAAAATCCTTTCAAGTTTCTATATCATATTTCAGGTATACTAATTTCCTATCTCTTCGGTAAATTATGTAGTCATACGGGAACAAAATGGTTTTCCATTTCGTAGTAACACCGTGACTACTCTTTGCGTTACATAAAAAAATTGTGTTTTGTTATTAATTTTCTAAGTGGGATAAATCAAAGTGTGGGTATAAAGCGGAATTCCCTCCCACATTAGACCCATTGTCGAATAATAATAATAATAATAATAATAATAATAAGGTTTGCAGTGATTCTATTTTTATTGAGCTAATCTGCAGGTTAATTGTTTAATTTTGAAATTTCATTCAAATTTCAAATTTGAACGCAAAATTAATTTTATTTCTAAAATATAGACCTGTAGTTGAATTAAAATATTCAACAAAGTTTCTCTAAAAAAAAAAAACTATAGGTATACATATCCTCTTCTGTAACACCGAGATTTTCTCTAAAAAACTCTCATAATCAATTCTATCGTCGACCTAGATTTTAGACAATCTTTATCATGATTAGGATTTCCTTTAATCCTTTACTATCAAATTAATTTGGAGTCGAACTAGATTCTAAAAAATTTAGGAGTTGGCCAAAGACCCTAGATACCAAAAATATTGAGAGTAGCTTATAACTCTTGATCTCTGAATCCATAGTCGAAGTTCCACCCAACTTCTAACTATGTCTCTATTCTAAATAACTCATGCATAAAAATATATTATCAATTTCCAATAAATCTTGGTATCACAATCCTGCACATATAAGTGTTGGTAAAAAATAAATTATAAACTCCCCCCCCCCCTTTTAATCATTTAATAGAGGCCAATCTTACGATTGGGCAGCTGATGGGTGCCTAACACCTTCCCATATCGTACTAGAATCTCCTTACCCTGACTTTCTGATTGCAGACCATAAACATGTAAGTCATAACTGGTTTTGTTTTCCCGAAAGAATTCAAACTAGTTAAAAGGGTCCTGACTCCCCTTAGTCAGGTGGCGACTTCAATCTACCTCTTTTTTTTCTTCTTTTTACAGAGTTGGCTTTCTTACTAAGGAACTAGTAAGAAATTTTCTATGCCAGACCCTCTGTGATAAACATTTATGAATGGATGAGAACATGGACCTTGCCTCATAACAATTATGGACAAAGAATAGACCGGCACTCGACCCGTGCATAGGCCTCGATTTCTACAGTGGCGACTTCACTGGGGATAACAAAAATAAGAGATTCGACTTGAAAAATGATTAATGGGAAATTTTATAATCTTTTCTTTTTTATATACTGATATCACATTTCAGATTTTGTGGTTTCAGGTACTTATACAAGCGTAAGCAACCATAACGCGAAGGGGGGCTTACACTCGTACTTGGCATCGGAAAGAGGGAGGAAGACTGGTCAAGATGGATGCTTCACAACATGGGAAAGGGGAAACCAACAATCCTGACATCCTCACCTCAAAGATAGAACAAATCATTGAAGAGAAACTCGCCAATTTCTTTAAGAAGCTGCAAGATGAGGCTAGAAATGACGGAAAAGGCGCAGATTCTCACCAACAGACAAATGGCTCTGGACCCCAGGACGATCATCAACCAAAAAATCAAAATAAAAATGGGGAATCCGGAAGTACATGCGACGATAACGAAATCCCAACACCAAGCAAAGAACGGCTAGAGTTCGAATGTTTCAAAGAACAAATAGCAAAGAGGTTGTCAGCCATTGAAGACAACAACGGCATTGAGAGCAAAGTTAGGTACACTCCACCAAAAGGAAAACTTCCCGAAGGCTTCAAATTACCTAAATGGCGAAATATGATGGTCGCGGTCCTCCAACGTCTCACATCAACATGTACCTCAATTATCTAAAACCCCAAGGGTTAAAAAATGATTGGTTGTTAAAATTATTTCACCAGATCCTGACTGGACTAGCTCTTGATTGGTACCAACATGTGGAAAAATCTAAAATATTCACATGGCCAACCATGATCGAATCGTTTGTCGAACACTTTACCAAAAACATAGATCATACAATCGCCTTCCGCCAACTCGAGTCCCTCCGACAAGGAACATATGAAGGGTTCATCGACTGGATGAGTCGATGGGACAAAAAAGTGTTCGAAATGTTCGAACGCCCATCTGAATAAATTCAGTTAAGGGTGCTAATGAAAAATGTTTCCTTATCTTATAGGCTACCCCTCAGCATGGTCGCACCCAAAAATCTTAATGCTTTTCGAAGAAAAGGAGCTAGCATTGAGGATGCCATGAGAGACGGTGCATTCTCCGGATTCCTCATGGGGCAAACCTAAATAAAAAAGAAGGAAGTCAATTATGTCAACCCCACTCCTTCCAGACCCACATACATCAAGGCTGCGACAAAAGCGCCAATGACGGAGACACTTCGGCAAGACAAAGGTCAGCAGTATGTCGAAAAAAGGTGGAGCCGGAATCAGGTATTCTCTGAGCTATACGGAGAAATGAGTGATTTCCTTCCTATGCTAGTTAAGAAAAAATTAATTCAACTCCGGGATCCTAAACTTGTACCTAAACCCAAACCTCGGGGTTGCGACGAGTCAAAAACGTGCGGCTACCATCAGAGTGCGGGGCACGATACCAATTCATGTTTTGTCCTGAAATATCTTATCCAAGATTTACTAGATGACGACAAGATAATCATCGAGGGAGCGTCAAATCAACCTAATTACAACAAAATCCACTTCCAGCGCATCAGGGAAATCAAGGAATCAACTTCATTGAGGCGGATAACGCTGAAACACGTCAACCATCTCTAATATCAGACCGTACGACAAAAGAGAAGGTCCAAACAAATGAAGCCTATAGAGTCGTTGCTGAGAACAAAAGGGAATCGGCAAAAGGTGCCCCAGACTCCAACATCCGTATGATGAATAAAAAACCATTGTTCACCATTGCAGGTAGAGGGAAAGTCGTTTATTCTGAACGCCTACCGGAAAAATGCGAAGAGGTACAACATCAAACAAGGGGATGAAGACAGTTCAAGCCTCTCAACTTGCGAAATGAAAACCCAGGTGTCCTAGCAAGGGGAAATCCGGTTCGTATCAGGCCAATCAATCAACATGAAGCTATAAAGGAAGAAAACTTGCTCATTGAACAGTTGTGAAGAACAAAGGCGGATATCTCAATTTGGGGATTGTTAGAAGCATCGACCAATCACCTTCAGGCTCTACATGAAGCACTAATCCTGATGCATGTTCCCACATGAATCACTCCCAATGAACTAGTGCACCTAATCGACCAGGTGCGATTACCTTCACAGATGACGACCTGCCTCCAGAGGTGAAGGACCACAACAAAGGTATTTACATTACCATTGGTTGGGAAAATATGTTCATACATTCCGTCTTCATGGAAAACGGTGCCGGTGTCAACATATGCACGTTAAAAGCAGCTAAAAATATGGGGGTCGACATGAGCCATATCAGTAAAGCTGACGAATCAACCTTGACGGTAAGATCATTTAACAATGGTAAGCAAATAGGAATCGGTGAACTAACCATCGAAATATGGGTTGGTCCATTAAAAAACTATGCTACCTTCCTAGTAATGGACATCTCTGCAAGCTTTAACCTCCTTCTAGGTCGTCCATGGATGCACAAGAATGGAATTGGTGTGTCTTCTCTTCACCAGAAAGACAGATTCTGGATGGGAAACGAGATAATTACTGTACATGGAGATGATGGAGAAAATGAAATAAGGTCTCATCAGATCTCAGTGAACATGATTCCAGAAATTCAGAACTACACAGCAGAAATACGACATGAGAACAAAGATGGAGCATCAATTTATCACGCATGTACGGGTCAATTTAAATATCAAAATCGAAATGTTCCGAAAATGCTACAGAAAAGCAAGTTCTTTCCGGGAATTGGGCTTGGTCTCCGACAACAAGGGCCCACACAACCAATAACAATACCTGAGAGAAAGGCATTTGATACAGCAGGTCTGGGATATCAGTCGACCTACCGAGACTCTACGACATTCGGGAAAAGGCGAGAAGATCAAGGAATCGATTGGAGCCGTCAACTGTCCTTCAAAAAGTGGTTCATCCGTAAGGGAGGAGAAAAGGTTCCATCACTAAGCACACTAGCAAATATCACACCCGTGATAACAAGAAGAAGTTCTGACCAAGGAAAAGAAACCGAGGAACCCCTTTATGAAGGGGTAAGTCATCTTTTTTCTCCATCTCCCACTAACAGCGCAGGCGAACCCAACGGACATAAATGGGAGGATGGACGAGAATTGGAAGTTACAGAACAAAAGGGGAGTACGGAAAGATCAACCCCGGGGACTGAAGGGACAATCCAAGAATGCATGGTCATTGCATGCTTAGGGTCGCGATTTCCTGGAAGGAGGAAATTTCCTATCTATAATGGTAAAGGCCCCCACATCAAATACCTCAAGTCATTATTGTGGTACATGAAGCTATTGAAGATGCACGAAGAGGACTTGAAACAATACTTCAGCGAAAGCTTAACTGGGAGTGCGTCAATATGGTATTCAACTAATGACCGCGTTCTGCAAGCAGCGTGGCCAGAAACGATCAATGCTTTCATTGAGTATTTTTCAAATATTCGACCAGAGACGATCAATCAAAACCTGGAGAAGTACCTCGAAGAACAAAGAGAGAGATTCTGGAGGACCAGCGCCAGAAGGAGGGAGCAATCAACTGATATAAGCGTCTACATGATAATTCTCAACGAAGCAGAAGAGGACGCCGGAACTTCTTCTGACGCCAAAAACAACCTGGTAAGAATAGATGATGAGAGTCCAAAACTAACGAAGGATGAACCTTAAGATTCCTCGTGGACCCCGGAAGACAGTATTTGTATGTTTAATGCACCATTAAATCTAAAAAATCCAAAAAAATCAGAAAAACATGAAAAACAAAAAAATGTGGAAAGTGTGATTTAAGAAATAAAAGAGCATGATGTCTTGGATTTGGAGGATGACATTGCATGGAATTCTGATTATGAGGATGAAGAAATGATAACTTGCCTAAAAGACGTTCCGGAAGAGATCCAAAACAGCATCGAAAAACATGAAAAAGAACCAGAATTCATGGAAGAAGAAACAATCAACTTGAGAATGTAGAAAGAACCACGAAATGTGAAGATCGGAACAATATTATCGGCTGAAGAAAGAAAGGAGATAATCGATCTACTCACTAAGTTCGAGGACGTCTTTGCCTGGTCTTACGAGGACATACCTGGATTGGATACTGATTTGGTAGTCCATCGTTTTCCAACTTATTCGGACATAAAGCTGGTCAAACAAAATCTCAGGAGACTAAGGTCATAGTGGACCTTAAAAGTCAAAGAAGAAGTGGAGAAGCAGCTCAACGCAGGCTTTCTCAAAGCAGTCACTTACACTGAATGGCTAGCTAACATTGTACATGTTCCAAAGAAAGACGGAAAAGTGAGGATGTGCATTGATTACCGCAACTTGAACAAAGCAAGCCCAAAAGATGACTTCCCGTTTCCACATATTGATGTCTTGGTCAACAATGCCTCTGGGAAAGGATGTATTTCATTCATGGATGGCTTCTCCGGATATAATCAAATTAGAATGTCAGAAGAAGACATGGCTAAAACATCCTTCATCACTCCATGGGGAATATTTTGTTACAAAGTTATGCCTTTCGGATTGAAGAATGCCGGAGCTACATACCAACGAGCCATGACGACTATCTTCCATGACATGATGCACAAAGAGCTAGAGATCTATGTAGACGACATGGTGGAAAAATCTGCACATAGTAAGGATCATGTAAATGTTCTGAGGAAGGTATTCCAACGTCTTCGAAAATTTCAACTTAAACTCAACCCCAACAAGTGTTTGTTCGGCGCCAAGTCCAGGAAATTGCTAGGTTTCATCGTCAGCAACAGAGGGATTGAATGCGACCCATCAAAGGCTAAAGCTATCATCGAAATGTCTCCACCAAGAACGGAGAAAGAACTCAGAGGATTTTTGGGTCGGCTGCAATACATAAGTCGGTTCATAAATCAACTCACTCCCATCTGCGAGCCGATATTCAAATTTCTAAGGAAGAATGTGCCTACAGTATGGAACCATGAATGTCAAGAAGCATTTGAAAAGATCCAGAAATATTTGGTTGCTCCGCCAGTACTTGTTGCCCCCACACATGGTGTGCCTTTGATTCTATATCTCTCGGTCGGCGAAACCTCTATGGGAGCAATATTGAGACAGTATCATGAAGGTAGCGGTAAGGAAAGGGCAATATACTACATCATCAAAACTCTTTCAGGGTACGAGTAAAAATACACCATGTTAGAAAAGACTTGCTTGTCGCTTGTCTGGGAAACCCAACGCCTTCGTCATTACATGTTGGCTCATAAGATTCAATTGATATCAAGGATGGATCCTATAAAATACTTGTTCGAGAAGCTCGTGTTATCCGGAAAAATGTCAAAATGGCAACTGTTACTTTACGAGTTTGATATTACTTACATCACTCAGAAATCTGTCAAAGGAAGAGCAATTTACGATCATCTAGCATATCATCCTATCCTCGAAAACACTGAGCTGAATATTGAGTTCCCAGAAGAATGGGTAATGTATGTTAATGTGGCCGAAGATAAACCATGGAAGATGTACTTTGATGGTGCCCGCAACAAACAAGAAAGGGGTGTAGGGGCACTTCTAGAGTCGCCAGAAGGTATCCACACACCTATTGTTATCAGGCTATGTTTTCCATGCTCTAATAATGTTGCAAAATATGAAGCCTGCATAGCCGGACTGAAAGCTGCTATTGAAATCAATGTTAGAAGAATCATAGTATACGAAGATTCACTACTGATCATCAAGCAAATCCAGAAGGAATAGAGGGTTAACGAACAGTTATCCCAATATCATACATACCTTGAAGAGCTCACAAAACAATTCTATCACATCGAGTTCCACCATATATACAGAAACAAAAACTTTGGTGCTAATGCTCTTGCTGTTTTAGCTTCTTGGCTTACAGTCCCCGAAGTAATGACGGTGAAACCCATCAAAATAGGCCAAAGAGATGAACCTGCTTTCTGTTATGCCATTCAAATCTTCGCTGAACAATTATACGACGCTCCATGGTTTGTTGATATACGAAGATACCTCGAGGATCAATCTTATCCAGAAGATTCAACAAAACAACAAAGTAGATACACCCGAAGGGTGGCATGTTAGTACATGATATTTGCAAATATTCTTTACAAAGTGTCAAGAGACAGAACTTTGTTGCGATGCGTGAACGAACACGAATAAAGGAAGATCCTGGAGAGTGTACACAGCGGTGAGTGTGGTCCTCATATGAACGCACACATGATGAGTAGGAAGATAGCTCGCTTGGGATACTACTGGACAACCATGATGTCAGATTGCTGTAACTTCGTCATAAGATGTCACCAATGTCAGATACATGGGAACCTTATGCATGTACCCCCTTCTCAACTTCATACTCTATCATCTACATGGCCATTTTCTACTTGGGGAATCGATATCATAGGTAAAATCAATCCATCTTCCAACGGTCACAAATACATCTTTGTGGAAATTGACTATTTCACCAAGTGGGTAGAAGCCATTTCGACTAGAAGTTTCAAAGGGAAGCCGACGGTCGATTTCATACGGAACCACATCATCTGCAGATATGGAGTTCCACATGAAATAATATCAGACAATGGGTCAAATTTTATCGGTGAAGAAACCGAACAACTTCTTGGAAAGTACAAAATCAAGCACCATCTAGCCTCACCGTATCGGCCTCAAACCAACGGAGCGGTAGAAGCATCCAACAAAACACTCGTCAACATCCTAAAGAAGATGACAGATACATATACAGATTGGAGTGAGAAATTACCATATTCTTTGTGGGAATACAGAACCTCAATTCGCACCGAAACCGGGGCTACACCCTTCTCACTCACATATGGTATGGAGCCAGTGCATCCTATAAAGGTGGAGATTCCAACTCTAAGAGTTCTAAAGGAGAGTCAGTTACCTGAAGATGAATGGGTAAAAGTAAGAGTCGAGCAACTAAATCTCATTGATGAAAAGAGGTTAGCAGCAGCTTTCCATTCTCAAGCATATCAGAACAGAATCACACGCAGTTTCAACAAACACGTGCGACCACGCAACTTCGACGAAGGAGATCTGGTGCTCAAGGAAATTTGTCCAGTAAAGCACACCGACCCAAGGGGAAAATTCAATCCAAAGTGGGAAGCCCCATTCGTTGTCAAAAAGATTTTTCAGGGAATGGCAGTACAACTGATGGACCTAGATGGAGAAGAACATCCAAGGCCCGCGAATGCATATCAACTCAAGAGGTATTATGCCTAATCATAGGCAGCATTCCAGCATACCTAATCTTTGCAGCTCCTCAAAAGATCAACTGGTTTGTCAAGCACTTATCATCGTTTTCTACTCTATTTTTTTTTAAAAGAATTGGGATTTCTAAGATTTGTTTTCAAAATAAAAAAAAAGTTTTATTAAGTTTCAATTTTTTCAAAAAAAATAAAAACAGATTTCTAAGATTTGTTTTCAAAATAAAAAAAAAGTTTTATTAAGTTTCAATTTTTTCAAAAAAAATAAAAACAGATTTCTAAGGTTTTATTTTTAAAAAAAAAACAAAAAAAAAACGGAGAGTTTATCAATGACGAAAAGCTTAGGATTTGGGTATGGTGTTATGAGCAACCAGATAGGCAGCTGAGCTAAACTCTCCAAATCAAAATTTCAGTGTTTTGCAGTTATTAAAATTCTAAGTTTTTATTTTCGAAAAAATAAAAATAAAATAAAATAAATGCTGATGATAAAAGCCTTAGGATGATGCTGTGCCTTGCACACGTACCAAATAGGCCACTGAGGAAAAAGTTTCTTGAGTGTTATTTTAAGCCTAATCATGTTCTAACCATGCTTTAAGCTTTTGTGAACGAAGATTTATCTGAGTTAAGGTCTCTTCACTGGAGTCAGCGATCTACAACGTCAGTACAAGTCAAACCAAGGACAAGAGCACCACCAGAAAGAAAATATTTCATTCACAAATGAAGGAATTACAAGATCTTCGTCTACAATAATGAAAAGCATGAACTCTTCCTTATCTGAAGGATACATGATCAGATCGAGAAAATAAAACAACAACAACAAGAAACAAAAAATGATCTGACGGCAAACCAAAGAAGAAGAAATGAAAAACAAATAAGGAAAGGAGATGATTTTATCTGAGTCTAGACCGAGATCCAATTTCTTTACCATTTCCCATTGATCAAAACCAATGTGTGATAATGGTAAAAGTGCCCATGTGACACATTGGATCTAGACATCTTCATCCCAGGAATATCATCCGTACTTGTCAAAATACATCTAAATCTAAATCTGACTTCAACTTTGAAATCTGGATTTATCTTGTAGGTATTTTGAAGCTGCATATGGAACGATCTTGCATCTTTCCCTAAATCATCAGATCTTCATCTCCGAGCCGAACATTAATCTGTATCTCAAGATGTACTATCATCAAGCACATAAAAAAGAAGATTAATATAGATCTATGCTAAGATTCCACCAAAATATCACTTTAGTTAGCACTACTTTCAGCCGCTCAAACTGCATCTTGCATACTCCACCAATAAATGATTACTACGGCGATAAACCAAACAAGCAGAAAGTAGAAGAACATGAAGACGGTGATTAAGAAAAGAAAGATCAAAGTCCATATCCGGCAAATACAAGAAAGATCTGATGAAAAGATGGAGGAAAGAAGCGGATGTGAAGAGAAAAATAGCAGAAGAAGAAGAAGAAGAAGAAAGAGAAACTGATGGTCGAGGAAGAAGAAGACGAGGTATATAAAGCAGAAGATTTGGGCTCTATCAAATTACTTTTCGGGCAAACCGAAATGAAGTCCATGACCCGTCGGGTTTCTCCAAGCCATTAAGGTCATTCATCCGATCCGCTAGTTCCTTGTCCATGTTCAAAAAAAAAAAAAGCAGTCTACCTCGTAAAGAAGCCGAAGAGTGGACAATTCTTCAGAAAGAGTATCAATACGTGCCTGCCTTCCCATGGATTCTCTATTGATTTCATCATATCTCAACATGATCCCGTACATCTCATTCACCACCTACTTCAACTAACGCTCACGACTATCCACCAAACGGAGCAAGTATTCTTGAAGAGGTCTTGAAGCCTGAAATGAGAAATGAGTTAATAAAAGTACTAAGTCATTAAGGCAAGAAGGGCATAGTAACAGCGGTTTACCTCGGGAATATCATTTGAGAGAGGTAAGCCAACAATGTTTTCACGGTCAACAGGGCCACCTTCAATTGGTACCACATTTGAAGTCCCCAAGATAGGTATTTTAATGTCCCATGTTGGAAGAAGATGACCGAAGCCCATTAGTGGAACTTGTTGAGAAGGAGCATTGCTTGAAGATCCCATCAATAATGGACGAGGGGAAAAACCCGGATAACCCACTACAAGATTCTCTCGCCAAGGTTGGACAGCAAGAGGCGTACCTAAAGAAACCGATCTCCAATATGAATCAAAATTCATTCCACAATCAACTGAATCTTCATAGGAACGTTGCGATTGGCATGAAATCTCGTCCATATCACTAAATGATGCATAAGGGAAACATGTAACGTCGGGAGGAAGAAAACGGGGTGTAGTGTCTGGTTGAATAATTTGTCTCCAAAATCTGTCACCAAGGTACCAAGCAAAATAATCTGGGCCTCGTAACAAGTACCGAAGCATGCTAGACGACATGGCATTAATGGCTCTTTGATCACACCGAATCAGATAATCCTTCCAAGGGTCCCAGCAAATCTGCGATCAAAATGGAGGTATATATATTAAAAAAATAAAATAAAAAAATAAATAAAAGAAAATGAGGGTTTCTTACAGATTCAAACGTCGCTTCCTCCAAACAAAGGCGTGTATATGCAGTTGAGTGGACTCGAAGTGCACCTTTCCATCTAGCCATTCGAGGAAATGTTTGACTATTGGAGAAGCTTGTATCAAAAGGAGGGCGACAAAGGGGAAAATACTCATAACACCAATACTGTTACAAAAAAATATGGGTGTTAAAAAGGGGTCCAAGATCATTCATCCTGAAGCAAGGAGAAATGTACTCACATTCAAGATGGGACAGAATCCACATAAGGCTTTTGTTTGAAGGCGTGTTGCTCGGGACAAATAAGTGTAAAGTCGCGCCATCGCACAACTTCCCCAATAGTAAAAATTTACTAAGTCAAGGTCAGAAAATGCTCCCAAGTAGCCTGATTTGATATAGCCACCAAAAGAGTCAAGGAAGGTATGACCCGCAACAAAAATCAGGAAAGCTCTGGTAACCGTAATAACTTTAGCATCATATTTTGAAGCGTCAGAAGAGAGATCCAGCTCAGGGACCGAGAAATTCGTCTTCAAGACAGATAAGCTGACGTACCAATTTTTAGGGAAGATATCCCCACAATGTGGTCCCAACATGTTTCGGAATTCTCCTCTGTTACGTTTACACCCAACGGGACAGGAGCTCATACCCCCACACGAATGCCAGTAATCATGTAGAAATCCAGAAGAGTGATGGTTAACTCACAGTGTGGCAGGTGAAATGAATTAGTATCACCCCACCATCTCTCTGCCACGATTAAAGCATTCTCACCATCATGGAACGGTTCCAAAGCTTCAATAAAGTCATACCAACCGATCTGTTGTACAAGATCACATACACCTTTGCATCGTCTCAACACCATCCACCATTCTACTATGCCAATGGTCCCTCCACGAAAACGCGCCCAAGCATAATTCTGTGAAAGAAGGCAATGGTTGAGAAATAATAAAATAAAACATGGAAAACGAAGAAGAAAGTTTCGATCAACAAGGAAACTTACAGTGTTTTCCAGGATTCTTGCAGAAACGTGATTATCCACGTCATATAAAACCCCAAATCCGCGTCTTCTACGCAGCGTAGGAAAAGTCAGAGGATCATGAATAATGATAGCCATCCGCCTAGACGACATATTGAAGAAAAGAAAAGGGTTCCATACCTAAAGAAAGGTCTATCTCCCTTATCTTATAAAAAAAAGGGGTAATTACTTCCTCAAGAAGTTTTGGAAAAAATACTTTATCAGAATCATCTCGTGAAAGAAAATCAAGTCATGTCAAGACAAAGCGTGGAACGGAAGCCAAGAAGATGCACTTTCAAAAGTGGAAAATGCAACTGACAAGCTCAACCGGGGAAAACCCGGCCAATGTTAGTATCTTTCTTCATCAACTTTTCAACTATTCAATCGGCTCGAACAAAGGTCATTCCAACTAAATCAACCAAAAAGGTTCAAAAACATCAGGAAAATGGAGCTGACAAGCTTAATTGGGACAAACCCGATGAACGTCGAGACTTTCTTCATCAACTCATCAAAACCACCTTTTGGCAAAAATTGGGTGTGAAAGGGTGTTCATGGATTTGTTCGTTAACCGCAAACGGTTACTCTCAAAGAGGGGCAACTGTTGACACCCCAATTTCGCACCTTCCATGGAAAATATCAGTCTTGTACTTCGGAGCCGAATACAAGAGAAATTCTTTGTGGAGCAATTAAGTATTTTCATATCCTTTAAATCAAGCCCACAAACACTTTAAATCAAGCCCACAAGCTCTATCCAATCAAGCCCACAAGCACTACCAAATTACCCATTCAAGCCCAGGAGTTCTTGCTATCACATTGAATAGGAAGAAAATACGAAGTCAATGGCGAAAGAATGAAGTCATTCTGAGTTCGTATGAAGAAGTTATGAGCAAAACAAGAATTTGGAAAGCTAAAAGGGTAAAATGGTCATTTTACAGGAAATTACTATTTCCATCTGTTAGGGGCAAACAAGCATGTCTACTTATCACGGTAGAGAGAATGATTCAGGAGTTGTGCTTTGATCAAGAAAATGAAGTCCAAGATTGGAATGAATTGATTAATTTGGAGTGGGACCCACTAGGATGTGCATAAAACAAAGAAATAATGGCTGATTTTTTCTCAATCAAGTGGGTCATTCTTCAATCAAGGGAATGACAAAATGAACCAAACAAAAAAAAAGGACAATGATGAAGAGAAAATGTTTTGGCACGTAATGGATTTTGGAAAAACAAGAATAAAGGGGTGATTTGGGTGCAAGGCGACTCATCGACGTTGGATAGATTGATGGTGCATATGAAGACACAAGGGTTCCTCAGAGGATCGAACGGATTTGGAATTATGTACATATTTCTTATGTGCACTCTGTTACTCTGAATCATCAATTATTTTCAACCAAAACAGTTTTTGGTAGGCGCCTTGTCAAAATTGAACGCAACAAAGGAAGAAAAGAAGAAAGAAGAAAGAAGAAAGAAGAAAGAAGAAAGAAGAAAAGGGAAAATACATGCGGAGAGGAAAAGTAGGGGAATGTGTCGGGGATCCTCTACTATAAATAGAGATCGAACTTCTCATTCAAAGACACTTCGAAAACAGACTCAATAGCAACTTCTCATATTAAACACTTGTTCCTTTACTTTTCTTTCGCTTATTCTTGATAGAAATATCAAATCAAGTATTGTCTTTAAGTTCTTAAGAGATTAGCATTAAATTGCTGGTAATTTAATTACTTTCAACATATTTAACAGAAGCAAGAAATCGTCATAATAATCCTTTCAAGTTTTTATATCATATTTCAGATTAATTGTCTTTAAGTTCTTAAAAGATTGGCATTAAATTGCTGGTACTTTAATTACTTTCAACATACTTAATGAAAGCAAGAAATCGTCATAAGAATCCTTTCAAGTTTCTATATCATATTTCAGGTATATTAATTTTCTATCTCTTCGGTAAATTATGTAGTCATACGGGAACGAAATGGTTTTCCATTTCGTAGTAACACCGTGACTACTCTTTGAGTTACATAAAAAAATTGTGTTTTATTATTAATTTTCTAAGTGGGATAAATCAAAGTGTGGGTATAAAGCGGAATTCCCTCCCACATTAGACCCATTGTCGAATAATAATAATAATAATAAGGTTTGCATTGATTCTATTTTTATTGAGCTAATCTGCAGGTTAATTGTTTAATTTTGAAATTTCATTCAAATTTCAAATTTGAACGCAAAATTAATTTTATTTCTAAAATATAAACCTGTAGTTGAATTAAAATATTCAACAAAGTTTCTCTAAAAAAAAACTATAGGTATACATATCCTCTACTGTAACACCGAGATTTTCTCTAAAAAACTCTCATAATCAATTCTATCGTCGACCTAGCTAGATTTTAGACAATCTTTATCATGATTAGGATTGCCTTTAATCCTTTACTATCAAATTAATTTGGAGTCAAAATAGATTCTAAAAAATTTAGGAGTTGGCCAAAGCCCCTAGATACCAAAAATATTGAGAGTAGCTTAAAACTCTTGATCTCTGAATCCATAGTCGAAGTTCCACCCAACTTCTAACTATGTCTCTATTCTAAATAACTCATGCATAAAAATCTATTCTCAATTTTCAATAAATCTTGGTATCACAATCCTGCACATATAAGTATTGGTAAAAAATAAATTATAAACTTTCCCCCCCCTTTTTAATCATTTAATAGAGGTCAATCTTACGATTGGGCAGCTGATGGGTGCCTAACACCTTCCCATCCCGTACTAGAATCTCCTTACCCAGACTTTCTGATTGCATACCATAAACATGTAAGTCATAACTGGTTTTGTTCTCCCGAAAGAATTCAAACTAGTTAAAAGGGTCCTGACTCCCCTTAGTCAGGTGGCGACTTCAATCTATTTTTTTTCTTCTTTTTACAGAGTTGGATTTCTTACTAACGAACTAGTAAGAAATTTTCTATGCCAGACCCTCTGTGATAAAAATTCATGAATAGATGAGAACATGGACCTTGCCTCATAACAATTATGGACAAAGAATAGACCGTCACTCGACCCGTGCATAGGCCTCGATTTCTACAATTAGCATTTATCAATTAAGTATCATATTGAACTTATGCTTCAAATAAATAAAATCATATTGAACTTTACTAAAATTCCATTAAAGATATATAACGATAAAAATAATAATTATGATTGAATAACTATGGAAAATTATTAACGCTTATATACAGATAAAATTTTATAAATTAAACTAATGACAAATTAAGAATAGATGTTTTGTGATTAAACTAGATAATTAGTATAGTACTTAATTATTAGGCATTAGATTTAAGAAAACGAGGATATAATATAAATGAAAAGACTCAACTTTAGTAATCTTATACCGAAATTATCTTTAAACTAACAAATGATCCAGTAAATCTTTAAAATGAAACAAATATACATGAAGTAGTAATAATAGTATTCAGATGCTTAGTGTAATATTAGAATTAAAGGAAAATAAATTTATATATTAACATGTACTTTACATTAATAGCAAAGACTATTAGGATCCATTATAATTTTATGCAGACGAAATTTAAGTTATATTAAATTACCAACGTCAATATTTAACAAGATATAGTGTATACAGATTTAATATGAATAAATAAAAATCTATTATATCAACCCTTACATGAATGTAAAATTATATTTACAAGATTTAGGCTTAGTGTACCAACCAGACTATCAACTTAAGAATAATTAGAATAATAACACAGTTGATAATAATATTTGAGTAATTAAACTGGTAGTAAATTTATAATAGATAATTTTTGGGAAAATTTATATATAGTATCACAGTAAAATTAAAAATATCAGATATTATAAATTGACATGAAATACTTATTTTGATAAAATATCTTATTAATACTAATATAAAGAAAATAGCTCTTTTTGGTAGGAGACCTCCTAAATTACTTAGTTGTCCCTACTTTTTACATATTTACATAAATACCATTGTTTTAAAAATAGATCAAAAAATTTAAAAACTTAATATCTTTCAAAATATACACCGGATTTTTTTTTAAATTTATATATTTGAAAAGCTCTTTCAATTATCTACGTAATGAGTACAAATAAGAATAGTAAATTTTTGTTTAAGGAAAAAAATTTCATTGCTTACAAATTAGTATTGTTGGATGAGTAAAAATTCAAGCATGTGCATCGCACATGTGTGCTTACTAGTATAAATAATAATAATGGTAAATAAAAACTAAAATAAAAAAATAAAATCTGATGATTTAATTATTTAAAATGCTATATAATTTATGAAGTAAATTCTTTTTAAGTTAAATCAGTTACAATTAAATTTAGAGATGAATTATTCATAATAAGTTAGAACTTAATTAATCTTAATAGATTAATCTAGCACTGGAGAATAGTGAAGGTTGTGTTTTCTCTGTTCGTAGGAATGCATTCTTGGGCGTGGCAAACCTTGATAGGGCAACTGCATTCATAGATGACCGATCATAGAAGTCTGGTATAACTCTTTAGGAAACCGATAGATATAATTTCACTTAGAAAGATTCGTAGGATTCTTCCTTGAAGTTAGAGACAAATATCTTATAAAATAGGAATTTGCGTAAGAAACTTAGACTTCCTATTTGACAGAACTTAAATCGGTGTAGTTGAGCCTAAAGACACAAATTTCAGTTGTAGAAAATCATTTAGGTTTGTGCTTTATTTTAGGTTGTTTGCGCTTATATAAGAGATGAAATTATTCTATAAGGTGGGGCGTTTTGAAGACCATAAGTTTGGTTTTATTTTCGAGAACGAAAATGAATACGGTGTGGAGAATGTAAGGATCCTAAAGCTCGTCAACGCCATTAGACTAGTCAAGAGATATCTTAGCCGATAATAACTTGATTAGCTTAACACGAACATTAATTAATAGGAATTAATCTAACAACGATTTAGATACAAAACTAGTATCTTTGTGTAGGTATCGAAAAGTTATGCAGAATAGAATACTCGAACGTGTCAATAGGATACCAGACAAAGAAGATATCATCGGATGTGTATGAAGGGTGGATTAGTGTTTTCTTAGACCGACCGACCCGGGCTTCGCATATCATTTGGCTGATTGCGTTTATAATTTGTCTTTGGACTTATAAAAACCAATCGAGCAGATAAGATCATTCAGTATTATTCTTTCTCTTTCTTTCTCGTTCTTCTTCTTTTTTCTCTCTTTTATTTCTTCTCCTGCTCTTGTTCTCCGATGAATTTGAGAGAATCAAATGGAAGTTCTGCGTTCGGAAGAAGGTGGAGAAGAATTGTTAGCAATCGTTGATTATTGGTGATGTTGTTGAAGATAGTTTGAGCATGAGATGAAATAGACGGAGTTGCTGCTGTGAATCAGGAAGTTAAGGTTTGATTTTGAGTGTTAGAAATAAAAGAATTGAGTAACTGAATATTGTTTTGAGTTGTTGATGATGAAGAATAAACAGGGTTAACGTTAATTGAAGTTGTGAAGTTAGTTTGAAGTTGGTTCAGTGAAGAATTGAAGAGTTAGGGTTCATGAGAAGAACTCAGAGAAGTTGTAGAAGAGAAAATCGATTATTAGGGAAGAGGATTTGAGACGGGTATTGATCAATTAAATGAATTAGAGTTAAGGATGAGGAGTAATTCGAGATCAAAGAATGATTATGGTTTATGTTCTTCCCCAAAACAGAAATTAGGGTTTTCTGTTAATCGATGGTGATGTTGAAGATTGTTGAGTGTTAGTTAAACAAGATTAAAGTTTTGTGACGAATTAATGGATTGAGTGAATGAAAAGAACAATCTAATTTAACATATGGAATTGAATTGAGGGGTTGTTCAGTTTGAGATGAATTTCTGATTCAAGCTAAAGTAAGAAGAAAAAATGAATTCAATTGCCTGAGCAACACAGATTGGAGGTAAATATTATTTTAAGTCAACTTTGTAAAGTTGTTCTTGTTGATTGTTGAGTGTATGATGTTCATGGATCTAAGATTTAAATGAATATATGAATCTGTATTGGAGTTGGAGATGTAGATTAGGTATGTAATGAATTACAGTTGAGGATTAGAGGTTTGAGATGTATAATTTGGTGTTCTGTATGGAAATGATTGCAAGTAAGTTATGATTTTATTACAGTGTTGATGGATGGTGGTCTTAGTTGAGGTCGTAAGTGTAGAACTGAAGGGGAAGTTGTTATGGTGGTAAGTGAATTAAAATGGAAATGAACAAATGGGCGTTGTAATGGTGGTGTTGTCTGTGTGTTTGAAGATGTAGGGTATTGTGATTTAGTATGGAAGTGAACTATAATGGGTGCATATGAGGGTTGTGTTCGTTGGATGTTAAAGATGAACTGTTGGTGGATGGTGCTAATTATGTTAAGCTAAAACTAAAGTTTGGAGGTATCTAATGTCAGTAATATTGCAGGGAGTGGTAGTGTTTGAGATTGAGTTGTTTCTACTGAGAATAATTGGATTGAGGTTAGATGAAATGGTTGTGTTGATGAAGTTGGATTATCCTTGTGGATTTGTGTTAAGAAGTAGTGGTGGTGTTTGAATTGGAGTTTAATTGAATGAAATGGGAAATGAATGGAACTATCAGTTGAAGGAAAGAGTTGAGCGGAATCTATTTAGTTGAAGCTTAAAGCTGCAATTGAAGGTAGGCTATTGTTGTATTTGTAAGTTAAATTTTAAGTTTGTTTAAGATTGTATGAATTGAGGTTAAGTTTTTAAATGAATTGGTTTTGAATTAGAGTTGAAGTTTGTCTGCAATAGAAGTAGACCCAGTAGTTATCCCAGTCAGTTGTCTGGCTTAGATGACTCAGTTATCTGACTGATTCGAATCGTGTTGACTCACCGAGTTCCATGTCTTGACCTGAGTTGACTCAGTTGACCGATTAATATTTGACTTTGACCTTGACCGTTGATCCGACCTTGGACGCTGACTGTTAGATTTACTGACGTTTACCGTTAGTTGACTCAGTTGACCGTTAGACGGTTAATTTGCTCAGATGGACTGAACCTTAGTTTAATGGGATGGATTAGTGGACTTGAGCTTATAACCAGTTTTCCTAATGAACATGAATTGGATCCTTATGGTCCGAATTAGCTTTTGGTTCCTTCTACAAAGTTGTAGATATTCATATGACTTAGCTAATGGACTATAAAATCAACCTAACTCGGTTAGTAAACCTTAGCTATATTAAAGATAGAGAATGAAAAGGTGTAAAGTCATAAATTGGCTTATAACCATTAGATAGAATTGTATGATTCTTGTGTGAGCCTTTTGTCTAAACTCCTAGAGTGCTTGTATGATTAACAGTTAGACTATTAATAACGATCGATTCAAAAATGAACCAGTGGATCGTGGATATCGAGGTAGGTGTGGCTTGTCATCAAAAGAGGTGGGAATACTTTAACTCTTTTGTAACCATTATTGTTGTTTCTTTTATAAAAGTTTATGTTTAACAAATTCATGCATTGTCTGATTGTGCATTCCTTGCATTGTTTATCTTTAAATTCCAAAGTTCTGTTATCTCTTTTAATCTTTCCAGGACATGAAAAGGAAATGCAATGCTTTGTTTGTCTTTATGATTGTCTTTGGGAAATGAGAATTTCCAACTATGGTATATCAGATACGCTCCTTCATTATTTTACTTTTCTGCTTTAATCGGTGTGGAATTGGCATCAATATTACGATTGTGTACATTCACCCACAAATTATCTAGGTGGTAATGGCCATCAGTATGACGGTGTGTAAATGTCACCACAGAAATTATCAGGTGTGTAAATGTCACCACAGAAACTAAAGGAGGAGTTTAGGTCCATATACATGATTGTTTATTTCAGTGGTTTAATTGTCTTTTAATGTTTAGGAAAACATGTATTTTTTTTCCAAATCATGTCAATGATTACTTAAAAGTTAAATGTTATTTCTGCTGGGCACCCCTTTTAGGGATGATGTGCTCACCCATTCTCATTCCCAATTTAAGTTTCAGAGACAGATCAAGATGTGCACGAGACGATGAAAGCGCGAAGAATTAGTTACGTTAGTTAGTTAGCTTCCACTATGATTATTTGGTGTTTATATTTTATTTGTAAATCAACTCACTATTAAATATGTAACATTTGAGAGGAGTTCTTATATTTATTTCAGAGAGGGTTTAGATTCCGGTTAATCTTTGTTTAGAACTTCTTTCTTGTTGTTTTAATAGATGTTTTAGATCCTTAGTGCCTCTTTATTTAGTTAATCTCTTGTATTAGACAGCTGCTAGCTTTGGGGGCGCTACAATTACTTTCTAAAATCGGTTTATCATGAACTAAAACATTTATATAACAAGGAATGGAATCTTACACCGTGGTTATAATGTTCATGAATTGGTTCGAGTGAATCAAAATCTATTTTGCTTCAATTGTGTCTTATATACTACTATGAGATCTAAGCAATTGAACAACTATCTAACTAGTTCATTTGAGTCACTTGAACTAGTAATGGTGAAGATGAATAAGGTTGATATGAAAGTGCTCATATGGCTAACAATTGGTTAACTATTGTTGAACCGACTAGGTGAACACGTTTAGGTACGGTTACCCAAACCTAAATGAAGGTGCATTTGATTTGTGTATAACAAGCGAAGTTCGATCTAATAGTTGAAAGATATTAGATTGAATCTAATCAGGTTTTTATCTAATGGTGAATATTGAATGCTTTGTTACCAAGGTAACTTAGATTGCGAACCCTGATTTGGAGACTATATAAAGGAGAACTCTAGCTACTGTCAAACCTAATCCCCACACCTCCTGTGCGATATTAGTTGTATGATCTAGAGTCGATTCTCCTTTAACCTTAGGTTTTTCACGTAACCCTGTAGGTTAATGACTTAAAGACTTCATTAGGATTGTGAAGCCATACCCAACTATTTTTTCTATAGTTGCGTGATGTGATCTTGCTATTTCTATCGTGTTTGAGTACAATCGTAAGATTGGATTGATATTTATATATCCGATAGGCAAGATAGAAAAGTAGTCACAAACACCTTCGTCTCATCGTTTGTAATTCCACAATATCTTGTTTTGTTAATCGATTAATATTATTGTTCAGTGATTGATAATACTAGGCCGTTCTTCGGAAATATAAGTCAGGGTAATCAATTGGTTCCCGTTCACCTTGATTTATCAAAATATGGAACAAAAAATCGTAGGTATATCTGTGGGAGACAGATTTATCTATTCAATAGACTTTTTTATGTGATGCAGATTTGTTTATAAAGTATTCGACTTTGGGTCGAAGAAACTCTTGGTTGTGAGTGAGCTCAGCTAAGGTAATCAAGTGCGTAATATCCTGCTAGGATCACATATGCAAGGAACACAATTATACCTTGAATCAGTGTGAGTTAACTTAGAGTAGGATAGTGTCTGTAACGAATTAATACAATGTGGTGTTCAAATCTGGACTAGGTCCCAGGGTTATTATGCATTTGCGGTTTCCTCTTTAACAAAACTTCTGGTGTCTGTGATATTTATTTTCCGCATATTTTGTTATATAATTGAAATATCACAGATTGTGCGTTGAATCGATCATTTGGTAAATCCAACCTTTGGTTGTTGATTGAAATTGATTAATCCTTGAACATTGGTATTTGGTACCATTCAAGTTATCTCTCTTATATTCAATCATGCTTGCAAATTATTGTTTGTTTGATTGCGGATTGAATTGAGAGATTGAGATATAACTCCTTGATATAGTTTTATTAAAATTGAGTTTAACCGTCTAGTTGATTCTCTTGTAAGTATATTGGAGTTAGTTCATACAAATTGCTAAGCGAAATATTGGGTGAGGTTGTTAGACCCCCGCTTTTTAAGATAAATTAACCACATTAACCTGCTGCTGCTCAAATATCAAAGAGCACCTGCTTTTCCATATGCCCTATGATGATACACACTTTCTGGTAGTTTATGAGATCCACCCCATTCATTCTCTGACTATTATGTCTAAATTTATTACAATACCAGATGTGATTGAATCTGTAGACACCCAAATATTTCTAGTAACAGAGCAATCTATGAGAAGGTGTAGGATGTTGTTAACAGAGTTATTACAAAGTGGGCAGGTCATATTAACATGTTGGACAAATCTAGACAAGTTATCATTTGTAGGGAGAATGCCACTAAGATATTTCCTTATGAAATAATGGACTCTTGGAGGAAGATCTGTTTTCCAGAAAAGTTTCCGGTTTAAATCTCTATTACTTGTTAAGCCATCAAGAGAGTCATTCAAAATTACTCGGCAAGCAGATTTGACTGTAAATTTACCACTATTTTCAGGTTTCCATTTAAGTATGTATGTACCTCTAGCCGAAATCCTAATGTCACATATATTTTTAACAATCTAGTTATCAAAAAGGTCTTCGAAGGTGTGAACATTCCAACTCTTAGTGTCCGAGTCTAAAAGTTGACTCACAGTAGACATATTAGGGGAGACCATTCGATTATCTAGTAAATTTTCATTACTAGGGACCCACCTATCTTTCCAGATGGAAACATCTTCTCTATTTCCTATATCCCAACAACTAAAATTTCTCACATACAACATGCCTATGGTGATGCCTCTCTATATCCAAGAACCATTACCTGAAAATTCATTATGCAAAGGGTTAGAGTTATGAAAATACTTACCTTCCATGATTTTGACCCATAAACCATCCTTAGAGGTCACCATTCTCCAAGAAAGCTTGGTAATGAGAGATTCATTCATGATTGCAGATTGTCTAATACCAAGTCCACCCAAGTACTTAGGTAGAGCTATATTGTTCCATATTTTCATATAAACACCTTTACCATTTTTCTTCTTATTCCACCAAATTTTACTTTTGATGGAATCCATCTTCTTAGTAAGAGTTTTTTCCATTGGGAAAACAGACATATGATGAGAGGATATAGTACTTAAGATACATTGAGTTAGGACAGTTCTTTCATGTTGACTTAGAAACTTAGACAACCAAGGATCAAGTCTTCCATCATATCTATCCATAAGCCCACTAAAGGTCTAAGTTTTTTTTTTTTGCTGAATCAAGAGTGGTACACCCAAATATTTTTCATTTAGATCTAGTTTCTATATGTTTAAATTGTTGGATATCTCATTCTTAACACTATTAGCCACTTTGGCACTAAAGGACATATATGATTTCTCATAGTTGACCGCTTTTCTAGAGAATAAGATGAATTGATTCAATAATGGTAGCTAAATTTCTAACTTCCTTTGGATTGACTCTAATGAATAAAGACAATCATATGTAAAAAATAGATGAGACACTGCAGGAAAAAACTTGTTAGCTTTCATGCCATGAATTTTATTATCCTGGAGACTGAATGAAAATAATCCATAATGGGTACATAGATCTTATACGCCATATCTGCAATGATGGAGAGGAAATATTAACACATTTGATGTTAAATTTCCCTGCTGCTACCTCATATTAGAGCCTCCTGCTAGGTCCAAACCATGAGGTTTTTGATCATACAACTAACTTTATGAACTGGATCAACTCTTGATTCAGTCATGGGAATAACAACTCCAGTTGAAATATTTTTCCAATTGCTTGCTGGTTCATCTGGAAGGCTAGATGTGACTTTATCTTTAGTCACTCTCAGCTAAATGCCAGAAAAACCACCACCATCTAGCATACAACATCTATGCAATATTAACAAAATCCATTATAACCAAAATCAAATCCTTAACCCTTTCATACAATATGAGAATGTTGGGTTAAGAAATGGTGATCCACCTACTCCACCCATTGGGAAGAATATTTGGTGTAACTATCAAAATATATACTCTACAGGATCCACAAAACCTGAATTATTTCACTGCTCTCATAGATCTGAATTTTGCAGAAAACATCATTGAGACTAGAGGATATCCATGACACAATGGAGAAGGAGGAGAATCAGGAGGATCTGATCTAGATTTTACTTCGGATAAGGAATGGCATTGCACCAACATAGATGTAAGGACCCTCAAGTTCTTCAACGTTATTAGACCAGTCAAGAGACGATTTAACCGCTAATGACTCGATTAGTTTAACATGATCGTTAGTTAATAGAATTAATCTAACATTAGTTTAGATACTAGTATCACTAGATATATCTTGAAAAGTTATGCGATATGGACTACTCGAGTGTGTCATTCGGACACCGGACGAAGAAGGAATCATCAAAGTTGTACGAAGGGTAAAACTATCATTTCTCAGTTAAACACTTGGTTTCCAGTACCAATCTTTCTAGGTACACAGTATTTTCCTTTGGCCTTATCATCACCAAAACGTGTTGAGAAAAAATCATTTCTTCTCTTCTCTTCGCTTCTTCTTTCTTCCATGTTCTTTGTCTCTTCCTCTCTATTAATCTCAATCTCAGAGATTTAAGCCTCTTCTGCCAAGAAATTCTTATAAACCTTGTTAGATTGATGAACTGAGTAAGGAGATGATGATGATGCTTTCGATTGGGTTTTGGAAGAAACATAAGTTAGGGATTCATCTGATTTTGAGGTTGTGTAGAACCATAAATGGGTTTAAAACCATTAGATAGTTCATTTAGCCTTTAACTAGAGAATTGTATGAGATTATGTATGTGCATTGTATGGGACTTTTGGATAATCTTTAGAGTGCTTGTGTGATTAACATTCAATCTTTATTAACAACGATCGATCCAAAGGATGAACCAGTAGATTATGGATCTCGAGGTAGGCGTGGCTTGTCATCAAAAGAGGTGGGAATCGATAACGAACTCTCTTGTATTCATTATTGTTTTATAAATATATTTATATTGAGAAAGTCATGCATATATTTGCTAGTATATGATATGTGTTATTTGTGTAATACAAACTAGTTTTCTTTTACATTTTGGGATGGGCTCGGATCTTTAGAAACAACTAATATATGTGTTTTGGGAGTATTTATTTATTTTCAAAAGTGATTCTTTCCATTGACTGGAAAGTGGTTACAATCTTTACTTATTGTTAGCATGAAAGGGAGAAGGTTTCATTTTGATTGGTGCGAGATGTGTTCCCCAAAATTTATATCTAATTTAAGCAAATCTATAGGAATGAAAATTGCCGCCACTAGTATATAGGTGGGAAGGCCACCATTATTATTCCATATTTCTATACGGGAAACTCATGTCTCATACATGAATGTTTACTGTTTCTTTTAAATACTTTCGAATGCTATTATATTATGTTTTGGTGTTTGGATAGAGTGATGTTGTGAATCTTATTTATGATTGTTGGATTTACGCTTGGGGGGTTTGGGCGCTCCACTGTGTAAGCACGTTGATCAGATATAATGTTTTTACCATTAGTTTATTTGGATACATGCTATATAGAGTGCGCGTAGAATAAGGTACTGGTAAGGTAAATATAGTTTATGATTTCGAGGCCGGAAAACCTCAGGCCTCTTTAATGATCATTGAAGAATCCGCAACAGTTATGCCTTGCTACTCTGAAGGATTACGTCGCTTAACTATTATTACTATTGTGAATGTGTGCTGCAAGATTGGTTGATACCTTTATTTTTCAGTATACGTTATTATTTTATTTATAATTTTTCGTGTTTTATCGATTTTCAGTAAAACCTGCATTGTTTTTAAATCATTCTAGTGATTACTTGAAAGTTAGTTATTATTTCTACTGGGCACCCTTCGGGATGATGTGCTCACTCAATTCCCACTTTCAGTTTCAGAGATAGATCAAGATGTACGCGTGGTGATGAAATATTCGAAGAGTTGGTTTCGTTAGTTGGTTAGCTTTAGCTATGCTTATTTTGTGTTTATATTCTATTTGTAAACCAACTCACTATTGAATATGTATCATTTGAGAGGAGTTCTTGTATTTATTTCAGAAAGGGTTTAGATTCGGGTTAATCTTTGTTTAGAACTTCTTTCTTAGTGTTTAATTAGATATTTTAGATCCTTAGTGCCTCATTTTATAGTTAATATATTGGATTAGTCAGCTGCTAGCTTAGGCGGGGCTATAATAGAAATCCAAGATGAATCCATGGATATACTAGTTTGTTTTAACATGCTCTACAACACTGCTGTTCAAGGTCGCTTCCATCTAAACTACCATGAAATAGTTATGATGAAGGAACATTATGAAAACAATCCAAAACTTCATTTCATTTCTTGTGTCTTAGTAGGTCTTAAAGTTATTCATAGACTCCAAAACTTAGAATCTTTTAATTTGGCTATGTTTTGTCTCGAGGCATGAGCAATGGTGGTATTTTCTGGTATGGGTTTTGTCTATAACTAATGTGTTTCGACATTGAAGTTGTGAGAGAAGGTTCACAAAGTGGTGGTGAGATTTCTTGTTAACTGATGTTATGTAAGAACTCTAACTAATAGGAAGAGCAGTGGATCTTACTTTTGTGTACTCCTCTTAGGTTTTTTTCTAAAGCTTACGTTTTTCTATAATAAAAGAAAAGAAAATGGGTACGGCGTGTTTGGTTTATGGGAAGGAATCCTATTCCTAGCGGCTCATGTTTACCAAATATGGGAATGAAATCATATTTCCAGGAAACTGATTCCATTTCCTCAAACCAAACACGCCATAAAAGCCTCGTCAAAATATTATGGTCATCCAATCAAACATATTTTCCAAGCATTATAGTTGGCCATTTGTTTGGATATAGATAAGAAGTAAGATTTGGTGAATGGATTCCACAATTTGGTCTGTGGAGACTGGATATTATTTATAGGGAGAGTACATAGGTTGTTACACAAATTTAGCCTATTCAAAGGCAGTAGACGCTATTCTTAATGTAACAGAAGAACAGAAAAGCTAATTCTAAAAAAACTCCAAAATACTCGATCAAGCCTTAATACTCGGTATTATTGTTGTTGTGGCAGAGAGTCTTTCGCTGATGGAACACTCTGCTTAACACCTCCCCCAAGTTGTACGTCAGTTTACGGATGTGCAACTTGTCTCTCAAAAACTGAAACCTAGGTGCAGCCAGACCCTTAGTAAATATGTCTGCCAGCTGATCCCTAGAGCTTATAAAACGAACATGTAGCTTCTTCGCAGCAACTCATTCTCGGAAAAAGTGATAGTCGATTTCAATATGCTTCATTCTTGCGTGGAACACCGGATTTGCAGTAAGATATGCCGCCCCCAAATTATCACACCAGATAATAGGAATAGAACTAGTAACTCCCAGTTCTTTAAGTAGAGATTGAATCCAGATCAGTTCTGATGTTGCAATTGCTACACCCCTATACTCAGCCTCTTTGCTAGATTTAGACACTGTTTTATGCTTTTTTGCACTCCAGGAGACAAGATTACCACCAAAATACACGCAATATCCACTAGTGGATCACCTGTCATCCAAACTGCCTGCCCACTCCGCATCGGAATATGCCTGAAGTGAAAAATCTGTACCTCTCCGCAGATGTAACCCATAATCAACTGAGCTTTTAAGATAACGCAAAATCCATTTTACCAATTCCCAGTGCTCAATGTAGGGATCATGCATATATTGACACACTTTTTTCACAGCAACAAATATGTCAGGTCGCGTCAGATGAAGGTACTGCAGTGCACCAACAACACTGCGATATAATGTAGGATCTTCAAACCTTGTAGTGCCTTGCCGTTGTATTTTCACATTGGGAGCTAGTGGTGTGAAAACTGGTTTTGCACCATCTAGTCGAGTCCGCTTCAGCAGGTCTGTGACATATTTTCGCTGCGTCAGCACTAATTCGTTTCTATGTCGCAGTACCTCAGCACCCAAGAAGTAGCTTAAATATCCCATGTCTTTGAGGTCAAAAACAGCAGCTAAATCCTTAATCAGTTTCTGAATATGAGAAAGATTAGATCCCGTGACAATAATGTCATCAACATAAATAAGAACATAAGTTATGCTATCACCAGTCTTCAAAATAAAAAGAGAAGTATCTGAAATAGAACCCTTAAAACCTAGCTGCTGCAAATATTGACTTAGCTTGGAAATCCAAGCTCGCGGCGCTTGCTTTAGACCATATAAACTCTTGTGTAGTTTACATACATAGTTTGGAAAGTCCGGATCCATGTAACCAGCAGGATGACGCATGTAAACATCTTCCTCCAGATCACCATGTAGAAAAGCATTTTCTACATCAAGCTTCTTTATAGGCCATTGATTTATCACCGCAATCGACAGTACCAAACGTATTGTACAAGGCTTTATCACCGGACTAAATGTTTCTCTATAGTCCAAACCCTCTTGCTGAGTATTACCCTTAGCCACCAAGCGAGCTTTAAACTTGTCAATACTACCATCAGGGTTTTGATTGAAATGAAACACCCATTTTGACCCAACTACATTCATACCTTTTTCATATTTCACTAGAGAATATGTTCTATTACGAAGTAAGGCATTAATTTGAACATCCATTGCAGCTTTCCACTTCGGGTTCTTTGCAACTTGCGTATAGCATGTTGGCTCCATGAAATCCTCTTCAAGAAATGGATGTTTTGAAGCTTTCAGACACAACTTATTAATGGGTTTGCTTATTCCAGCCTTAGCACGAGTTATCATAGAATGTCCGTCAGCCGCTGTGTTCCTAGACGAAGTGGCAGTATCAGCAGATTATTGTGTTTCAGATACAATGTTGTTGTTACCAGTGTCAGCACTTGAACCGTTGGCATGTTGATGTGCAGAATTGTCAGAAAACGAAACAACAGGAGACTGCTCTGGCGTGGAAATATCTGAAAACGTTGGCTGATGCTGTGTGCTGTACTCAGATAACGACTCTCATAATGAACTGTCTAGCTCACAAACTCTATGAAAAGGATGAGAGATCAAAACACTTGTGCTAGAAGGAATATTACCTTGATGCAGCGACGGAACTTTCTGCCGAAGAGACTGAAAAGGGAATGTGTTCTCCTCAAACTTTACATGTCGTGATATATAGACTCGATTAGTTTTCTAATGCAGACACAAGTACCCCTTATGCGCATTACTATAACCTATAAAGACACAGGGAAGTGATTTAGGTTCTAGTTTATTGGTGTTATACTGGCATAAGCATGGATAAGATAAGCAACCAAACACACGTAGGAATTTGTAATCTGGTTTCTTGTGAAATAAGATTTCTAAAGGAGTTTTGGATTCTTGAACTGACTTTGGGAGCCTATTTATCAAATATGATGCAGTAGTGAAAGCATCTGCCCAAAATTCCTTAGGAATATGAGCATGAAAGAGTAGCGCTAAACCAGATTCTGTAACATGTCTAATACGTCTCTCTGCTATACCATTTTGTGGAGATGTATGGGGGCATGAAAAACGATGTTGTATACCAGCTGAATTGAGATAAGCTGTGAATTTCTTAAATTCCAAAGCATTATCAGACTGAAAAACTTTGATTTTGTGGTCTGTGATGTTTTCTATTTGTTTGTGGAAATGAATGAACGTTTTCAAAGCATCAGAGCACTGTATAATAGGAAAAACCCAGGTAAAATGAGAGAAAACATCCATTATTAAAAGATAGTATTTAAAACCAGACCTAGACAACTCAGGTGACACCCAAATGTCTGAAACAACAAGACTGAGAGGTTTATCATAGACAGTGGTACTTAAAGAAAATGATAACTTCTTGCTCTTACTCAAATGACAAGAGTGACAAGAACTGAAATTTTTATTGCTAACTGGAAGAGAATTCTGAAGACAAATCTGGGAAACAATGCGCAACATAGGATGCCCTAAACGTTGATGCCATAACGGGAAGGAAGTTGAGACGTTAAATTGTGGCCGGATTGGTTTGTCTATCATGTCAACACCTTCAAAAATGTATAACCCATTCCTATTCAGTCCCCGTAGCAGAGTTTTCCCTGTTTGCATTTCCTTCACAAGAAAATAAGAAGTGTGAAACTCAAAAAACACTCCATTATCCTTACAGAATTGTGATACTATAAGAGATTAGTCTTTATTTCTGGCACATGATAGATATTATTGAGATGAAAAGAACGAGACTGGTAAGTAAATGATGCATGACCAATATTTGCAATTTTTAAAGCATTACCATTGCCAACATGGACCAACTCAGTACCATCATAGTCATGAGGAATTGTGAGATTTCTCATGTCAGAAGTAAGGTGATGAGTTGCACATGTGTCCGTGACCCATCGATTTCCTTGGAAACCATCTGGCAAAGCTATGTAAGCAGCTGGATTCTTCGGCTTCTTGTTATTTGGCTTATACCGAAACCAGCAAACATCACCCTTGTGACCTTTTTTCTTGCATATCTGACACTTCTCAGGTTTGTCGTCGTCCTGCTGAGGTGATGGATTTTGTGGCTGAAACTGATTGTTCTGCTGCATAGGCCGACGATTCTGCTGATTGAAGTTTCTTGGTCCTGCACTGCTGGACGCTCTGGAAGCAACAACGTTAGCAATGGGTTGTTGGAGTTCATCAAGACGTCGGGTAATCCTCATATCATATGTTAGAAGATGAGAATAGAACAAATCCATGTTCATATCTTCCATTGTGCTTAAAGTGGTGACTATGGAATCATAGTCTTGATTCAATCCATTTCTTATGGACTGTTTCTTTTCATCATTAGTAACTGTATAACCGGTTGCTGCAAGTTGAGCAAAGAGATGTTTAGCTTCATTCAAATAGACACGTAAACTTTTGTTACCTTTGGTCATACTATGCATCTGTTTCTTAAGATTCATCAGATGAACCTTAGATTTTGGTGCAAACTCTTCCTCTAACGCATCCCATACTTGCTTAGCAGTCTCCAGATCTCTTACCACCCCAAAAACTTCAGGTGTAAGAGTTGATTTCAGCCATCCCACGAGCAGTGAATCTTGTTCTTCATAAGCTGTAAAATCTGGGTTTACAGCGTTAGAATTAGGTAGGGTTCTAGAGGGAACTGTTTTTGTGCCATCTACAAAGCCGGTTAAACCATAGCCTTTTAGAATGGTTTTAAACTGTGTTTTCCACAGTGGATAGTTGGTTTCTGTAAGTTTTAGAGTAACCATATGATGAATCTGAACATTACGAAGTTGAGTAATGGTTGTCATCGCAAGTGATAATGGGTTTTTTTTTTTTTTTGTTGATGTTGAAAGGAAACGGAAGCGAAGCTTGGATCAGGATGATACCAAGATAAGAAGTAAGATTTGGTGAATGGCTTCCACAATTTGGTCTGTGGAGACTAGATATTATTTATAGGGAGAGTACATAGGTTGTTACACAAATTTAGCCTATTCAAAGGCAGTAGACGCTATTCTTAATGTAACAGAAGAACATAAAAGCTAATTCTAAAAAACCTCCAAAATACTCGATCAACCCTTAATACTTGGTATTATTGTTGTTGTGGCAGAGAGTCTTTCGCTGATGGAACACTCTGCTTAACAGATATAGTTTCAATAATATAGACAAGTCAATATCTAAGGACAATTCCTATGGTAATTTGTTTATTATTTCCCTACGTCAATAGCTAGGGAAGTAATATATCCACAAGTTCTTAAGCATTGTGTTTTTTTTAGTTTATTTCATCTTTTACCTGGTTATACCATTCGATTTGGAAAAGATATATTTATCTTGTTTACAACCCTGGTTTGCACCCAAGTCAGACGTTCATATCATACTTCCAGCTGATTTATTTAATTTTGTATCCTAACTGTCTTTAAGTACCAAAATCAATCACAAAAGGCCCCTAAATCATACCTTGTATGAAAAAATCACAAGCAACACCACTTAAAACTGGGAGATATATATATATTCTCAGGAACTTTAAATCAAAAACTAGTTTCTTGTTTTAATCATATTAATCCTCATGTATACGATGGGTTTCTCATAAATCTATTGGCCTTTAAGAGAATCCACAACTGGATCTCCAAGATGATCCAGGCAAAGATGATTAAAGCCATGGCTACACAGTTACCTTCTTTTCTACCAGATAAACAAGATTTTTAATCAACAAAGAGAAGGTCATTGGATAGTAAAACTAGAAGAAATAACATTTTAATTTTTGATAGTTCATCCACATAAAGGTGAGAATATGGAAAATCTAATCTAATATAAAGAAAAGACCCATTTTTCACACGTCCTACAGGAAAAGTCTCAAATACCCCTCCGTGTTTTTGTTTTCCTGCCTACATTTTCGTAGTTTTCTGTAAGGTTAGGAGTACATGCGTAATCGTGCCAAACGTAAATAAAATTTTTGCGATCTAAATCGTGTTTTCTATCAAAAAAATTTCCCAAAATCGATTTCTAGCATTATTCCTTTTCTCTCTGAATCTAACAAATTAAGATCAGAGCGATGGAGTTTTCAGATGGAGAAACCATACCTTTTAGATTTATGATTCAAAGGTACGAAGTACCAACAAAACCCTAAAATTCATTTTAATTTGGTTTCTCTTCAATAATTGTTGCTCCAGCAAATGAAGAGGATGAATGGTAAATCAAACCGGGGATAAGAAACGTGGTTTAATTGGAAACAACACCAAACCAGAAAAAGGAAAAGAAATACCCTAGATTTCAATTGAAGGATATTCGTCGACCGCTTTCAATTATCAATTCACATTGGTGAGAAAATCTGTATTCTTTTTATATTTTTCATTTGAATTGAAAGGGGAATATATATTCATTGTTAAATAATTTTTCCGTAATAATCTGTTGTTAATTTGATTTATCTGGATGTGGAAATTGAGAAATGCAGGGCCTTTTTTAGGGTGAATTAGTTAAATAATGATTTTTTCTATCTCTCTTTGATGGAGAAAAAACTAATTAGATTCTGACCCAGGGTTGAATTAGTGTAAGATAATGGAGGATACAAGTGGGTTTAGATTTGGGTATTTGGTAGAGATTGTAGATGAAGTGATATTGGAGCTAGACTGTGTAGAATAATAATAATTTTGTAGTTGTTTTGTAGAGGAAGAAGAATGGACAAATAAGGAGGACAAGGAGGAAGAATCTGTGATATTAGGTAAGGATGAGTTGAAAGATGATGAATTTTCCTTGAAAATGTTCTTCAAAGGTGTGTCTACCCTTAAGGCAGGTGATTTGGGGTCTGGGTTTTCATAGAAAACTTGATTTTTCTGTAGAGGAATCAGTTGCTCAATATTTTCGTTTGATGGATGGTATGGTGGAGGCATTGGAAAACAAGATTCGTCTTGCTGTTGCTTTTACAGCTTCTGAGATTGTTTATGATCAAGTGAGTTATTCTTCTTTATTACCAATTTATGTATATCTGTATTCATCTATCTTGATGTGTGGATCGAAATCCATTAGTCCCATCAGGTTGTCAATTGTGTACCAGTGAAACCAAGTTACTTGACCAGCATCTAATATTATAGATGCCGCCAAATTTATCCTCAGATTTGTTAGCATTCTGTCACTGTGTTTCTTCGAAGGCCTTTTTGACAGATTTTCCTTGAAGAAAGACTTGAGATGTGATTTGGTTGCACTCAGGTTATTATTGGAATGAGATGTTGTTGGTTGATGCTCCATATTTTTCGCTTGCATATAATAGATAGTTTGTACCGTACTATAGATATTATAAACTGTTGGTAACACATTTCAACTCAATTAAATAATCCTTTCTCCGAGGAAATTTTTTATCAGACTACCAACACAAGAACATTCAATGTAGTGCTTCCCTAGCTTTATCTTTTTAAGCTTCAGATATTTTCTGACAGTATTCATGATTTATACTGAAACCATGCAAGCAAACTGAAAAGTTTATAGTGTCATGACTAAATCTTTTTCACTGTTGAATGAAGGTCAGAAATACTTCTATTCATGAGGTGTTTATGTTGTTACGACTTAAAAAAATGTGAGGAGGCTTTGCTGAGCCAATGAAACTTTCTTCCTTCCATGTTGCAATTTTTTAAGTGGAATTTGCTTTTGTTGTTTTGGTCAGACATGCTTTTTTGTATGATTATAGAGATGATAGTGTTGGTGGCGTGTACAAATTGCATATTTATTTATGTAAATGTGCACAAATTAGGCATTGCAGTAGCTACTCTTTTCTCTCTGGCCTAGATTTAATAACTCCAATTTGTTCTTTGTCTAGATTCAAAAAGAAATATAATTTGTGAACTTTAGTTATTTATGAAAATTTCAAACAAGATACCACCTTCTGATTTTATTTTAGTATGGTTTTCTCTTGAGCCAATTATTTTTAATTTCGACCTCCTAATTCCTTGCCGCAAATGGTCCGCAATTATTAACCAGGTCAAGAATACCATTTCCCATTGACCGCCAGGTATTAATGTCCCTTCTTCTTCTCTTATATATCTTTGCTGTATTGTGTTGAAATAGTAATCTTGGTAGTGTCCTGTGGCATTTTGCGTTCAACTTCTCTTTTGCTTCGGCGATCACTATGGGTTGCCAAGTTTCGACATTTGAATGGAAACTTCATCTATCATGTTTATATGAATTTATTGACTTAACCTGTTGCGAACTCTCTTTCACTTAACCTATTGTGAAGTCTCTTTCGGTAGTGGTACTGATGGCCTTAACTTATAATACGTTTTTCACATGTATGCAATGTTTGGCATTAGTTGATTAGATACAATTAACGAATGAGAGCGAAAGAGAAAATTTGTGTCTAGCCTGCTTGGTTTTGCACATGAGATCTGTTAGTTGTCTTAGATTAGCTATTTGTACAACATAGGGTACTTATTACAGTTCAAAGGATTGCTTCTAATACAGTTCCAGGACACACTACTTTTTTTTATGAGCTAATTTTAACATTTTCTTTATAGTTCCTTCAATGGGATCAGACAGTGCCTCGAGGAAGAGACCCCATGAAAGTCCGGCACCTGATGATGCTTCAGCACAGGGCAACCAGGCCTCTAGCTCCAGACCCCGGAAAAGTCCAAGACTGATCAAACAGGCCCAACGTCTGGAATTGTTGCGAGCAGAAAATGAAAATAGTCAGTTGTCCCTTTTGCTTTCAGAACTATTTTGCATTATCGAGAGAGTTTGTTTTGTTCTGTGGTCTACCTTTAGGCATTCTTATGTCAGAATAACGAAGAATCTGATTGCTTCACGGTAGGTGAAGTTCCCTTTTGATGGTTGAGATGGTACTTATAGGGTCACTTTTGGCCGAGTCAAGGGCATCCATGGGTATGGAATCGAAAGAAATCTCACCAGGAAGACCCGTCCGTTTCGAGACGATACAAACTAGATTCGAGTTACAGTGGTACTAGTGGGGACATATCTGTTTTGGGGAAAATAGCATGAGACTGTCTCTGTATATGTATCTATCTCGATCTCCTTTATTATTTTTGGTAAAGGAATTAGCAGGGGTCCATTTGGACGACACGTGGATACATATAGACATGAGGATATAATACGAATACTGAATGACTACGTGGCACAGATGTTTTTGTTTCATACTCTAGTTTCAAATTACGTATTACCAAAAATCTGGGTATCACATTGAGTTATTATCAAGTATGGCAAAGTCAAGTCAACGGTCATCGAAACAACTTCCAGCCAAAGCTCCTTTAGTTTACAACCCCGATCAAAACAATTCAAAGGCAACCACAACCAAAATGGGACTTCTCAATCAATGGACACAGGTTTGCTGAGACCCTTTGTGGAGGAATGCGAGATTTTGGCACGATCTAAATCTCGCATGCAAAATGAGTAATGTCAAAGAAAACTCCAGTTTTTGACAGTCCATATATCGCGTGAACTCACGCGTAATGTTAGGTCAACTCTCCCTTTCATGTATATAAATAAGTGTGCTATGGAACCATGTTTCAATTGTTCATTAGGTTTAGGTTCGGGTTCTGGTCTCTATCATACCCTATATATATTGGGATCGTTCTGTAGGCTTTGTTTACTCTTGGATACTACGATGTTATAACAAAGACTGATCTCCGCACCATCACTAGCAACCACAACATGAATCCATACATAGACAACGAATTAAATTCAAGGACAAATATTGTAGTCAATGCAACTTTGACAGCCAGATTGAGAATGCCTGTAATCGTCAACCAACATTTTCTTTTATATTTTTTTTCTTCCATGTTTTAGACAAGTTTATTAGTAGTACTAAGGATAGTTTAGATTTTGATCATCATCAACAACTAGATTCCTTTATGCAAGTTTCACATCTACAACAACTACAAAAGGTGCTCACAGAAGGTGGGGACATGTGCCATACACCACATCACAGAAGCAAAAGCTACCAATCCACTTGCCGATCGGCTACACAACCATCATCAACACAAATGGATCACTTCAAGGTTCAAGCTCTTAAGGATCCGTTAAAATTTAGGCTATTCTTTTGGATAGTCATTGAAGAAGGTGTTGAAACCTTCACACTCCGTACCTACCACCATTACACCAAAGACAACTACATGTCTAGTTGTAACTATTGTGTTCTATAACAACTGTGGAATCAGACACTGGGATAAGGAAATAACCAAGATTATGATGAAACTATGCAGGTAATAGGGACTAATACAAGAATCAAAAATCGCAAGAACATACACGCTATCAAGGGGATAACATCTAATTAAACAATATGGTCAGAAGTTAATGCTTATAATTGGGAATTAGTTCTACTAATGTTTATTTACCCGATTACAAAGACTGGGAATGCTACATTCCTAAACTATGTAACAATTGACTATCCGAGCCTATAAATAAAATTCTGCTTTTCAAAAAAATAATAAAAATGCATTAAACATTTCATAGATATTTATCTAAAATGTCATCTAATCTTATCCCATATTGTTCAGTCCCTCACCATGTAACTTACTAATCAGTTGTTTGTTCCATATTATTTTTTATTTTTTTATATAAATATATATAGATAAAGAGTATTACATTGACTAGTTGGAAGCCTAACAAGCTAAGCTCTAACAACATATTACTACACTAATTAAACATGTTGTTGTGCTAGCCTACCGGCGAGCTTCATGGGTAACCTAGCCAAGGGAGCAGAAGCGGATGGTGGGGCTGAGATTGTGTCATAAGGGGGCCAAGCTAACTCTACCTTCCATGTTAATTCCTGCAATATTACGTCATTGGGGGATTGAACCTGGGACCTCCTGGAGCGCATGAAACTTTTGGAAACGAGGATGACCAGCTGAGCTAGGTGCCCGTTTTTAATATTATTATTGTTATTATTTTTTTTCTTAAAAAGGACACCACCGAAGGTTTATATTAGAAAAAATAAGAAAATTTACACATCAATGGTTGGAAGCCAGGTAACAATTTGCGCTCCAACATCTTTTTGAATAATAATCACTAATCTATGGAAAAGAAAACTACCAATTTTATGATTAACATCATATCTACCAATGCAATTTCTCAAACGCTTTAGGAAACAAATAGTGTCTTCACTCAATTCACCTAAGACGGTGAAAGCCAAAACTTGGAAGCCATAACCACGTGTACTTTGAATGCCACTCCCACTCAAGTACCCAACTACTGTACTTTATCTGTTATCTAAAATCATTTATACTTGGATTCGCACCATGGATTGATGGTTCGGGTCGGATCCTTCCATCTGGTCTTTACTGTTAATTAAAATTTCTCTGATCTTTGACATGCAACTGATGCACGGAAGATGCCAAATACAAATTATTGTTGTTGTTGTTGTTGAAGAAGTAATTTCCTTGCTCCGATCTCACAAATGGAGGCCAATTTCGGACTACATATTCTCCTTTTCCTTTATTTGCTATTATTTATAATACTATCAGCAGTAGAAGTTGTGATATTAGGGCATCATCATAGGTCTTAGCGACATGTTCTTTTCCCAGATTGTTCTTTTGTGAGTTTTCTTTCTCATAAGTCATAAGTGATAACTTTTATCTTAATAATTAGTAACGTTTGGAAATATAACACATTTCATATTTACGCTTGAACGCAGATGCAACTAATAATTAGTAGCGTTTCGCTATATTTAGCAAAATCTAAATTTAGTCGCCAAACTTGGCTGTAGTTTTTATCTTTTACAGCTTTACATGTTTCACCTTGCATGCCTACGGTTGAAAATGTTATCAAATCTTACAATTTTTTTTTTTTTTTGAAGGTGAAAATTTTATATTAAAAAGAAGAAGGAATCAGGCAAGCCTATAACAAGATTGACAAGATACAATGACCATAAAACAGTAGAAACCAAAGAGAGTTACATATGAAGGACATTCTCCCAGTTGTGAATGACGCTATTGCAATCCACGAATTTGAAAACATCTTCCTCATGGGTCCAAAGCATAAGATTTTGCTTGACTAGAATAATAATTTCATCCACTGTTTTCCTCCTAGCACCAAAGACCACTCCATTGCGTTCATTCCACATAGTCCAGATAATGACATAGTGAGTAATCTCCCATATTTTCCTGCATCTCCATGTAAGAACATTGTTATCCCAAGCCTCGAAGAGTTGTAAAACAGAATCTGGAAGAGGTCAAGAGATATGAAACGCCTTTATAAAGTAGTCCCATATCTGAAAAGAGAAACTACAATGCAACAGCAGATGGTTTGTTGTTTCCCTGACGGAGCCGCAAAAAACACAGATATCACTATCAATTTGAACTCTTCTGTGAGTTAACACATCTCTTGTTAGGAGAGAGTTATGAAAAATATCCCAAAGGATAAAGCTCACTTTGTTAGGAATTTGAGATTTCCATAAAAAAAATTCAAAACCACAAACTTCCACATGTTCCTCTAGTGCTTCATAACAAAACTTTGTGCTAAAAAATCTTACAATTATTATAGTAGCATATTTTTTGCATACCACACCCGTAATCCAATAACTAACAGAGCATAACCGACAAATATATAAAGCAAGAATAAGATGCAAAGATCATAAAAGCAAACAAGAACACAACTATACAACGTAGTTGGGCTATGAATACCTACGTCCACGGTGAGAAAGTATCATCTTTATGGATGTTTCTTAAGGTCTTTCCGTTTTCTCAAGATTACGAGTATTTCTTCTTACTCCACTCTTTCTCTTACTAAGATCTAAACTCTATCTAAAAGAACATGTCTATCTCCAACTACATGGACTAGTATTTATAGGCAAATAGTCTTCATGAGGAATGATAAGATGTTTCTCGGCTAGTCTTGGTACAGTGCGACTTCTCATTACTCGGACGAGATCCCTATTACTCCTCTTCGAAATATATAATTTTATCTCCTTTGTCGGATAACATCTTTGATCGACCTTTATCCGAGTCTCTAACATGGTGTACTCTCTTCTGCTTCCTCATTACATTATTCTCCTTTTGAACCCGGGCCATCAGATGGTTTGACTGACTTTACACATGTTCTTCATGAAGTAAAACGGTAAATGCCTTGGTTCTGGTGTAATCACCTTTTATTCCCTTCATTGGTGTATCTTATTCACCTTCTTATCATGCATCCACCTCCTGTGATGCTTACATGTGGCAATCTGGTATTTTACCCTCACAATTATAGTTGTGGATGCGGTTGCTCTTAACAGTTAAACAGTTGGTAAATATTTATCTTGAACAAACCCAACACAACCAAATATTTTAACTGTATTACAAAATATTACTGTAGTTATTAACTGTTAAAAGTTAAAAGTGGATGAGTTTTGAAGGGAACAACGATCACATGGATTTTACTAGTTTTAGTATTTTTTTAAGGTGCTACATTTAGATGATACAAGTGTATGTGCTGCAGTAGTGCTTTTATTATATATCTGCAATTACGTTTTGTAACCTAAAAAATGTCAGTAATGAATGCATGATTTATAATTACTTAAATATTTATCTTTATCTTCATCTTTGTCTGTCGATACGGCAGGTATTGTTGTCCCACTAACGGGACCAAAATAATCAGTTCGTTCTTTCTTCTCCATTTTCAGTAAAAAAAAAAGGGTCAAGATTTTCTATTTCTAGCTAATGTGAGTAGTGAGTACGCAACATACGTACCTCCTTCGATAGTGCGATTAATAATCTTTGCCCTAGAAAATCAAATTTCTTCGATATCTCTCTAATATTTCATCGATTTCTACTGATTCCTCGTGCCCTTTCTTCCTCTTCTTGTTCTCCACAAGTATGAGGTAGAATTTCGGGCTTTTGACTTATGTTTTTGATCGATTCATTTGAGTCCAGGGTTTCGTTTTTTTTCTCCATGTTTCAGACTAGTGCTTTACAATGAGTTCTCTCGACTCCTCAGTGGATTTTCCAACTCTTGGGGAAGATTCGGGTGGAGATAATCAAGATGCTAGCGCTGAGAAAGGAAATTTTTTGGGTGTTTCTTCAGAATTTCCAAAAATTAGAAAATGGAGATCTTTATTTGAGGATAACGACAGCAACGTTTCATCTTCAACTTGCAAATTACCATTTCACAAACCGCAATCTGTTAATGGTAAGTTGATTTCAGTGATCTCTCCTGAAGATTTGGTCGATGAACTTAGGGTTTGCGACAAATTTTTAGTTGGATATTATTTTGGTAGAAAATTACCCTTCCACCTAGTGAAACAAGCCATGGATAAATCTTGGAAGCTTAAAGGTAATTATCACTTGACTCTTCATGAAGAATCTATGTATGTTTTCGAATTTGATTTATAGGAAGATATAATTCTTGCTGTGGAATTAGGGTCGGTCACTATTTCGAATTCGTTGTTTTTCATTCGTCCTTGGCAAGTTTTCATCGAACGAGACATTCTAGATATGAAATCCGTGCCTGTATGGATGAACTTGAGGAATGTCCCAATCCATTTATGGAATGAAAAAGGGTTAGGTATGATTGCTAGTGTTTTGGGGGTTCCCTTGATTTCTGATGTGCATATATTAAATAGAACAAGAATGAGGTATGCTATAATTTGTGTGGAGATGGAGGTAAATAGTGTTTTCCCTGAGACCATTCATGTGTTGTATTATGGTAAATAATTTAATGTCTCAGTTGAATACTCTCGGAAGCCTCCTAGGTGCCTGAATTTTTTTACTTTTGGACATTCTAGCTTTAAATGCCCAAAGGTTATGAAGGTCAGCAACAATGTATGGATCCCGAATTTAAATGGGACAACTAATGGAGGAGTAAATAAGAAAGATGAGTGGAACCAAATGAAGGTTAACCCGAAGAAGGTTAACAGTTCTCTGCAAGTTGAAAGCATGGGTGTGAATGAGAAATGTCCAACCAATGGCGATAACAGAGACAATAATGAGAAACAACAAGATACAGTGGAACCTATTGATTCTCATTCCCAAAGGTCCAATATTTCATAATTACATTTGAATGAAAATAAGCTTGTTAAACCTACAGAAGAAGCTTCAAATGGGGGGGGGGGGGGAAAGAAGACTACAAAGGTTGCAAAGACTGTAGAGAATCCAGAGATGCATGCTTCAAAAGACTCTTTTGCAGAGGATGATACAACAAGGAAGATAAAAACTTCAACAACAAAAATCGGAAAAGGGAGTGGCAGTGGAGCTTTGGAGTTGCTGGCTACACCTCCGTATTAGACATATGTAAGAAGAAAAAAGAAAAATAAGGGAAAGAAAGATGATAAACTAAAACCAAAGAAAGATACAATTTGTGACTTGAACACCAATGACTTTCTAGGCACAGATTTTGGAATGTCAAATTCTTCAGATGCTAGAGTTGAAGAAGCAAGAATAGAAGAGGACCATGATATTAAGGATTCTGAGTCTATTTTAGTGGCTAATGATTTTTCAACTCCAATTTCGTCTACTGATTTGTCTCATAAGGAGAACCCGGAGGTTGTTCTCCAATTGCAAATGGACTTGAGTCGAGTTACAATCCAAAAAAATAAGAAGAAACATCTCGTACAAAAGGAGGCCAAAATAGATTCCAATTCAGTTGTTGCTATTAGTGAGGCCGAAATAGATTCCAAAATCGTTTTTAACAGGTTATTGGGTATCTCTGCCCATCCTATGGAGAGATCTATGTGTAGAAATTTATTGGAGAGTCATGCTAAATCAAATATGGAAATGCCTTTGATCGAGGATACTGATGGTATGAGATATTTCGACTCGGATTCTGACTATGATGAGCAAATTGAGGCAGTCAAATGCTCGTTTCAAGATGAAAATGTGGATTTTGAAGAGTGATTGTGTATGTTTTTTGGTTGGTTTTAGGAAGTTCTTGGTAGAGCTTGTGTTTTGACCTTCTCTTTTGAAGGTTGTTTGTTTGCTCCTCAATGAGCTTGTTTTTTCTTTTTCTTTTCTTTTTTCTCTTTTTGTAACTTTGGTGTCACTCTTGGTGATATTTATGTTTTTAAATTAAATTTGCCCTTTTCGCGTCAAAAAAACAACAACAACATACGTACCTTCTCTACAGTATGAAATCATTCATGATATAGGTAGATTCATTAGTTCCTAGTGATGGTTCAGTGGTTGTACTTTAAGTCGCTCTAAAAGATGCCAATTCTTGTTGTTGTTGTTGAAGAAGTAATTCCCTCTCCGATTTCACTCACACATGCATGGAGGTCAATTTTGGACTACTATTAATAATACTATCAGCAGCAGTTGTGATAATTAGGGCATCATCATAATTCTCTGCAACATGTTCTTGTTCCCAACATATTGTTCTTTTGGAGAGCTTTCTTTGTAAGTCATAATTTTTACATTTTTATCATCTTCTTTCTCTGTTTTTCATTTTGGGTTCTAACTGTTTTATTTTCATTTAGGCCAAATGAATAATGCCGTCATGGGGAAAAACCGATCTTATCAACTAAGGGGGGCGCGGCACTACGGTTTCACATTATCAGAGGAATCGCCTCTAGACATGCAACTAAATTATATTGTCATCTAAACATACCATCAGCTTGTAAACGCTCTGGAAGCAATGTTGCTGCCTACTTCTCATGGCCCAGTTCCAGTCGAATGAATGGAGCTGCTGAAGATCGGGCAAACTATTTTGAGAATCTTCAGAAAAGGGTGCTACTGTCTGAAACACATGGTCGCTTGCCAAGGGGGAAACGACCAACCAGTTTAATCGAGATGATGAACATTTCGGCATTTTATGGCCTGATGTTGCGCCGTGAGAGCCTCGGCACTGCAATTGGACTTCGAATCCGCAAGGGTGCGTTGACAGAAATACCTGCCATTCTGTTGAAAAATATTGACAACGTTCGTATTTAACTGAGAAAATATACTTAGCTTGCATTGATGTGTGATTGTTGTTCCGGGAGATGCACTGATGATAGTATCAAAAACTTAGTAGAGGCACGTATGAGATACGCTGACCTAAAGGTAATATTGCCTGCTACTCCTCTGAGATGCTATAGAAATTGGCAAGTCACCTCCAGGATACAACCACTGTTAGTACTCCTCTATGTAGCATACAAAGAGAGAACTCTAACATCTTGGCAGTAGAAACGAAAACAAAAAATCTTAAGACAAAGTATATACACAAAATTGTTTTCATAGAAATGTAAATCAGAATTTAATTTGGTTTCTGAAGCCAGAAGAGTATATCTGAAAACAGAGTTTCTGAAAACCAAAGAGAGTATAGAAGAGTTTCAGAAGAGAAGAAAAGAGTTTTGAGGTGTGTCTTAAAACTGAACGATTTCTCTGGTATTTATAGGAAGAGAAGAGAACATTTGAACGTTCAAAAAGATAAGGAATCCAAAGTGCGATAGATTGACCGTGCATCACGCAAGATAGAATGATGTTTATTCCCGACAGAAAAATTCTCGAACATTGCAAAAGTTAAGTAAAAGCATTCGTTAAAAAAATAGTTCAAACATTTTTGTCGGGCATTCAAAAATTTCGAGATTCTCCACGAGGAGAATACAATGTGTACAGGTGTCTACAAAACTGTGTCTACACGTGTGAGGCATAAGATTCTTCACGAGGTAAGCATGTGGGAGAAACGTAAAAAATTCTTTTACATGTGTGGGTGAAATGTAAAACATTTCAGTAAAAAGATATGGTATAATTAACCCACACCCATACCCATACTCACTCCCACTCCCACTCCCACTCCCTCGCCCGCGCCCGACCCGACGGACGGCGGCGCAGTGCCTGTTTCTGTGCGAAGCACCGCGCGTACGGGAAAGGCAATAAGAAGTGCAATAAAGGAGAGGCAACCTTGCCATAGTCTAGGGATTTCCCCATACACAAAGGTTTAAAGACCCAAAGATGAATGCCCTTTATGCAAAACCCATGGTATTTAAGTCTAAAACTCTAAGGGTTTTAGTCTAGGTGGGACTAATGTTTTATGCATTCAAATTAAAAAACATCTAGGGAGAAATAGGTCTTATGAACAAAACATGGTGCACACATTTTAGATTTTAAAGAAAACATCTGTTTTTTCTAACAATCCCCCACATGAGTGATAAAACATGTCGATAAAACGCGAGAAAACAAAAGGAAACAAATTAGGCTAAGGTGTCCCAAAGATTGAACCTTAACTTAGTGAGAGGTTATCGGAACTGCTTGTTGTAACAGTGAACGCAATGTCTTGAACCGCCAACAGTGAATGAAATTAAGAAATAACAGCCACACTTGATGCCTCATCCGAAAAGCTGCCAAGCTCTTGCCGTTGTGCCTATTTTGGACGTGATCTAAAATCCCGGACTTAATGAATGTCTCTAGAGAATCATCTCAAATTCTCATAGGAAGCGGCCCCACTTCCAACATCCACAAAGTTGAGTCCATTAAGAGTGTCCTGCCACACCCCGCTTTAAACAAAGCGATGAAACCCATTAAGATCTCAAAAGATCATCCTAAATCATGCAAGCAACACTATCACGCGGTTACACCATAGAGAGGGACAAAGATAGTGATTTCCCAAGATCACCATAAATTAGTTGACTCATTGAACCTTGATCTTGGAAATCCATTCACAAGGTTGAGTATCCTTCATTGTGATTTATTCTATGAGCTTAAGTCCCATCCCCCTCAATGTAGATCTAACTACCTATCTAGATAAAACTTTCGTCAAAGGATCTGCAATATTATCTTTGGACTTTACGAAGTCTATGGAGATAATACCAGTAGAGAGTAGTTGTTTCACCGTCTTGTGTCTTCTATGTATATGTATAGACTTTCCATTGTATACATTGTTCCTTGCGCAACCAATAACATCTTGACTGTCACAGTGGATTGCGATTGAAGACACATGTTTGGGCCAGATTGGAATTCCTCCCAGGAAGAAAGCCTACAAGCTCCCAAGTTTCATTTTGCTGAATGGAATCCCATTCACTTAATGAATCTTCTTCCCAGAAAGGAGCTTCTGGAGAAGTAATAGCTTCCTTGTAGGTTTGGGGTTCAGACTCTACCGTAAGAGTCAAAAAATCTGGGCCAAAACTTGTTTCAGTTCTAACCCTCTTACTTCTTCTCTGTTCAGTCTCATATTCTAAAGTTGGGGGTTGACTTGTCTAAGGAACATCTGAGAGATCATCATGGACCCTTTTCCGAGGTCCAGACCTTAAAGGAAATATGTGTTCATAAAACACAACATCTCTAGATTCCATTATGGTGTTCAGACCAATATTATTGTGGTCAGAACTGATAACCATGAACCTATGTACATTTGTATGCTCAGGATATCCTAGGAAAACACAGTCAACTGTTTTAGGACCTATTTTAGTTTTCTTGGAATGAGGAATGGCCACCTTGGCCAAACACCCCCACACTTTAAAGTATGCATAGGAAGGTTGTCTACCATTCCACAATTCGTAAGGAGTTTTATCTGATTTTTTAAATGGAACTCGGTTCAAAATATAGCATGCCGAGAGGATAGCTTCCCCCCACAAGTTCGAAGATAACCCTGAACTTGTCAACATAGCATTCACCATATCTATGAGTGTTTTATTTTTTCTTTCGGCTACACCATTCGATTCAGGTGAATATGGTGCAGTGGTTTCATGAATGATTCCATTATTTTTACAAAACTCACCTATGGGTATCACATACTCACCGCCACGGTCTGACCTAAGAGTTTTATTCTAAACTCCTTTTTGGTTTTCTACTTCAAGTTTATAAAATTTGAAGGCCTCTAAGGCTTCATCTTTACTTCTAAGAAGATGAACATGACAGTATCGTGAGTAATCATCTATAAAAGTGATGTACCATTTTTTACCACCTCTTGTTGGTGTTGATTTCAAGTCTCCTAAATCCGAGTGTGTTAATTCTAAAGGAACTGTTTTACGTTCAACACTTTTATTAAACGGTTTTATTGCATATTTAGATTCAACACAGATTTCACATCTTTGATTTTTGTCAAAGTTTATTTTTGTTATGCAACCTAAATTAGCAAGTCTTTCTAGATATTTGAAATTAACATGTCCAAGTCTGTCATGCCAAACATGTGAGGAGTCACAAACATAAGCAGAATAAGATGCATTAACATTCAAGTTTAAATCAGATACATTAAGCTTAATCATGTTATCGGTGACATAAACTTTTCCTACGAAGTCACCACTCTTAGAGATTACAATAGTATTGGACTTAGAAACAATTTTAAAACCTTTGCCTAGTAAGATGGTTTCTGAGATAAGATTCTTGCATATGTCTGGGAAGTGATACACGTCATTCAATGCGAGAGTTTTCCCTAAAGTAAGCTTCAGTTCGACCTTACCTTTCCCCACCACTTTCGCGGTGAAAGAGCTTCCCATAAACATTTTATCATTATCTCCTACCATGGCATAGGAGGAGTAAGCATTTCTGAACTTACAGACATGCTTGGTGGCTCCGGAATCTAGCCACCAGTCTCTCACGTTGGTCATATTAGAGACAAGGTCGACTTCAGACACCATGCCAGTAAAATATCCAGAATCATCTACTATGTTTGCCTTATTTTTCTGTTTTGGAAAAGTTTTGGTCTTTTTAGGCGCTCTACAGTCCTTGGCCATATGACCAATTTTTCCACAATTAAAGAAGTCGCCTTTTATGGTGTTTTTAGAGACACCACCCCTAGGCTTAAAATTGTTACCTCTGGGTTTTCGACGTTTGTTACGTCTGTTACCATTTTTGCTTGATTCTCCAGGACTTTTCTTTGACGCAGCTTTATCATCCAGGATATGAGCTTTGTTGGACATGTCTTTGCTCATCGTCAGGCTTTTGTCTTTGCAGCACATAAGCTCCTCAACCTGGATCTTTTTGCCAAGCTCCACCATGGTGATTTCACGAGTCTTGTGTCGTAACCTCATCTTGTACTCGTTCCATGAGGGTGGAAGTTTTTCAATCACTGCAGATACTTGTAGAGCTTCATCAATATGCATGCCTTCAGCAAGAATTTCGCTGATGAGCAACTGAAGTTCGAAGAATTGTTCTACCACAGGCTTTTCGTCAGTCATGTTGTATTCCAGTAACCTAGCTACCAAGAACTTCTTGCTTCTAGAAGCTTCAGTAAAATATTTTTCTTCAAGAGCATCCCATAAATCAAAAGAATTAAAATTTTCTTTTGCATTGTAAAAATAGTACAAGGAATCATCCAGACAGTTAAGAATGTGGTTTTTGCACATGTAATTCTTCCTAGTCCACCTATCTAGTTTATCTTCATTACCACGGTCATGAAGTCTTCTCGAGGGTCTTTCTAAAGCAAGTCCATCTAACCTTTGGTCTTTTAGGAAGAATAACATTTTAGACTACCATCGCTTAAAGTCTTTTCCACTGAGCTTTGGTGGTTTTTCTACAGTATTCTTTCCCATGTTGTTACAGCAACAATTATATTGCAACGAACGAATAATATTACCTTTAGAATGTTGGAAAATATTGACAACGTTCGTATTTAACTGAGAAAATATACTTAGCTTTCACTGATGTGTGATTATTGTTCCGGGAGATGTACTGATGATAGTATCAAAAACTTAGTAGAGGCACGTATGAGATACGCTGACCTAAAGGTAATATTGCATGCTACTCCTCTGAGATGCTATAGCAATTGACAAGTAACCTCCAAGATACAACCACTGTTAGTACTCCTCTATGTAGCATACAAAGAGAGAACTCTAAGAGCTTGGCAGTAGAAACGAAAACAAAAAATCTTAAGACAAAGTATATAAACAAAATTGTTTTCAGAGAAATGTAAATCAGAACTTAATTTGGTTTCTGAAGCCAGAAGAGTATATCTGAAAACAGAGTTTCTGAAAACCAAAGAGAGAATAGAAGAGTTTCAGAAGAGAAGAAAAGAGTTCTGAGGTGTGTCTTAAAACTGAACGATTTCTCTGGTATTTATAGCAAGAGAAGAGAACATTTGAATGTTCGAAAACATAAGGAATCCAAAGCGCGATAGATTGACCGTGAATCACGCGAGACAGAATGATGTTTATTCCCGACAGAAAAATTTCTCGAACGTTGCAAAAGTTAAGTAAAAGCATTCGTTAAAAAAACAGTTCAAACGTTTTTGTCGGACATTCAAAAATTTCGAGATTCTCCACGAGGAGAATACAATGTGCACATGTGTCAACAAAACTGTGTCTATACGTGTGAGGCGTAAGATTCTTCACGAGGTAAGCATGCGGGAGAAACGTAAAAAATTCTTTTACATGTGTGGGTGAAACGTACAAAATTTCAGTAAAAAGATAGGGTCTAATTAACCCAACCCACACCCACTCCCATTCCCTCACCCTCGCCCGACCCGACCGACCGGACGAACGGCGGCGGCGTGCGTGCTTCTGTGCGAAGCACCGCGCGTACGGGAAAAACAATAAGAAGTGCAATAAGGGAGAGGAAACCGTGCCATAGTCTAGGGCTTTCCCCATACACAAAGGTCTAAAGACCCAAAGGGCCATGCCCTTAAGGAAAAACCCATGGTATTTAAGTCTAAAACTCTAAGGGTTTTAGTATATGTGGGACTAATGTTTTATGCATTCAAATGAAAAAACATCTAGGGATCAATAAGTCTTAGGATCAAAACATGGTGCACACATTTTTGATTTTAAACAAATCATCTGTTTTTTCTAACAATCCCCCACATGAGTGATAAAACATGTCGATAAAACGCGAGAAAACAAAAGGCAAAAAATTAGGCTAAGGTGTCCCAAAGATTGAAACCTTAACTTAGTGAGAGGTTATCGGAACTGCTTGTTGTAACGGTGAACGCAATGTCTTGAACCGCCAACATTGAATGCAATTCAGAAATAACAGCCACACTTGATGCCTCATCCGAAAATCTTCCAAGCTCTTGCCATTGTGCCTATTTTGGCCGTGGGATAAAATACCGGACTTAATGAATGTCTCTAGAGAATCATCTCAAATTCTCATAGGAAGCGGCCCCACTTCCAACATCCACAAAGGTGAGTCCATTAAGAGTGTCCTGCCACACCCCGCTTTAAACAAAGCCATGAAACACATTAAGATCTCAAAATATTATCCTAAATCATGCAAGCAGCACTATCACGCGGTTACACCATAGGGAGGGACAAAGATAGTGCTTTCCCGATATCACCATAAATTAGTTGTCTCATTTAACCTTGATCTTGGAAATCTATTCACAAGGTTGAGTATCCTTCATGGTGATTTATTCTATGAGCTTAAGTCCCATACCCTCGATGTAGATCTAACTACCTCTCTAGATAAACCTTTCTTCAAAGGATCTGCAATATTATCTTTTGACTTTACGAAGTCTATAGAGATAATACCAGTAGAGAGTAGTTGTTTCACCGTCTTGTGTCTTCTATGTATATGTATAGACTTTCCATTGTATACATTGTTCCTTACGCAACCAATAGCAGCTTGACTGTCACAGTGGATTGCGATTGAAGACACAGGCTTGGGCCAGAGTGGAATTCCTCCCAGGAAACATCGTATCCATTCAGCTTCCTCTCTAGATTTTTCCAAGGCTATAAATTTACACTCCATAGTGGATCTAGCTATACATGTCTTTTTGGAAGACTTCCATGAGATAGACGCACCTCCAAGTGTGAATATGTACCCACTAGTAGATTTGCACTCATCTGAGTCTGATATCCAGTTGGCATCACAATACCCTTACAGTACGGCTGGATATTTTACCAAACTTAAGCAAAGGTTTGAAGTTCCTCTCAGGTAACTTAGAACTCTGTAGAGAGCATTCCAGTGATGCTTCTCAGGGTTGCAAGTGTACCTGCTTAATATACTTACATAGTAAGCAATATCAGGTCTTGTACAATTCATCAGATACATAAGACTGCCAATAATGCGAGTATACTCAAGTTGCTCAATTCCCTCACCCTTGTTCTTTTTCAAGTTACAATTGGGATCATAAGGAGTAGATACAGGTTTTGAATTTTCATAATTAAATCTCTTAAGTACGGTTTCAGTATAATGAGATTGACTAAGACTATATTCATCAGACGTCTTTCCGATTATCATCTCTAAGATTACATCAGTAGGGCCTAAGTCTTTCATGTCAAAATTATCTCTAAGCATGCTTTTACTGGTATTAATAATATCAAGGCTACTACCTAATATGAGCATATCATCAACATATAGGCACACAATAACATGAGAATCATCCACAGATTTAATGCAAACACATTTATCAGATTCATTAACCTTGAATCCATTAGTTATCATAACATGATTAAATTTTTCATGCCACTATTTAGGTGCTTGTTTTAAACCGTATAGAGATTTTTTCAATTTGCACACTTTGTTTTCACAACCTTTTATAATAAAGCCTTCAGGTTGATCCATATAAATTTCTTCATTCAATTCACCATATAGAAAAGAAGTTTTAACATCCATATGTGTATATGCAAATCATAAATAGAAGCAATAGCAATCAACATCCTAATTGAAGTGATTGTAGTGACCGGTGAATAGGTATCAAAGAAATCTAATCCTTCCTTTTGTATATAGCCTTTAGCTACCAACCTAGCCTTATATTTCTCTATAGTTCCATTTGTTCTAAGTTTCCTTTTGAACACCCATTTGCAACCTATGGATTTACTACCAGGAGGTAAGTTTACAAGATCCCAAGTTTCATTTTGCTGAATGGACTCCCATTCACTTAATGAAGCTTCTTCCCATAAAGGAGATTCTGGAGAAGTCATAGCTTCCTTGTAGGTTTGGGGTTCAGACTCTACCGTAAGAGTCAAAAAATCTGGGCCAAAACTTGTTTCAGTTCTAAACCTCTTACTTATTCTCGATTCAGTCTCATATTCTAAAGTTGGGGGTTGAATTGTCAAAGGAACATATGAGAGATCATCATGGACCCTTTTCCGAGGTCCAGACCTTAAAGGAAATATGTGTTCATAAAACACAACATCTCTAGATTCCATTATGGTGTTCAGACCAATATTATTGTGGTCAGAACTGATGACCATGAACCTATGTGCATTTGTATGCTCAGGATATCCTAGGAAAACAAAGTCAACTGTTTTAGGACCTATTTTAGTTTTCTTGGAATGAGGAATGGCCACCTTGGCCAAACACCCCCACACTTTAAAGTATGCATAGGAAAGTTGTCTACCATTCCACAATTCGTAAGGGGGTTTTATCTGATTTTTTAAATGGAACTCGGTTTAAAATATAGCATGCCGAGAGGATAGCTTCCCCCCACAAGTTCGAAGATAACCCTGAACTTGTTAACATAGCATTCACCATATCTATGAGTGTTCTATTTTTTCTTTCGGCTACACCATTCGATTCAGGTGAATATGGTGCAGTGGTTTCATGAATGATTCCATTATTTTTACAAAACTCACCTATGGGTATCACATACTCACCGCGACGGTCTGACCTAAGAGTTTTAATCTTAACTCCTTTTTGGTTTTCTACTTCAAGTTTATAAAATTTGAAGGCCTCTAAGGCTTCATATTTACTTCTAAGAAGATTAACCTCACAATATCGTGAGTAATCATCTATAAAAGTGATGTACCATTTTTTACCACCTCTGGTTGGTGTTGATTTTCAACTAAGGGGGGCGCGACACTCCGGTTTCATATTATTAGAGGAATCGCCTCTAGACATGCAACTAATTTATATTGTCATCTAAACATACCATCAGCTTGTAAACGCTCTGGAAGCAATGTTGATGCCTACTTCTCATGGCCCAATTCCAGTCGAATGAATGGAGCTGCTGAAGATCGGGCAAACTATTTTGAGAATCTTCATAAAAGGGTGCTACTGCCTGAAACACATGGTCGCTTGACAAGGGGGAAACGACCAACCAGTTTAATCGAGCTGATGAACATTTCGGCATTTTATGGCCTGATGTTGCGTCGTGAGAGCCTCGACACTGCAATTGGACTTCGAATCCGCAAGGGTGCGTTGATAGAAATACCGGCCATTATGTTGAAAAATATTGACAACGTTCGTATTTAACTGAGAAAATATACTTAGCTTGCACTGATGTGTGATTGTTGTTCCGGGAGATACACTGATGATAGTATCAAAAACTTAGTAGAGGCACGTATGAGATACGCTGACCTAAAGGTAATATTGTATGCTACTCCTCTGAGATGCTATAGAAATTGGCAAGTCACCTCCAGGATACAACCACTGTTAGTACTCCTCTTTGTAGCATACAAAGAGAGAACTCTAAGTACTTGGCAGTAGAAACGAAAACAAAAAATCTTAAGACAAAGTATATAAACAAAATTGTTTTCATAGAAATGTAAATCATAACTTAATTTGGTTTCTGAAGCAAGAAGAGTATATCTAAAAACCAAATTTCTGAAAACCAAAGAGAGAATAGAAGAGTTTCAGAAGAGAAGAAAAGAGTTCTGAGGTGTGTCTTAAAACTAAACGATTTCTATGGTATTTATAGCAAGAGAATAGAACATTTGAACGTTCGAAAAGATAAGGAATCCAAAGCGCGACAGATAGACCGTGAATCACGCGAGACATAATGATGTTTATTCCGGACAGAAAAATTCTCGAATTTTGCAAAAGTTAAGTAAAAGCATTCGTTAAAAAACAGTTCAAAAGTTTTTTTCGGGCATTCAAAAATTTCGAGATTCTCCACGAGGAGAATACAATGTGCACAGGTGTCAACAAAACTGTGTCTACACGTGTGAGGCGTAAGATTCTTCACGAGGTAAGCATGCATGAGAAACTTAAAAAATTCTTTTACATGTGTGGGTGAAACGTAAAAAAATTCAGTAAAAATATAGGGTCTAATTAACCCACACCAACTCCCACGCCCTCGCCCGCGCCCGAGCCCTCCCGACCGGCCGGACATACGGTGGAGGCGTGCGTGCGTGCTTCTGTGCAAAGCACCGCGCATACGGGAAAGCCAATAAGAAGTGCAATAAAGGAGAGGAAACCTTGCCATAGTCTAGGGCTTTCCCCATACACAAAGGTCTAAATACCCAAAGGGCCATGCCCTTAACGCAAAACCCATGGTATTTAAGTCTAAAACTCTAAGGGTTTTAGTCTATGTGTGACTAATGTTTTATGCATTCAAATGAAAAAACATCTAGGGAGCAATAGGTCTTAGGATCAAAACATGATGCATGCATTTTTGATTTTAAACAAAACATCCGTTTTTTCTAACAATCCCCCACATGAGTGATAAAACATGTCGATAAAACGCGAGAAAACAAAATGCAGCAAATTAGGCTAAGGTGTCCCAAAGATTGAACCTTAACTTAGTTAGAGGTTACAGGAACTGCATGTTGTTACGGTGAACGCAATGTCTTAAACCTCCAACAGTGAATGCAATTCAGAAATAAAAGCCACACTTGATGCCTCATCCGAATAGCTACCAAGCTCTTGCTGTTGTGCCCATTTTGGCCGTGGGCTAAAATAACGAACTTAATGAATGTATCTAGAGAATCAACTCAAATTCTCATACGAAGCGGACCCACTTTCAACATCCACAAAGGTGAGTCCATTAAGAGTGTCCTGCCACATCCCGCTTTAAACAAAGCCATGAAACCCATTAATATCTCAAAAGATCATCCTAAATCATGCAAGAAGCACTATCACGCGGTTACACCATATGGAGGGACAAAGATAGTGTTTTCCCGATATCACCATAAATTAGTTGTCTCATTCAACCTTGATCTTGGAAATCCATTCACAAGGTTGAGTATCCTTCATGGTGATTTATTATATGAGCTTAAGTCTCATCCCCCTCGATGTAAATCTAACTACCTCTCTAGATAAACCTTTCGTCAAAGGATCTTCAATATTTTGGACTTTACGAAGTCTATAGAGATAATACCAGTAGATAGTAGTTGTTTCACCGTCTTGTGTCTTCTATGTATATGTATAGACTTTCCATTGTGTACATTGTTCCTTGCGCAACCAATAACAGCTTGACTGTCACAGTGGATTGCGATTAAAGACACTGGCTTGGGCCAGAGTGGAATTCCTCCCAGGAAACATCGTATCCATTCATCTTCCTCTCCAGCTTTTTCCAAGGCTATAAATTTACACTCCATAGTGGATCTAGCTATACATGTCTGTTTGGAAGATTTCCATGAGATAGACGCACCTCCAAGTGTGAAGATGTACCCACTAGTAGATTTGCACTCATATGAGTCTGATATCCAGTTGGCATCACAATACCCTTACAGTACGGCAGGATATTTTCCAAAACTTAAGCAAAAGTTTGAAGTGCCTCTCAGGTAACTTAGAACTCTGTAGAGAGCATTCAAGTGATGCTGCCCAGGGTTGCAAGTGTACCTCCTTAATCTACTCATAGAGTAAGCAATATCATGTCTTGTACAGTTCATCAGATACATAAGACTTCCAATAATGCGAGAATACTCAAGTTGCTCAATTCCCTCACCCTTGTTCTTTTTCAAGTTACAATTGGGATCATAAGGAGTAGATACATGTTTTGCATTTTCATAATTAAATCTCTTAAGTATGGTTTCAACATAATGAGATTGACTAAGACTATATCCATCCGACGTCTTTCCAATTTTCATCCCTAAGATTACATCAGTAGGGCATAAGTCTTTCGTGTCATAATTATCTCTAAGCATGCTTTTAATGGTATTAATAATATCAAGGTTACTGCCTAATATGAGCATATCATCAACATATAGGCACACAATAACATGAGAATCATCCACAAATTTAATGTAAACACATTTATCAAATTCATTAACCTTGAACCCATTAGTTATCATAACATGATTAAATTTTTCATGCCACTGTTTAGGTGCTTGTTTTAAAACGTATAAAGATTTGTTCAATTTGCACACTTTTTTTTCACAACCTTTTATAATAAAGCCTTCAGGTTGATCCATATAAATTTCTTCATTCAATTCACCATATAGAAAAACAGTTTTAACATACATTTGATGTATATACAAATCATAAATAGAAGCAATAGCAATCAACATCCTAATTGAAGTGATTCTAGTGACCGGTGAATAGGTATCAAATAAATCTAATCCTTCCTTTTGTTTATAGCCTTTAGCTACCAACCTAGCCTTATATTTCTCTATATTTCCATTTGTTCTAAGTTTCTATTTGAACACTCATTTGCAACCTATGGATTTACTACCAGGAGGTAAGTCTAACAACTACCTAGTTTCATTTTGCTGAATGTACTCCCATTCACTTAATGAAGCTTCTTCCAAGAAAGGATCTTCTGGAGAAGTCATAGCTTCCTTGTAGGTTTTGGGTTCAAACTCTACCGTAACAACCAAAAAAATATGGGCCAAAACTTGTTTCAGTTCTAGCCCTCTTACTTCTTCTCGGTTCAGTCTCATATTCTAAAGTTGGGGGTTGACTTGTAGAAGGAACATCTAAGAGATCATCATGGACCCTTTTCCGAGGTCCAGACCTTAAAGGAAATATGTGTTCATAAAACACAGCATCTCTAAATTCCATTATGGTGTTCAGACCAATATTATTGTGGTCAGAACTGATGACCATGAACCTATGTGTATTTGTATGCTCAGGATATCCTAGGAAAACACAGTCAACTGTTTTAGAACCTATTTTAGTTTTTTTGGAATGAGGAATGTCCACCTTGGCCAAACACCCCCCCCCCCCCACACACACACACACACTTTAAAGTATGCATAGGAAGGTTGTCTACCATTCCACAATTCGTAAGGAGTTTTATCGGATTTTTTAAATGGAACTCGGTTCAAAATATATCATACCAAGAGGATATCTTCCCCACACAAGTTCGAAGATAACCCTGAACTTGTCAACATAGCATTCACCATATCTATGAGTGTTTTATTTTTTCTTTCGGCTACACCATTCGATTCAGGTGAATATGGTATAGTGGTTTCATGAATGATTCCATTATTTTTACAAAACTCACCTATGGGTATCACATACTCACCGCCACGGTCTGACCTAAGAGTTTTAATCTTAACTCCTTTTTGGTTTTCTACTTCAAGTTTATAAAAGTTGAAGGCCTCTAAGGCTTCATCTTTACTTCTAAGAAGATGAACCTGACAGTATCGTGAGTAATCATATATAAAAGTGATGTACCATTTTTTACCACCTCTTGTTGGTGTTGATTTTCAACTAAGGGGGGCGCGGCACTCCGGTTTCACATTATCAGAGGAATCGCCTCTAGACATGCAACTAAATTATATTGTCATCTAAACATACCATCATCTTGTAAACGCTCTGGAAGCAATGCTGCTACTTACTTCTCATGGACCAATTCCAGTCGAATGAATGGAGCTGTTGAAGATCGGGCAAACTATTTTGAGAATCTTCAGAAAAGGGTGCTACTGCCTAAAACACATGGTCGCTTCCCAAGGGGGAAACGACCAACCAGTTTAATCGAGCTGATGAACGTTTCAGCATTTTATGGCCTGATGTTGCGCCGTGAAAGCCTCAGCACTGCAATTGGACTTCGAATCCGCAAGGGTGCGTTGACAGAAATACCTTCCATTCTGTTGGAAAATATTGACAACGTTCGTATTTAACTGAGAAAATATACTTAGCTTGCACTGATGTGTGATTGTTGTTCCGGGAGATGCACTGATGATAGTATCAAAAACTTAGTAGAGGCACGTATGAGATATGCTGACCTAAAGGTAATATTGCTTTCTACTCCTCTGAGATGCTATAACAATTGACAAGTCACCTCCAGGATACAACCACTGTTAGTACTCCTCTATGTAGCATACAAAGAGAGAACTCTAAGAGCTTGGCAGTAGAAATGAAAACAAAAAATCTTAAGACAAAGTATATAAACAAAATTGTTTTCAGAGAAATGTAAATAAGAACTTAATTTGGTTTCTGAAGCCATAAGAGTATATCTGAAAACAGAGTTTCTGTAAACCAAAGAGAGAATAAAAGAGTTTCAGAAGAGAAGAAAATAGTTCTGAGGTGTGTCTTAAAACTGAACGATTTCTCTGGTATTTATAGCAAGAGAAGAGAACATTTGAACGTTCGAAAAGATAAGTAATCCAAAGCGCGACATATTGACCGTGAATCACGCGAGACAGAATGATGTTTATTCCCGACAGAAAAATTCTCGAACGTTGCAAAAGTTAAGTAAAAGCATTCGTTAAAAAATAGTTCAAACGTTTTTTGTCGGGAATTCAAAAATTTCGAGATTCTCCACGAGGAGAATACAATGTGCACAGGTGTCAACAAAACTGTGTCTACACGTGTGAGGCGTAAGATTCTTCATGAGGTAAGCATGCAGGAGAAACGTAACATGTGTGGGTGAAACGTAAAAAAATTTAGTAAAAAGATAGGGTCTAATTAACCCACACCCACACTCACTCCCACTACCACGCCCTCTCCCTAGCCCGGGCCGACCCGACCGACCGGATGGACGGCGGCGGCGTGCGTGCGTGCTTCTGTGCGAAGCACCGCGTGTACGGGTAAGGCAATAAGAAGTGCAATAAGGGAGAGGAAACCTTGCCATAGTCTAGAGCTTACCCCATACACAAAGGTCTAAAGACCCAAAGGGCCATGCCCTTAACGCAAAACCCATGGTATTTAAGTCTAAAACTCTAAGGGTTTTAGTCTATGTGGGACTAATGTTTTATGCATTCAAATGAAAAAACATCTAGGGAGCAATAGGTCTTAGGATCAAAACATGGTGCATGCATTTTTGATTTTAAACAAAACATCCGTTTTTTCTAACAATCCCCCACATGAGTGATAAAACATGTCGATAAAACGCGAGAAAACAAAAGGCAACAAATTAGGCTAAGGTGTCCCAAAGATTGAACCTTAACTTAGTGAGAGGTTATCGGAACTGCTTGTTGTAACGGTGAACGCAGTGTCTTGAACCTCCAACAGTGAATACAATTCAGAATTAACATCCACACTTGATGCCTCATCCGAAAAGCTGCCAAGCTCTTGCCGTTGTGCCCATTTTGGCCGTGGGCTAAAATCTCGGACTTAATGGATGTCTCTAGAGAATCAGCTCAAATTCTCATAGGAAGCGGCCCCACTTCCAACATCCACAAAGGTGAGTCCATTAAGAGTGTCCTGCCACACCCCGCTTTAAACAAAGCCATGAAACCCATTAAGATCTCAAAAGATCATCCTAAATCATGAAAGCAGAACTATCACGTGGTTACACCATTGGGAGGGACAAAGATAGTGCAATATAAAAAAGGCCAAACGTCGAGAAGCCTTTTGGTGGAAATGAAATACGTCAATACATTTGGTGGTTATTGACATTTTTTATCTGATGGTCCATAATTGTGTCTGTTCACAAGACTCAATCTAAGGATTAACATTGCACCATTCTTTTAATGTGACCAAGTGAGAAGGGTCGCCACTTCTAACTGTCGCATACGAAAGGAAAGTGTCTGATCACCAAAAGACGTCAACTACTGCATAAAACCCCAAAGTTTCTCTTGTATTTTTTACAGAAAATATTTTTCATAAAATCTGTTTTTTAGAAATATGCGAGTTTGTTCTGCATCTTGCGTTCGCTGCTTTCGAAGTATTCAAGTGTTGTGTTACTTTGAGAGGAACCGTTGTATCCTGGGAAACCATCACCGATAACTGTTCAGCATAGTATACATGGTGAATTGCGTTTTAAGGAAAGAGTGATCCTCTCCTTGGTTAATCAAGTTTGAATCCTATTTCCTAATCTTAATTTTATTATTTTGACTTTGAAGCTCTATTCCGTTAAGTAGATCATAGAAAAATACGTGTGTGCAGAGAAAAGGTATGTTTCGTACTGAATACTTATTGCTTGTAATTGCTTTCGTATTTTGGTGATTCTTATTATTGTCTTGGTCTGCCTCAATTCACGTACTGGAAATAATTGAATATTACATTTCCAAATACAATTGAAGAATCCATCTAGGCTTATCAATTGTTTGTATCATTGTCTCAACTAATTAATTAATTACATAGTTGTTGTATGCTTGCTTCAAATTTTGTAATTACAGTGAGTATACTTGTTGGAATTAATTGATCATATTGTTTTTTGGAAAACTAAGGCATACTGGGTTGACAATTGACTAGAATTCACTTTGTCATACATAATTTCCGTGTACACAGTAGACATAGAAACTAACAATCTTAAAACACAATTAATAGTATTATCTTGTTACTGTGTAGTAGTATCTTTATTCCTGTGATACTTTTGTTGCCGTAAAGTTTGTGTATCTGTCAAATATGATGTTGTGCACCGATTTCTCTAGTGGACAACCTATAATTTATGTTGTATCAGAAGTTAATATGGTGAGTAACCCACATGAGTGGTGGGTTGATACCGGAGCAACCCGTCATGTGTGCTTTGATCGCTCTATGTTTTCTTCCTATGAGACCATTAAAGGTGGTAAAAATGTATACATGGGAAATGCCGCGACTTCAGTAGTGCAAGGCAAGGGGAACATAGTGCTCGAGTTTAAGTCGGGTAATAAAGTTACTTTGACAGAAGTGCTACATGTTCCTGACATCCGCAGAAACTTGATTTTTGGTGGTTTGCTTGTAAAACATGGTTTCAAACTAGTATTTGAAGCAAATAATTATGTAATATCAAAGAATTAAATGTATGTGGGAAAGGGGTATTTATACGGGGGTATGTTTAAGGATAATGTAGTGACTATTGTGCCTACAGTTAACATAGTTTCCCCTTCTGCATACATTGTCGACTCTTGCTCTGTTTGGCATGAAAGGTTAGGCCATGTGCATTATAATTCTTTAAGAAAATTGATGAATATGGAGCACTTGCCTAAATTTGATATATATAGTTCACAAAAATGTGAAGTTTGTGTTGAATCTAAATTTACAAAGCCCCCATTCTCTGTTGTTGAAAGAAACACGAAACCATTAGACTTAGTTCACACATACTTGTGTGATTTGAAAATGGTTCCAAGTAGAGGTGGTAAAAATTATTTTATCACGTTCATCGATGATAGTACTAGGTACTGTCATGTTTACTTATTAAGAAGTAAAGATGAAGTAGTTGAGAAATTTCAACTTTTTAAAAATGAAGTTGAAAATCAATTGGACAAGAAGATTAAAATTCTTAAGAGCGATAGGGGGACCGAGTATAAATCTCATTTAGATGAGATTTGTGCACAAAGTGGGATTATTCATCAAACAACTCCTCCTTATTCGCCAGAGTCAAATGGTATTGCAGAGCGCAAGAAACGTACATTGAAAGCACTACACCATTTTTAGGGATTCACAACGGAATATGGACGTTGCTGACTGGGGTTGCAACGGAATATAAAAGTTGCAAAACACGACGTTGCATTTTTTTCGCAACGGCATAAGCTACGTTGCGAATCTCGGTCAGCAACGAGGATTCGCAACGGCATGTGCCGTTGCGATGCTATTTTTTCGCAACCAAGGTCCTCCATTTCTAATATGTTGCGAATTCCAGGAATACCCCTACCCGGAACTAAAATGTTATTGGTTCTGGTTCTAATTTAGCAACCAAAATAAGACGTTGCGAATATTTTGCAACCTAAAAAAAATAGGTCAAGTCTTCATTGACCTGGTCAAAATCCATTTCCCCCCTGCAGTTTCCCAGTTCCCAATATTCAGCATTCCACAAACTATTACACATTCATTCACATTCATTCCATGAAAACATAATTCTTCAATTGAAGGTATGAGTATTTGATACAAACTATATAAACATACACATAAATTACTTAGCTTCCAAGTTTCAGTTTGTATAAAATACTGAAATTCCCAAGTTCTTCTAACTTAAATCTATATAAGGAGATACTGCATTATAACTTACAAATCTTGCAGCTGCTAAGGGACCTAATGGCTGCTTCTTTGCTTCTTTGTTCTCCAACCTTTCCGATCTCACAACAGAGCATCATTCAATTAACCTGCGAACAAAGCATCACAAATTATTCCAATCAGATAACCAATATGCTTATAAATCAATTGTAGTCAAAATCTAATAAAGAAATAATATGGCGGTGCAAGTATAAGCAGGCAATATCTATGGAAATGATCAATATGGGGAACTGGATAAGTTTACATTGTCTCTAATCCTATTGAAACATATGGTTCAAATGACAAATGGTGGATAAGTTTACATTGACAAATCTATTCTGTGACTAATAGTGTAAATGTTAGCAGTAAAAGGAGAATAACTAGTCAGTTCAAAAGGAGAATAACTAGTCAGTTCAAAACACCCATTCTTAAGGTTTTTATATGGTCCAACAGCTCGTAAATCTAGTGACGGATAGTCTAAATGTTATGCAGATTTCAAAAGCAAAAAACTAAACCAATCTCTATGCTTACACTTATTCTAAAAAAGAATTATAAAGTTGCGGAAAATTACAGAACAGGCAAACAAAATTGTTTTAATAGATGTATAATTAGTGTGTAAACATTAAAACCCCATTTAGCTTGTGAACATTAAACCCCCATATAGTTATGCATACATTCATTCGTTTACATTGTCTCTAATCCTATCTGCAAGTATAAGCAGGAAATATCTGTGGAAATGATGAATATGGGGAACTCGATAAGTTTACATTGTCTCTAATCCACCTTCCAATGACCTAAGTTAAAACACTGATAGATAAAAATCTTGCACATATAATTGGTGTTCTGTAAAAACATTGAATCTGATAATTTTCTCTAATCTTCCTTCCATGAAGCTTGCGCATAATCAGATAATCTGAACTATCACAACTTATATAAAAGAATGAATCTCAAATCCAATAACGCCAGAGAAGAAGACATACCATTTCCCAGAAAATCCAACAGATTCTCAGCACAAAATTTCTTTAGCTCCTCCATAGGTTTCTCCTTCTATAATAATGCAGTCACATATTTTGCAAGAATCGCAGGATCAGCCTTTGTCCTTCAAAACACAATCAAACCAACTAAGATAAAACGGTGAAATGAAATATTAAAAATGAAATATTAAAAATGAAATATTAAAAATGAAAGTAAGAACAGTGAAATGAAATACTAAAAACTAGCATTACCTTTCCAAATAAGCGTGGTTGGAAAACAAATTCATATTTCCCGTGGATGTTAATGCTAACACTTAGCTACAAAAGAAAACATAAGAAACATTCATTAATTCCCTGGAACTAGCTTTACCAATTAACAATTAATACTCATTACAAAGTCAAGAGCTTATCTTTAAGATCTTTGAGAAATGGTCCCAGGTCTGACAAAACTGTGAACTGCAGAAACAGAGTATTGGTTAAAGAAGGCAAGTTGAAGATGCATTGCTCTCTATCCATATAAGTTAAAGAGTGTTGTTATGAAGACCCACCAGACCCAATGGCTTAATGAATACAATGCAAATTATTTATAATGTAACGAAGATCACAACAAAGACTTACCGGAGTAAGGTCACCAACAACATAGTCCGTAGCAACAACACGAACAACATAGTACCTCAAAAGTAATTACATAATAAAGATTAATATCCATAAGCTTGAAATCAATATGAAAAGCATAAGCGAATGAAGTGTACTTACCAGGGATTGATATTCCCCCGGGTGGCTACTACCGCTCCAATTGACCTGCAGTGCAGTCACCTGCGCAACAAAATACAACAGAACCCAAACCATACACATCCATAAAGAAAAACTGATTATATTGATACTGCCGGTTCACATAGATACATTATGATTCAAAGTTTTTAAGCACAACTGCCTGAGACTTCCTTATGCAGAACTGCATAAGAATATACATGTTAGCATGCTAAGAACATGTACAAAAGTGTGAACATATATAAGCAAAATAAGATAACGCCATGTATTGTTAATAAAGTGATTAGCGAGCATTATATATGATAGCTGAGATATATCCAAAAAAAGTAAGTCGACCGCCAACCAGACTAGTAATTTATGATGCACTTCTTTGGATGAAGCACGTACCCTCCAATTCCAACATCTTGAAAGGTTGAAACAAACTTGTTAACTTTCAGGACTGGTTCATTTGGGAGGTGAATCTTGTCCAACATCACGTTTCCAAGATTAGATGGTACAATACAGCCGTGACACATACGTCCCATGGCACCAGTGCATAGCCTACCAACATCAATGACTTCATCATCAATGTTCAACATTGCACATGAATGCATTTTAGTACCTGATACCAATGATCGAGATGGTGAAGGTGTTTCTGCTGGTGAAGGTGTTTGAGAAGGTGAAGGTGTATGTGAAGGTATTTTAGAAGCTGTAGGTGTTTAACCAATTGAATTATTCTGAAGAGGAGAAGCTTCGGCGTGACGTTGTGAACAGCTGCTGTTGTTTGATGCAACAACTGACCCTGGAACTGCAGTTTGAAGTTCCTTCACAATGTTACATACTGAGGCTACAGCTGTGATCAGACCCTCGACCTTGTTACTTAGACCCTCCAATTGTTGCTTAACAGCTCCATCCTTGGATTTTAGTTCTTGTACTTTGGCACACGTAGGAGCAGAACAATCATATTGTGTACGAGTAACAGGACCAACAACACGAACCCGTCCTCTACATTCCTTACCAAAAGATTTAGTCACTACATCTATGTCTGGTAAAGGAATACCCGCAGCCTTTTTCTGGTTGAGTTTCTCTTGCACGTTTTTAAGCTCATCCTGCCATGTTGAGCACAACAGTGCATATATAAATGACCATGTTGGCGGTACACATACGAGTACTAATTTAAATGAAATACAAGCTGACTCACAAAGTTTTTTTGCGCACTAGGTAGAATTCCCCCCCTACCCCTCCTCTTGAGTATGAGCTTTAATCCACACATCAGAGGTTGTGATTTCCACACCAGGATTCTCCCTCTCCTACCAATATAACGAGTCTATTTGTATTAATCAATCTAAACAATGATAAGACTAACCATAATGGCCATATTTTGAGATTCATAAATCACAAAAGAACTTAAATCAATATACATACCAGTTCACCTTTGATCAGAGTATGAGATTTACGACCGGTGGTGTGAGAGTGGTCATATAGCTCTCGCTTCCTCTTGTGCTCAGCTCTACTTTCCTGTTATTTAAGATTGTTCTCATTCTCACAGAATTCTATCCACTCCTCTTTAGGTACACTAGGAGGAATATGTGCAATCCTTTCCTCATGAGTTGGATAGGGATCATAATAACGATATCGTAACTCATGCTTGCGTCTCCTCCATATAGGATCCATCAACTTAACCATGATTTCTTTAGAAGACTCGGATATAGGATATACTCTCTGAGAAAAAAGAGTTATTTAGAATAAAGCCATCTAATACATTTATGTCTTAATATAAAGTGTGAACATAAATCATATTTGTACCTGTAGTTCCTTCCAAATATCATCTTTGTAAGTATCGGGCACATGCTTCCATGTTTTGAATGAGATGGGGACATGAGTACGAGTTAAGCCGCCTTTCAGGTGGCCGTGTGATGTTGAATTTTTTGAATTGGGAAGACCATTCTCATCTACTTCAACTTCTGTCATGATTACCTGCAAAACAACAACCAAGTTCTATGCCAGAGATCAGTTAAACCTATAACAACTAGCCTTTGTAACTATGCACATAAACATATCAAACATATGCTATAAAGAATGCGCAAGTGATAACACAAAAATTAGGAGAAAAGAGAACAAACAGAACATATAAGATAATACGCAAGTGATAAAACAAAATTTATCAGAAAAAGAACACAGACAAGCAAGCCTAAACTATCGTTGTCATGCAGAGCTTTAAACCACAGAATCAACACATATAAGCTTCTCTAAAATCTCATTGTCAGTAAGAGTTGACTGATAAATACTAGGAATTTAAATACTATCTATAGATGAAGTCAATCCTTGCGATGAATGCAATACCAAAGACCACCCTTTTTCATACAGATCCTTTGAGTAGAAAACTTGTGTCGCTTCAGATGCAAGAATAAATGGCTCATCCATAATTCCATCAATGCTTTTCATCTTGGACAAGTTAACCTTTATCAATTTTGTAATTGCATCAACCTTTCACCCATTAGTCTTGTCTTCAACCTTCACCCAATCACAATAAAATACAGTTTCTTCAAATTCCATAAAATTCAGCTTGATAATCTTCCTAATGACTCCATAATAGGTCATTTCTGTTTCCTGGTAATTTGTGTCCGTGGGCTTCGCTCTATAACTTGTAATATCTTTCATCGACACACCACTGTTTTGTGACCCAACCAACCCCTCGTAATCTTCAGCACATAAAGTAAATCCATTCACTTGGTATCTCTTATATGACTGCGCCTTGAAGAGAGGTCCATGCACTAGTCGCCAAAGTGTTGAGTTTGCTTCATTAGCTTCCAATAACTGCAAGAGAACATGTGTGAAATCAAGATAATTAGTAAAATATGAATTGTCATTACACATAGATTACAGAAAGAGATAGAGTTAAGGTACATAATTTAGGCTAATATGTTACCTCTTCGCGTAACCACAAAAGAAAACTCTTTGAGGGACAGTTTCCCTGACCATTAACATAGGATTCATACTTCCTACAATTAAAAAATAATTCAAAACAATTATATCAATAGATATATAACAGCTTAACAGTCTAAAGTCTGAAAACAATTATATCCATAGAAACGTGTTATGTATGTGTACTGTAATAAAATAACACTCAAGTCATAAGTTGCTTCCTATAAAAACCATTATAGTATCCACTAACCATACACCATATGATACAAGAGATAACACCATTAGAAATTTCTTCAATTTCTCCAAGCTGTTATTATGCATACATATCTGAAAGACGCGATGCATCTATATGTACAGGTGGAAACAACATGACATGTTTCATTAGGTAACAAAATTAATGAAACATATAAAAACACCTAGTCCAAGAAAATACCAATATATATAGGCTAGCTAAGCAGTTTTCTAGTTCCTCATAGTCTTGTACTTTCTCAAGGTGCCACTAATGACCAAAAACATTATGTCAGAATGAAAGCTAATTGTTTTCTATTTATAAAAACTACTTAGCAAATACCTAAATCAGAACATAGTGGTAAAATAGTATATTTAAACAAACAACATAAGCCAGTGTTTCCAACCATACAACAGATTTTGGCATCACAGTAATTGGACACATGGCATAAAAATCTCAAGACTCATGGACATTTTCATATGTTATCCTTCTTGGCATCACAGTAGTGGTACTTAAAACACTTAAAGGTGTAAAATTTAAAATCGGTACATTTTCCAATCATCTAATCCATCATACTTAGAGAGAAGCCATTTGCGAGCTTGTTCAAACTGCACCTGAGTTAGAATAATACCCCTAGCTTTACTTAAAGGCATCTCATTAGCAAACTCATCGTCATCATCAAAAAATGCCTGTCGAGTATGCTTATGAGTACCATCACCATCCTTTGACAGTCCCTCCATGCCATACAAGCTTGCTTCTCGCAGCATATACCCTCTTGATATGCACCCATCAATATACCTTTTATTGCGCACCAACCCTTTGAAACCTTTCATTAACCTAAAAAGTAGCAATTAAAAAACAAAAGTCTGTTAAAACATGACAACACTCAAGATATATACATTAAAATACATAATCAATTAAGTTTTACACATTACTTAGGTTATAGACATTAAACAACAAAGTCAGTTGTGAAATTTTACCTCTCAAAGGGATACATCCACCTGAATCTCAACGGACCGGAGATTAAAGCTTCATATGCTAGATGAATCATCAGGTGAATACTGATAACAAAGAATGACGGAGGAAAATGTTTCTCCAGAACACAAATTGCTTCTACAAGGCTGGCTTTTTCTTTTAGCAGATGTTTTCGGTTTACAACCTTCGCGCACAAAATGTTGAAAAAGATGCTGATTCGGAGAAAAGAAACTCGTAGCTCTTTAGGTAGCGATGTTGCAATATAAACCAGCAGTGGAAGCAAATGTTGCATTACTACATGGTAATCATGAGATTTAAAATTCCTTAGCTCCGGAGGATTAACACTGACGCAGTTGCAAAGATTTGAAGAGAAACCGGAAGGTACCCTCAGATTCTTCAAAACTGTACAAAAGTCAATTTTCTCCTTCTTCGTCATCTCAAATGATCCTTTTTCCATTGTTGTTCTACCAGTCTCAGCATCTTCTTTCAACCAAAACTTATTTCTTATCCCCATATCTTCCATATCTTGACGTGAAGCAGGACTATCTTTTGACTTGTTGTTTCCCATCATAGTATTTAGAAGATGCTCCATTATATTCTTCTTTGTGTGCATGACATCTATAATATGGCGAATCACATTTGATCCCCAGTTGGAAAAATCATAGAGAATGGATCTCCGGGTGAACAGAGAATGGTCATTAACCTCATCTTCAACATTGGCATTATCTTCAAGTTCCTGAAAATAGATAAAAAACCACTATCAGAAACTAACAAATCTCCAAGGTAAAGAAAAAACATAAATCAAATGAAGACATGACAGAGGACTAACCTTGTTGGTATCATCTTTCCTTTTACGTTTGAGACTTGCTTGTGATGGTTGTTTTCTCTTGCCCTTCTTGGAACTGAGTTTACCTACAATCTCTTGTATCTGCAGCCCTGTTAGTGGACATGGAGCTGTACCATGCTCCACACGTCCATCGAAATTTGTCCTATCATCGCGATACTTATGCTTCGATGGTAGACATCTTCGGTGTCCCCTGTAGCATATCTTCTTAGTAAATGGCAGATAATCAGCAACAGTGCCGTCTCCACAAGTAGGACAAGCACAATATCCATGAGTTACACATCCCGCTAAAGTCCCTAACGCTGGAAAGTCGTGAATACCCCACAACAACCGTGCTCTCATCAAAAATTCAGTTTTGCTGAAAGCGTCAAATGCTAGTACACCATCCCATAAATTCTTCAACTCATCCACCGGTATTTCTAAATAAACATCAAAGTTTTTACCGGGTGCTTTTTGGGCCTGATACCAGCAAAGACAACAAAGAGAATTCCCTCTTCATACAAAACGAAAGAGGCAAATTATAAATACATATAATCACTGTCCAACAACTGTGTGCAAGACCGAAACACCCATTTGGATTGAACCCGTCAGTTGATATCCCAAGCGTAACATTCCTTGGTTCCTTGGCAAACTATGGCGCAAAACTATCTGCACATCGCCAAGCCGAAGAATCAACGGGATGACGCATGATGTTTATATCTGACTTTGCTCTAGAATGCCAAGTCATTGCCTCCGCGATCCATGGTTCGCTGTAAAACATTTTCAGCCTTGTAATCAACGAAAAATGTCTAACCGTCTTCTGAGCAACATTAGTAAGCTTCCTATCATCATTAAAAACTTTCTTATACCTAGATTCTTGAAAAACATGACACTTCACCAGCGATGCATTATCCTTCCAATACAAAACACAATCATTTACACAAGCATCATATGTTATATAATCCATTCCTAGGTCTTGGATCATCTTTTTCACTTCTGCGTACTTAGATGGCAGTGTATTCTCTTCGGGAAGCAACTCCTTCATCAACTCTAAGAATGCAGTCATACCATTATCAGAAAACCCATATTGTGTCTTTATGTGATTCAACTTGATAGAAGCATACAATGATGTCACTCCCTTACGACACGACGGATACAATGGTTCTTTTGCACGCTCATAGACATATTCTTTTTTCTTCCTTTTCCTAGTTCCAGCATCATTATGAACCCCACTATCTATTCTAATATTGTCATCTACTACAGCAGCACCATCATCCTCAACAACATCTCCTAAATTTTCACCCTCACCTATACCAGGATCAACATTTTCTACATTCTGAGCTACATCGTTATCCACATGTGACCGTGCTTCTACTTCTAACTTTTCCCCATGAAAACTCCATGTCGTGTATGTAGAAAGAATACCATACTTGAGCAGATGCCGAAGGCCTTAGGTTAACGACAGAAACATCCTCTCAACAAAGAGAGGATGAGCTACAATGAGCTTTTGCGGTTCACCACTGGGAAATTTTTCTCATGCTCACTAAGATTCTATCAAAATCAAAGATCAGACTTACAAAAATTATTAAGTTCAGTCCATACAAACTTATAAAAATGTCTAAGTTCAGAAATTATACAAAATTTCTACGTTCAGTCCATACAAACTTATAAATATTCTTAAGTTCAGACCATGTAGCTTCAACTGAGTCCCAGCGGTAGGGTTTCCGAAGGCCTTAGGTTAACGACAGAAACATCCTCTCAACAAAGAGAGAATGAGCTACAATGAGCTTTTGCGATTCACCACTGGGACCGTTTTTATCATGCTCACTAATATTCTATCAAAATCAAAGATCATACTTACAAAAATTATTAAGTTCAGTCCATACAAACTTATAAAAATGTCTAAGTTCAGAAATTATACAAAATTTCTAAGTTCAGTCCATACAAACTTATAAAGATTCTTAAGTTCAGACCATACAACTTATAAAAACTTCTAAGTTAACAGATTATACAAAATTTCTTTAAGTACCAAATTTCATGAAACGCCTTATTTCAGTTCATTATCCTAAGTGTCCTAAAATCGATACAAAAGTCACAGGACAACATATGAAATTTTCTTGTAAAAGATTTTCTTGTAAAATTCAACAAATGAGGTGACTTAAGACCACTATATACCTATTTCTAAGCCCTATCATCACAATTAATACTAATCAAGCTTAGATTAACTTATAAAGGAGGGATAAATTATAGGACTACTACATATACCTTCTTAGTTCTTCATTCTTCTTCAAACTCTGATGAACTGAAAATGTATTACAACAACAAACCATAAATTAGTATATAGTTTACAACCAAAAAATGCAAATTAAACCCTAAACTGAAAATACATCAAAATACCTAAGAAAGTTAACATAGAACAATACATCAAACTAATTATACCTTCAATGTTCTTAGTTCTTCCTTCTTCTTCAAACTCCGATGAACTGAAAATGTATTACAACAACAAACCATAAAATTAGTTTATAGTTTACAACCCAAAAATGCAAATTAAACCCTAAACTGAAAATACATCAAAATCCCTAAGAAAATTAACACAGAACAATACATCAAACTTATACCTTCAATGTTCTTCAGATCTCCAAAGTACTTCAGTTATTCAATCTTGAAAAACCCTAAAATGAAAACAACAAAATCGTATTAGATTCACATATAAAACCTAAAACCGAAAGAAAGAGAAGAAATCGAAAAAAAGAAATCAACAGATTCACAAATGAAATCGAAAAACTAAAATCAAATATTAAACCCTAAAATCGATGGATTCGATAAACTTAAATCAAAATCTATAAATCCTAGAAACCAAAGTCTCTGAGTCTGAACCCCGAAACTCACAACTGAAACCCTAAAAATATCAAAATTTGTAAACCCTAATATAAAAAGTCAGAGATTATACTTACACGATTATAGAGTTCGGAGATGGAGTTGGAGATTGAGATGTCGATGCAGAGAAGAAGATGGAGATGTAAACCCTAAATCAATAGCAGCTCAACTGAGCAGATGCAGATGCAGAGAAGAATAGAGAGGGAGCCGACAGAGTCTTGGCAGAGAAAAATAAAATGAGAAGAAGATAGAAATGGCTAAGGGAAGGCAGGACATACTTGGATTGGGGATTTAGGGAAGAAAAATAAAAAAGAAGTCTTGACCATGTGTTGACTGGGGAGTGTTTATAAGTCGAAGTGTTACCGACCACGCACGTGGTTCACACGGTTGAAAACAAGGCAGTTGCGATTCGCAACATCGCCTGTGAGGTTGCAAAATTAGAAACGGAAAATGTTCGTTGCGAAAAAGATGGACGTTGCAATTCACAACTAAAATTTCGCAACGTCTCTTATGTCGTTGCAAACCTGGGTTGCGAATCTCTAAAAATGGTGTAGTGAAGAGATGGTGAACGCTCTTTTAATAAATTCTGGTGCACCCGAAAACTTGTGGGGGGGAAGTTGTGCTTACTGCAAATTACATTTTGAATAAGTTTCCTCACAAGAAAAAGGAGAAAAACCCTTATGAATTATGGAAAGGTAGAAAACCTTCGTATAAATTCATCAAAGTGTGGGGGTGTTTAGCTAAAGTCAGAGTACCGTTACCTAAAAGAGTTAAGATAGGTCTAAAGACGGTTGATTGTATCTTCATTGGGTATGATGAAAACATTAGTTCCTATAGATTTCTTGTCTATAAATCTGAAATTGAAGATATTCATGTAAACACAGTTCTGGAATCAAGGGAGGTTGAATTCTTTGAAAATGTGTTCCCATGGAAACGAGACAATAATGTAAATCCCTTAAAAAGGAAAACAATTGTTGAAGAAGGTAACGAAGATACTAACACTTCACAGGAAACTTTTGAAGAGCCACGTAGAAGTAAGAGGCCTAGAGTTGCTAAAACTTTTGGCTCTGACTTTGTAATGTTTAAGTTAGTAGACGATCCTGGAACATATGCAGAAGCAATGTCCACTCCGGAAGCACCATTCTGGAAAGAGGCTTCAAACAATGAAATAGATTCCCTCATGCAAAACCACACATGAGAGTTAGTTGACTTTCCTAACGGTTTTAAACCATTGGGTTGTAAATGGGTTTTCAAACGAAAACTGAGAATTGACGGAACTATTGAAAAGTATAAAGCCAGATTAGTTGCTAAAGGCTTTAAGAAAAAACAAGGGTTAGACTATTTCGATACATATTCTCCCGTTACTAGAATCATTTCCATTCGAATGCTAATAACAATATTATCATTATATAACTTGGAAATACATCAAATGGATGTAAAGACTGCATTCTTAAACGGAAAATTGGAGGAAGAAATATATATGTAACAACCAGAAGTATTTTTGGTGCCCGGTAAAGAAAAGAAAGTGTGTAAATTGGTTAGGTCCCTTTATGGGTTAAAATAGGCACCTAAACAATGGCATGAAAAGTTTGATAAAACAATGTTATCAAATGGATTTAAGATCAATAAGTTTGACAAATGTGTCTACACGAAAACCACAACGAAAGGTTGTGTAATTCTATGTCTGTATGTAGATGATATGCTAATAATGGGTAATGACCTAGAAGCTATAAAATCTACAAAGAAAATGTTGTCTAAAAATTTCGACATGAAAGATTTAGGCAAAGCAGATGTCATTCTTGGAATTAAAGTTACAAGAACTTTGAACGGCATAAAATTATCTCAAGAACATTATGTTGAGAAAATTATGGATAAATTCAATAAGAATGACAATAGAGTTGTTAGTACACCTATAGATTCTACTACTCATCTTGTTAAGAATAGAGGTGAATCAACGGGTCAACTAGAATACTCTAGAATCATTGGGAGTCTAATGTATCTAATGAATTATACTAGACCATACATAGCATGTGCAGTGAGTTGATTAAGTAGATTTACGAGTAATCCAAATAATACTCACTGGAAATCCCTAGTACGAGTTCTGGGATATCTAAGGAAAATGAAAGATTATGGTTTGCATTATACAACTTATCATGCGGTGCTTAAAGGATATGTTGATGAAAATTGGATCTCAGGTTCTGATGATACTAAGTCGTCAAGCGGTTATGTATTTACTATGGGTGGGTCTGCGGTATCATGGAAATCATCATAACAAACTTTGATTGCTAGATCGACAATGGAATTTGAATTCATTGCATTGGATAAAGAAACGGAAGAAGCAGAGTGGCTTCAGAATTTCCTAGAGGATATACCATTATGGCCTAAGCCTGTGTCTGCAATATATATACATTGAGACAATCAAGCAGCGATTGCTAAGGCACGGAGTAAGATGTATAATGGTAAGTCTATACACATTCATCGTAGACATGATACCATAAGGGAATTGCTCTCTAGTGGAGTTATAACAGTGAGTTATATACGATCAAAAGATAATCTAGCGGATCCATTTACAAAAGGATTATCTAAAGAGCAAGTATTTTCCTCATCAAGGGGAATGGGATTGATGCCTATAAAAGAGTAAGTTGAAGTGGTAACCCAACCTAGCGATTGGAGATCCCAAGGTCTAGGTTCAAAAGGGATAACTAAGTTGTGAGTTACTCGTCGGAGAACACTGAAAGAGATTTTCTCTACTCCCATTTCCAGGATGAAATAGTCAGTGTTGCCTGTCAAGAGAGAGGTTAAGAATATCTTTTAATGATTCCTATGGCTTAGAATTAATTAAAGCGAAGTATGGAAGGATACTTCTAATAGGAGATCACATATATGAGTGTGAAGTGGGGACGCTTCCGTGAGAACTATAAGGCTATGTTACTCTAGAACACTCATGAAAACCGGGATTGTTCAGGGCCGAAATGAACACAACCGAGAACAAAATATGAAAGGAAAATAAACTGTGTGTTATCTACTGCATCGGTGTACACTATACAGTTTAATAGTTCAAGACATCGCGTTCACTAATCAACTAGTGCACCCGGTAGATAATCATTATGGAAGATTCAAAGCCAAAAGCTATCCTTCCAAAAGCAGTGATTTTCCGTATACAAACTCTCTTAGTGTCAGCATTAAATTTTGTTTTTCTTAGTACGTCTCTGTGAGATAATTTACATTCATATGTGGGGGATTGTTGGTTATATGAATGATAAATTATAAGATAAGTTGACCACATTGCAATATAGAAAAGGCCAAACGTCGAGAAGCCTTTTGGTGGAAATGAAATACGTCAATACATTTGGTGGTTATTGACAATTTTTATCTGATGGTCCATAATTGTGTCTGTTCACAAGACTCAATCTAAGGATTAACATTGCACCATTCTTTTAATGTGACCAAGTGATAAGGGGCTCCACTTCTAACAGTCGCATACGAAAGGAAAGTGTCTGATCACCAAGAGACGTCAACTACTGCATAAAACCCCAAAGTTTATCTAGTATTTTTTACAGAAAATATTTTTCATAAAATCAGTTTTTTAGAAATCTGAGAGTTTGTTCTTCATCTTGCATTCGCTGCTTTCGAAGTATTCAAGTGTTGTATTACTTTGAGAGGAACCGTTATATCTTGGGAAACCATCACCGATAACTGTTCAGCGTAGTATACAGGGTGAATTGCGTTTTAAGGAAAGAGTGATCCTCGCATCGGTTAATAAAGTTTGAATCATATTTCCTAATCTTAATTTTATTGTTTTGATTTTGAAGCTCTGTTCCGTTAAGTTGATAATAAAAAAATACGTGTGTGCAGAGAAAAGGTATGTTTCGTACTGAATACTTGTTTGTAATTGCTTTCGTATTTTGGTGATTCTTATTACTGTCTTGGTCTGCCTCAATTCACGTACTGGGAATAATTGAATATTACATTTCCAAATACAATTGAAGAATCCATCTAGGCTTATCAACTTTTTGAATAATTGTCTCAACTAATTAATTAATTACATAGTTGTTGTATGCTTGCTTCAAATTTTGTAATTACAGTGAGTATACTTGTTGGAATTAATTGATCATATTGTTTTTGGAAAACTAAGGCATACTGGGTTGACAATTGACTAGAATTCACTTTGTCATACACAATTTTCGTGTACACAGTAGACATAGAAACTAACAAAAGTCAGCTGTTGCAGAAGGAACATTACCTAAGGTTCCTTTGGGTTTCGACCTTGAACAATTCCCAACTGAAGATTGCACCTGTTTTGGGGTGAACCAGTTCCTTGTGCATAATGAGTTCCGCATTGAAGGTGTGGTCGAGACTACACCAACCAATATAGAAGAACATCAGTTTATTATTCACAACCTCATCAATGTTCCCTTGCACAAGAAACAGACTCAAGATAGTAGGCATTCAAATTATAGAAAGTTCGTAACATTTTAATTTTGTTGCCCAAAGCCATCTTTTTTACTTTTTTTTCTTTTTGGTTGAATGATCAATGAGTTCAGGCGAGCTGCTCCTACCAAGAACTAAGTGCTAGAGAGTATAAATTCTAAACGTAAGTAACCAAACTTTATAAATTGATCAGAGAGCTGGCGGGACAGTGTTGACACGAGGACATACTTTTTCCTAGTTCATTCTCTTTGCTAAAAAAAGTTCCAGCTAAATCATTAATCGTGTTCCTTCTGATCATTTTATGTTGTTTGTTCCATAATACTATTACTCCCTCCGTCCTTATTATATAGGCGGAGAAGTGAAATTCTCTTAGGCTGCTGTTGATGGTGGTTTTTAGAGAAAGGGTAAAATTGTAAAACCCCGAATAACCTAAATGTCACCGGTGACACATTTATTAGAACATTTAATGCATGTAGTCAGTAATTAATAGGGGGTATTTTTTTCAAATTAGGGTTACAACGAACAAAACCCTAATTCCCCTCCATGCCAATGGAAAATCGTGCCATCCACACCTAGCCTAAGGTAGCTACGCCATGCCAAACGCACTTTGCCTTGGCCCTAGCTATCACTACACCAAAACCAGGATTTTCTCACTTATTTTTCAATGTAACCTGTCCTGTCACTTATAACTGTTTATTTTTCAAGATAATAATTAGACTTTTATAGTCACACAAATATTTGTAAATCCAATTATAATCTAAAATTATATTTCCATAAAAATTTCAATTAAATTTAATTTTGGTTGTATTTTCGCAACAATTATATAATAATTAGGACTTTATTTTAATTAGTCACTAAACAAATATTTGTTGATAATTATTTGAACAACAACAATTATAATCTAAAATTAAAAATAAAATTTCCACCCAAAAACCCTTTCAACCAGCAAATAGCCAAAAACAACCCCCAATTAATCACTCTTATAATTTTGGTTGTCACTACCAATTTCGAGGTCAACAATTATACAAAATAAGAATTTTATTTAATTTTTAAATATCAAAATTTATTTTAATTTTAATTTTTAATTTTCTTAATATAAGAAAAAAGGATCAAGACCAAGTCAACAAGTCATGACTTTGTATGACAATTGACTTGGACAAATACCAACCTTTTCTTTCGATTTTCTCGACAAAACCACAATAAAAATTTCTGCTTCTTCCGAACGCTGTGAAAATGACCATACTACCCTTATCGGAATGAGTGCAATAAAAATTCAGAAGAACGTGAAAATGACCATATTACCCTTATCGAAATAAATGCAATAAATATTATAGAGACTGTGAAAATGACCAGAATACCTTTATTGAAAAAAATAAAGTAAAAATTACTGATTGTGCAAATGACCATATTACCCTTATTGGAAATAACTGCAATAATTTTTATGGAGACTGTGAAAATGACTAGACTACCGTTATCGAAAATAAGTAAAGTAAATATTACACACTTTGAAAAAGACCATATTACCCTTACTGGAAATAAGTACAATAAATATTATGGAGACTGTGAAAATAACCAGACTACCCAATTAAGTGTAATAAGTAAAATAAATATTACAGACTGGGAAAATGACCATATTACCCTTATTATAAATAGTGCAATAAATATTATGGAGACTGTGAAAATGATCAAACTACCCTTATCGAAAATACGTAAAGTACATATTACAGACTGTGAAAATGACCATATTACCCATGTTAGAATTTAGTGGAATAAATATTATGGAGACTATGAAAATGACCAAGACTTCCCTTATTGAAAATAAGTAAAGTAATATTACACACTTTGAAAATGACCATAGTACCCTTATTGGAAATAAGTGCAATAAATATTATGGATATTGAGAAAATGACCAAACTACCCTTATTGAAAATAAATAAAGTAAATACTACATACTGTGAAAATGACCATATTACGCTTATTGGAAATAAGGGCCTTAAATATTATAAAGACTGTGAAAATGACCAGACTACCCTTATCGAAAATAAGTAAAGTAAATATTACAGATTGTGAAAATGACCATATTACCCTAATTGGAAATAAATGGAATAAATATTAGGGAGACTGTGAAAATGACCAAACTACCCTTATTGAAAATAAATAAAGTAAATATTACATATAGTGAAAATGACCATATTACCTTATTGGAAATAAATGCCATAAATAATATGGAGACTGTGAAAATGACCATACTACCCTTATTGAAAATAGGTAAAGTAATTCGTACAAACAATGAAAATGACCAAACTACCCTTATTGAAAATAAATAAAGTAAATATTACATACTGTGAAAATGACGATATTACCCTTATTGGAAATAAATGCCATAAATATTATGGAGACTGTGAAAATGACCAGACTACCCTTATCCAAAATAGGTAAAGTAATTCGTACAAACGGTGAAAATGACCTAACTACTCTTATTGAAAATAAATATTACAGACTGTGAAAATAACATATTACCCTTATTGGAAATAAGCGTGATAAATATTATGGAGACTGTGAAAATGACCAAACTACCCTTATTGAAAATAATTAAAGTAATTCGTACAGACTATGAAAATGACCATATTACCCTGATTGGAAAAAGTGCAATAAACATTATGGAAACTATGAAAATGACCAGACTACTCTTATCGAAAATAAGTAAAATAAATATTACAGACTGGGAAAATGACCATATTACCCTTATTTGAAATAAGTGCAATAAATATTATGGAGACTGTGAAAATGACCAAACTACCCTTATTGAAAATCAATATATTAAATATTACAGAATGTGAAAATGACCATATTACCCTTTTTGGAAATAAGTGCAATAAATATTACGGAGACTATGAAAATGACCAAATTACCCTTTTAGAAATATGGTCATTTTCACAGTCTGTAAGAATTACTTTACTTATTTCTGATAAGGGTAATATGGTCATTTTTATAGTCTCCATAATATTTATTGCATTTTTGCCCAATAAGGGTAATATGGTCATTTTCACATTGTATAAGAATTACTTTACTTATTTCTGATAAGGGTAGTATGGTCATTTTCACAGTTTCCATATTATTTATTGCAGTTTTGTCCAATAAGGGTAATATGGTCATTTTCACAGTCTGTAAGAATTACTTTACTTATTTCTGATAAGGGTAATATGGTCATTTTCACAGTCTTCATAAAATTTATTGCACTTTTGCCCAGTAAGGGTAATATGGTCATTTTCACAGTATATAAGAATTACTTTACTTATTTCTGATAAGGGTAGTATGGTCATTTTCCCAGTTTCCATAATATTTGTTGCACTTTTCCCATAAGGGTAATATGGTCATTTTCAAAGTCTGTAAGAATTAATTTACTTATTTCTATAAAGGGTAATATAGTCATTTTCATCTCCATAATATTTATTGCACTTATTTCCAATAAGGGTAATATGGTCATTTTCACAGTCTATAATATTTACTTTACTTATTTTCGATAAGGGAAATCTTGTCATTTGCACAGTCTCCATAATATTTATTGCACTTTGTCCAATAAGGGTAATATGGTCATTTAGTGCAATCAGGAACATTTCCTTTACTTATTTCTGATAAGGGTACTATGGTCATTTTCACAGTTTCCATAATATTTGTTGCATTTTTTTTTCCCATAAGGGTAATATGGTTTTTTTCAAAGTCTGTAAGAATTACTTTACTTATTTCTGATAAGGGTAATATGGTCATTTTTACAGTCTCCATAATAGTTATTGCATTTTTGCCCAATAAGGGTAATATGGTCACTTTCACAGTTTATAAGAATTACTTTACTTATTTCTGATAAAGGTAGTATGGTCATTTTCACAGTTTCCATAATATTTATTGCACTTTTGTCCAATAAGGGTAATATGGTCATTTTCACTATCAGGAACATTTACTTAACTTATTTCTGATAAAGGTAGTATGGTCATTTTCATAGTCTTCATAATATTTATTGCATTTTTTTCCAATAAGGGTAATATGGTCATTTTAACAGTCTGTAAGAATTACTTTACTTATTTCTGATAAGGGTACTATGGTCATTTTCACAGTTTCCATAATATTTGTTGCACTTTTTTTCCCATAAGGGTAATATGGTGTTTTTCACAGTCTGTAAGAATTACTTTACTTATTTCTGATAAGGGTAATATGGTCATTTTTACAGTCTCCATAATAGTTATTGCACTTTTTTACAATAAGGGTAATATGGTCATTTTCATAGTCTGTAAGAATTACTTTACTTATTTCTGATAAGGGTAATATGGTCATTTTCACAGTCTTCATAATATTTATTGCACTTTTTCCCAATAAGGGTAATATGGTCATTTTCACAGTATGTAAGAATTACTTTACTTATTTCTGATAAGGGTACTATGGTCATTTTCATAGTTTCCATAATATTTGTTGCACTTTTTTTCCCATAAGGGTAATATGGTTTTTTTCACAGTCTGTAAGAATTACTTTACTTATTTCTGATAAGGGTAATATGGTCATTTTTATAGTCTCCATAATATTTATTGCTTTTTTTCCCAATAAGGGTAATATGGTCATTTTCACAGTTTATAAGAATTACTTTACTTATTGCTGATAAGGGTAGTATGGTCATTTTCACAGTTTCCATATTATTTATTGCAGTTTTGTCCAATAAGGGTAATATGGTCATTTTCACAGTCTGTAAGAATTACTTTACTTATTTCTGATAAGGGTAATATGGTCATTTTCACAGTCTTCATAAAATTTATTGCACTTTTGCCCAGTAAGGGTAATATGTTCATTTTCACAGTATGTAAGAATTACTTTACTTATTTCTGATAAGGGTAGTATGGTCATTTTCCCAGTTTCCATAATATTTGTTGCACTTTTCCCATAAGGGTAATATGGTCATTTTCAAAGTCTGTAAGAATTAATTTACTTATTTCTAGTAAGGGTAATATAGTCATTTTCACAGTCTCCATAATATTTATTGCACTTATTTCCAATAAGGGTAATATGGTCATTTTCACAGTCTATAATATTTACTTTACTTATTTTCGATAAGGGAAATCTTATCATTTGCACAGTCTCCATAATATTTATTACACTTTGTTCAATAAGGGTAATATGGTCATTTAGTGCAATCAGGAACATTTGCTTTACTTATTTCTGATAAGGGTACTATGGTCATTTTCACAGTTTCCATAATATTTGTTGCACTTTTTTTCCCATAAGGGTAATATGGTTTTTTTCACAGTCTGTAAGAATTACTTTACTTATTTCTGATAAGGGTAATATGGTCATTTTTACAGTCTCCATAATAGTTATTGCATATTTGCCCAATAAGGGTAATATGGTCATTTTCACAGTCTATAAGAATTACTTTACTTATTTCTGATAAAGGTAGTATGGTCATTTTCACAATTTCCATAATATTTATTGCACTTTTGTCCAATAAGGGTAATATGGTCATTTTCACAATCAGGAACATTTACTTTACTTATTTCTGATAAGGGTAGTATGGTCATTTTCATAGTCTTCATAATATTTATTGCATTTTTTTTCCAATAAGGGTAATATGGTCATTTTCACAATTTGTAAGAATTACTTTATTTATTTCTGATAAGGGTAGTATGGTCATTTTTACAGTCTTCATAATATTTATTGCACTTTTTTATAATAAGGGTAATATGGTCATTTTCACAGTCTGTAAGAATTACTTTACTTATTTCTGATAAGGGTAATATGGTCATTTTTACAGTCTCCATAATTTTTATTGCATTTTTGCCCAATAAGGGTAATATGGTCATTTTCACAGTGTATAAGAATTATTTTACTTATTTCTGATAAGGGTAGTATGGTCATTTTCACAGTTTCCATATTATTTATTGCAGTTTTGTCCAGTAAAGGTAATATGGTCATTTTCAAAGTCTGTAAGAATTACTTTATTTATTTCTGATAAGGGTAATATGGTCATTTTCACAGTCTTCATAATATTTATTGCACTTTTGCCCAGTAAGGGTAAAATGGTCATTTTCACAGTATATAAGAATTACTTTACTTATTTCTGATAAGGGTAGTATGGTCATTTTCCCACTTTTCATAATATTTGTTGCACTTTTCCCATAAGGGTAATATGGTCATTTTCAAAGTCTGTAAGAATTAATTTACTTATTTCTAGTAAGGGTAATATAGTCATTTTCACAGTCTCCATAATATTTATTGCACTTATTTTCAATAAGGGTAATATGGTCATTTTCACAGTCTATAATATTTACTTTACTTATTTTCGATAAGGGAAATCTTGTCATTTGCACAGTCTCCATAATATTTATTGCACTTTGTCCAATAAGGGTAATATGGTCATTTAGTGCAATCAGGAACATTTGCTTTACTTATTTCTGATAAGGGTACTATGGTCATTTTCACAGTTTCCATAATATTTGTTGCACTTTTTTTCCCATAAGGGTAATATGTTTTTATCACATTCTGTAAGAATTACTTTACTTATTTCTGATAAGGGTAGTATTGTCATTTTTACAGTCTCCATAATAGTTATTGCATTTTTTCCCAATAAGGGTAATATGGTCATTTTCACAGTCTATAAGAATTACTTTACTTATTTCTGATAAAGGTAGTATGGTCATTTTCACAGTTTCCATAATATTTATTGCACCTTTGTCCAATAAGGGGAATATGGTCATTTTCACAATCAGGAACATTTACTTTACTTATTTCTGATAAGGGTAGTATGGTCATTTTCATAGTCTTCATAATATTTATTGCATTTTTTTCCAATAAGGGTAATATGGTCATTTTCACAATTTGTAAGAATTACTTTATTTATTTCTGATAAGGGTAGTATGGTCATTTTTACAGTCTTCATAATATTTATTGCACTTTTTTACAATAGGGGTAATATGGTCATTTTCACAGTCTGTAAGAATTACTTTACTTATTTTTGATAAGGGTAATATGGTCATTTTCACAGTCTTCATAATATTTATTACACTTTTGCCCAATAAGGGTAATATGGTCATTTTCACAGTCTGTAAGAATTACTTTACTTATTTCTGATAAGGGTAATATGGTCAATTTTAAAGTCTCCATAATATTTATTGCATTTTTGCCCAATAAGGGTAATATGGTCATTTTCACAGTTTATAAGAATTACTTTACTTATTTGTGATAAGGGTAGTATGGTCATTTTCACAGTTTCCATATTATTTATTGCAGTTTTGTCTAATAAGGGTAATATGGTCATTTTCACAATCAGGAACATTTACTTTAATTATTTCTGATAAGGGTAGTATGGTCATTTTAATAGTCTTCATAATATTTATTGCACTCTTTTCCAATAAGGATAATATGGTCATTTTCACAATCTGTAAGAATTACTTTATTTATTTCTGATAAGGGTAGTATGGTCATTTTTACAGTCTCCATAATATTTATTGCATTTTTTTTTAAATAAGGGTAATATAGTCCTTTTCACTGTCTGTAAGAATTACTTTACTTATTTCCGATAAGGGTAATATGGTCATTTTCACAGTCTTCATAATATTTATTGCACTTTTTTGCAATAAGGATAATATGGTCATTTTCAATTCTGATATATTTCGTCTTCAAATCATCCGGACGAGAAACTTAGGTCTAACTCTAGTAATCTTTGAACCCGTGATGTTCAATTCTAATATATTTCTTCTTCAGATCATCCGGACGAGAAACTCAGGTCTAACTCTAGTAATCTTTGAACCCGTGATGTTCAATTCTAATATATTTTTCTTCAGATCATCCGGACGAGAAACTTAGGTCTAACTCTAGTAATCTTTGAACCCGTGATGTTCAATTCTGATATATTTCGTCTTCAGATCATCCGGACGAGAAACTTAGGTCTAACTCTAGTAATCTTTGAACCCGTGATGCTCAATTCTAATATATTTTTTCTTCAGATCATCCGGACGAGAAACTTATGTCTAACTCTAGTAATCTTTGAACCCGTGATGTTCAATTCTGATATATTTCGTCTTCAGTTCACCCGAAAGAAAATCTCAGGTCCAACTCTAGTAATCTTTAAACCTGTGATGTTCAATTATGATATATTTCGTCTTCAGATCATCCGGACGAGAAACTTAGGTCTAACTCTAGTAATCTTTGAACCCGTGATGTTCAATTCTGATATATTTCGTCTTCAGTTCATCCGAAAGAGAAACTTAGGTGTAACTCTAGTAATCTTTGAACCTGTGATGTTCAATTCTGATAATTTTCATCTGCAGTTCATCCGAAAGAGAAACTCAGGTCTAACTCTAGTTATATTTGAACCTGTGATGTTCAATTTTGATATATTTTGTCTCCAGTTCACTCGAACGAGAAACTTAGGTCTTACTCTAGTAATCTTTGAACCTGTGATGTTCAATTCTGATATATTTTGTCTCCAGTTCACTCGGAAGAGAAACTCAGGTCTTACTCTAGTAATCTTTGAACCTGTGATGTTCAATTCTGATATATTTCGTCTGCAGTTAATCCGAAAGAGAAACTCGGGTCTAACTCTAGTTATATTTGAACCTGTGATGTTCAATTCTGATATATTTTGTCTCCAGTTCACTCGAACGAGAAACTAAGGTCTAACTCTAGTAATCTTTGAACCAGTGATGTTCAACTCTGATATATTTCATCTTCAGTTCATCCGAAAGAGACACTCCGGTCTAACTCTAGTAATCTATGAACCTGTGATGTTCAATTCTGATATATTTCGTCTCCAGTTCATCCGAAATAGAAACTCAGGTCTAACTCTAGTAATCTTTGAACCTGTGATGTTCAATTCTGATATATTTTATCTCCAGTTCACTCGAACGAGAAACTCATGTCTTACTCTAGTAATCTTTGAACCCGTGATGTTGATTTCTGATATATTTCGTCTTCAGATCATCCAGACGAGAAACTTAGGTGTAACTTTAGTAATCTTTGAACCCGTGATGGTCAATTCTGAAATATTTCGTCTTCAGTTCATCCGAAAGAGAAACTTAGGTGTAACTCTAGTAATATTTGAACCTGTGATGTTCAATTCTGATATATTTCGTCTGCAGTTCATCCGAAAGAGAAACTCAGGTCTAACTCTAGTTATATTTGAACCTGTGATGTTCAATTCTGATATATTTTGTCTCCAGTTCACTCGAACGAGAAACTCAGGTCTTACTCTAGTAATATTTGAACCTGTGATGTTCAATTCTGATATATTTTGTCTCCATTTCATCCGGAAGAGAAACTCAGGTCTGACTTTAGTAATCTTTGAACCTGTGATGTTCAACTCTGATATATTTTGTCTCCATTTCATCCGTAAGAGAAACTCAGGTCTAACTCGTGTAATCTTTGAACCTGTGATGTTCAATTCTGATATATTTTGTCTCCATTTCAGCCGGATGAGAAACTCAGGTCCAACTCTGGTAATCTTCGAACATGGGATGTTCAAATCTGATAAATTTCATCTTCGGTTCACCCGGATGAGAAACTCAGGTCCAACTCTGGTAATCTTAGAACCTGGGATGTTGAAATCTGATAAATTTCATCTTCAGTTCACCCGGATGAGAAACTCAGGTACGACTCTGGTAATCTTTGAACCTGAGATGTTCAAATATGATAAATTTCATCTTCAGTTCACCCGGATGAGAAATTCAGGTCCCACTCTAGTAATCTTAGAACATGGGATGTTCAAATCTGATAAATTTGGTCTTCAGTTCACCCGTATGAGAAACTCAGGAACTTTTATAAAAGGATGTCACATGGTGTTCACAAAGTCATACAATGTATCACCCATTATTAAAATCATGTGAACCGTTCAATAAATTTCGTTTTTAACACATGGAAATAAGATAACCGTCAGATATTTGTTGACCAATTAAATCGGTGTCATAGGGAATTATTGTCTAGATCTCCTACACTTTATCCGAGTTAAAGTACTTGTGCCAAACACACAAACAACAAATCGTGTGTAAAGATATTTTCGAGGAGATAAGAAACAAATACTTTCTTTCTCTTTCATTGTCGGTTATCTTATCTCTCGTTTTCCTCTCCACACCAGAAGCTTTTCTCCTCTCATTTTCCTATTCCATATTGCTTCTTACCTAAATTTTGTTACAACAGATCGTTCATGGATTCAAACAATATCTTGAGAACAACTTCGTTTCTGTTACTGTAGGATTTTTTTGAAGAACGAAAATCACATATGTCACTTCATTACCCTGAATCTTGAATCTAAAACCTCAAAACTATTTTCTTACTCAACCATTTTTCTTCTATTTTAGAGTTGTAATCGGTCGTTCTTTTGATAATTCTTTGATTTCAGTTTCTTCAATTTCAGAAGGTAAAGTTAGTATGAAGATTTAATTTTTTCTTCAAATTTCTGTCATTGCTATTTGGTCGTTTGTTTGTAGTTAGGGTTCATAACTTTTTTAATTTTGTTGTAGGATAGAAGACCGATCGATCATCAGTGATGGTTCCCATGGTAAATTTCTAAACCCTAATTTTTATTTTTATTTTAGATATGCTGTTATTTGTTTCTTATCACAGAAATGATGTTGGATTTTTTGTCTGTTTGTCGATTCTAGGGGTTTCATGTTTAATCTATTGATTAAGTTTTTATTTATATGTTTTCTATTCCATGTATTTGATATTCTTGTTCTGATTTGGTAAAATATTTTTTAGATTCGGTGATTGTCATTCTACTTGGGACTTTTTTTTTGTTCAATTTTTATTTATGTTCTTGTTTGGATCGATCTGTAGGATTCTAAGTATGTCGTCGTTGATAGAAGGAGTTGGAAGAGGAACACTATTGATATCAAAGATCCGAAAAGAATACCCTGACATGGAACTGATGCTTTCTCAATGTTTTTCCTATCACCTAAGGTATATAACACTGTGTTTGTCTAAAGCACCAGGGGTTCCAGTACTCACTTTTACAGGCATACTGGTAAGCAAGAAATTAATCGAAGTCATAATGTGTATGAAGTTTGGTAGCCTTTTTACTTAATAATTATTGGCCGATATTTGTTTTTATGATCAGATTTATGTTGGTTCATTTCTTGTCGGGATGGATGCAGTTCCTTGGTTTATATATTTAGAGCTAAAGTTAGTTGAGATGCCTGTTTTTCTCATTGAAGAGTCGGCCTACAGTTCAATCTGGATCTAAGAAGCTTATTTTGGTTCATAAAAACTTGTATAACATCTCATAATCTTTGTTTCTTTATGTTACAATTTTTTTTATCTCTACTTTAAATTTTTTGATGTAGAGTATTGATTGAATCTCTTGTTGATGTGACTTTAGAGTTGTCGTTCAAGGTCATGGCCCTCTCTACGGACATGCAATGGACTTGGTTGCTCAAATATTTCTTGTTACTTCTAGTGGCAATCAAAGGCAAGTATATCTCTTGTTGGTGTGACTTTGTGTGTTGTATGTGTTTATGGTTTCAGACACTATGTATATAAATAAATTTTGTGTTGTATACTTGTCACAACAAAATTACGTATATATAAATATACGAATCATGTTCATAGAAATGTACGCTTCTTTGTTGTTTGTAATATGATAGCCGTTTCCAATAAATTCTAGTTAATATGATTTTTATTTTCAACTGATTTTGTTGGTGATCTTATGCCAAATTTATGCTCTGGAATGAAGTATTTTTCTTTAGCTGGTAGGTGCTTCCACAGTTGCGAATGCCTAGATGAGAATTTCAGTGTAAAGAAGATAACATAGTTAAGATGTAGCTTAGTAGTAGAATGCTTCCTTTGCCATGTCTTGTTGTGTTATATCATTTCTAGCAAATGATAAGATACTCGGATTCCCCTTCTTATATTGCGAGTGATATGGAATTGAGCTTCTGATGCGATTCTTGCAGTTTTGTTCATCTTAACGCTCTTTTTGCATGTCATTTATGACTTGTAATTCTCAATTGTTTCAATGTCCTAGTATTTTATCAACATATCTCTTTAAAATGAGTTATTTTCTTTTAAATATTATTACAATTCTCATTATAGTGAGTGTTCTGTATCAGTGTTTTTTTTTGAAGTTGGATCTGCTGTGGACTCCCTATATGCTGCAGTAGTCAAACAAGTATGTAATCTGATAAGTTTAATTTGTCCTGTGGAATAAACTGTTTTTATATTACCCCCTCCCTCTCCATTTGTCCTGTGGAAGAAACTGTTTTTCTATTACCCCCTCCCTCTCCTTTATTATGTGGTCCAAAGTGATATATATTGGACTTCAGATGGAAACTGATGTAATGATCAGTAACGTGCCAACTAAAAATTCAGTGTTGATAAATCTGTAGGATTTTGAATTCTTACTAATGAAAGTACAAAACAAAGGCATTTCTGATCTCTTCATAAATTTTATCTTGCAGAATTCCCACGAGCAAGCTGCACTAGCGATATAATTGGAGGTAGAGGCATCAGTTACCTACTATTTTATATGTTATTTACTGGTCTTGTGTTTCTATGTAAGTAGAAAAGAAGAACATTCTGAACTCTATATTTGTTCTTGTAGAAACCCAATCATCCAAGACTAGAAGCGCTCCTTGAAGAAGTAGCAAATGTGGACAAGGTAAAGGCATTAACACAAAACATTAGCACAGTTTATTTTATTATGTTATTATTCTTTTATTTGCTACTTGTAAATCTTGATTTAAATAGTATGAGCTTGCTTTATAAATGATATATGGTTGTTTTCCTCGATATTTCTTTCATTTTAGGTGATACTTTCGTTAGTTTACAGGTAAGAAATGGTGAATACATGGTTCAACCAACCTGACTGGTTCTCTTATGTGTTGGTGTTGGCGGTGGTACTATTAGACTCGGAGGTTGGCTGCTAGTTGTGTTGTGTGTTGGTGTTGGACTGGTGGTGATGTTGGAGTTGGCGATTGTTTTTTGGTATTGGTAGTGGTGTTAAGTGTTGGACTGGTGGGGCTATTGGATTGGGCATGTTATCGACATACATCGATCTCTTTTTCTTATCATATATAATATTAGTAATTCACCTGCTTTTGCCGAATTGATTAATTTAATTAGATGCATTTTGCTAGTAACACATTTTTCGTTCTTGTATTGTTTTTCTTTTCTATTTCCTCCATCTAATTTTTGTCTTTATCTATGTCTTTCGCAGGCTTATGAGATTGACCATTTGGTGCTCCCCAAAAGAGATTACCTCTTTGCTCTATCTTACGACAATATATGCCAATCTGTAGACTTCATCCACAGTAAATGCTTTAATATTCCGCTTCATCTATTTTATATCCTCTTCATTACAGTAGCCTGCTGGATATCCCCATTTCTGATTACGCGAAACTGAGGAACTTAACATTTCTGTTACCAAAATTGTTTCTGCTCATTTTTGATAGTGTATTTATATATGTTGTTTTCTCTGTGCTGAGAATGCCTCAAGTGGGAAGGACTATTATGTTCATTGTAAAGCTGGTCGAGGATGAAGCACGACTATCGTTATGTTAATCTACATCAATACACAATTATTACTTGTATCCTAGAATGTTTCACATAATCATGGTGCTGGTATTCTAACCCCAGAGAACTACACAACACCCCATCTGGACTCCAACGATCCAAGAGCCTAACTACACCTATGTCAAAGAATAATAAGAACTAATTGCGGCGAAGACAGATTCAAAAAATACGAAGCAGATGAAGGAACCCCAGGTAACTCATATCCTTTCTTTTTTTCCTCATTAATCATTGGTTCTGAACCTCACCTGAACAAGTTGTTCATAGCACATAGTGTCTTCATTTTTGAATCTAAAGCCTAAGGAAAAGTTTACTTTTTTTGCTCGTGGCTTTGCTAATTCTGTAAATATTATTACGTGCAAGTTTCTGAGAAGTGTATATTATGCCTATTGCAGGTATACTTTATTCATTGTGGTTCATGTTCAAGCATGCCATTTTATCCAAGATGGATGTGCTGAGTTTGAGTATCGAAGGGCTAACATTCGGGTTTTCTTTCTGTTGCGAAGATAAACCTTTTATGGATAGTTTCTTAAAATAGCAGAATTATCGTTTCTGAAAGATCTTCGATAACTTGGTCTATTATTTCGTTTTCTTTGTGTTCCACGTTGGCATTGTTAAATTGTTATGTGAACTAATCTCTCAGTGCGTTTTGTGTAGGATTCATGAAGAGAATGTATCTCAAGATCTCAAGGAGTGTAGATAATAAATGAATAGATTCCAAATTGAGAAATGGATAGATTACAAATTGAGCATCTCAACAAATTTGAGAATATATGGATAAATTGTGTTTCAGGCCTGTATTTTAGTTTAAATTGTATTGTAGGCATGTATGGATAAATTGTATTGCAGGCGCCTATATGGATAAATTGTATTGCAGGCCTGTATTTCAGTTTAAATTGTATTGCTTGCAGGCCTGTAAACTGGAAGGCCAGGTCCATGAGAATGACCTGTACTATCCATTTTTTTTAATTGTAATTGAAAGAATTGTCACAGATTTAACTGTGACCAAAACTGTGAAGAAAAACAACACGTGTCATCATCTTAATGTTGTTATAAATGAGAGTAACAGTTTAAACGTTACAGTAATAGTGACAAAAAGATGACAGGTGTCCATAGGGAATTTGTTGCTAAAACTATGCAACACTTATATGTGTTATTTTATTCGTTAGAAAAAAGCGACACGTGGCTATACTAATTAGTTGCCTACGTGGCGGTGTAAGACATGTGTCATCACCGAATTGTTGCAAAGTTAAAATAACAATTAAATCTTTTATAATTACTATGACAAATGAGCCACGTGTTGCTATTCTAAAATTAGGTTAACTGTTACAATTAAATAATGTAACAGTTTATAAATATGACTCTAACCAAATTTTGTCACAATAATAACTGTTACAAAAGAAAATAACAATAATTATCACAGCGTTTCTCTAACGGCGTATATGTGTTACAAATTTTTTTAGTAACAGATATACCTGTGACAAAATCCAGGATTTGGTGTAGTGTATGCTAGTCACACCAACTGCGCCAAAGCATGTCAACCATGATAGCCGCACCTTTGTGTCAATGTCACATCATTCCAGCCACACTAAACGCGTCAAAGCATGCCAACCATGCTAGCCGAACCTCTGTGCCAATGGAAAATCATGCTAGCCACACCTAGCCCGAGCTAGCTGCGCCATGCCAAACGCACTATGACTTGGCCCTATCTATGCTAGTCACACTAACCGCGCCAAAGCATGTCAACCATGATAGCCGCACCTTTGTTCCAATGGAAAATCATGCCAGCCACACCAAACGCGCCACAACATGCCAACCATGCTAGCCGCACCTATGTGCCAATGGAAAATCATGCTAGCCACACCTATCCCGAGCTAGCTGCGCCATGCCAAACGCACTCTGCCTTGGCCCTAGCTATGCTAGTCATACCAAACGCGCCACAGCATTCCAACCATGCTAGCCGCACCTCTGTGCCAATGGAAAATCATGCCAGCCACACCTAGCCCAAGCTAGCCGCGCCATGCCAATCGCACTCTGCCTTGGACCTAGCTATGCTAGTCACACCAAATGCGCCAAATCATGCCAACCATGCTAGCCGCACCTCTGTGACAATGGAAACTCATGCCAGCCACACCTAGCCCAAGCTAGCCGCGCCATTCCAAACACACTTTGCATTGTCCCTAGTTACGCTAGTGACACCACGCCAAGCCAAACACCCTTACCTTGTAAAACCCCGAATAACCTAAATGTCACCGGTGACACATTTATTAGAACATTTAATGCATGTAGTCAGTAATTAATTGGGGGTATTTTTTCAAATTAGGGTTACAACGAACAAAACCCTAATTCCCCTCTGTGCCAATGGAAAATCATGCCAGCTACACCTAGCCCAATCTAGCTGCGCCATGCCAAACATACTCTTCCTTGGCCCAAGATATGCTAGTCACACCAACCGCGCCAAATCATGTCAACCATGTTATCCGCACCTTTATGCCCATGGAAAATCATGTCAGCCACACCAAATGCGTCAAAGCATGCCAACCATGCTAGCCGCACATATGTGCCAATGGAAAATCATGCTAGTCAAAGCTAGCCCGAGCTAGCTGCGCCATACCAAACACACTCTACCTTGGCCCTAGCTATGCTAGTCACCCCAACAGCGCCAAAGCATGTCAACCATGCTAGCCGCACCTTTGTGCCAATGTAAAATCATGCCAGCCACACCAAACGCGCTAAAGCATGCCAACCATGCAAGCCGCAACTCTGTGCCAATGGAAAATCATGCCAGCCACACCTAGCCCGAGCTAGATGCGCCATGCCAAACACACTCTGCCTTGGATCTAGCTATGCTAGTCACACCAAATGCGCCAAAACATTCCAACTATGCTAGCCTCACCTCTATGCCAATGGAAAATCATGCCATCCACACCTTGCCCAAGCTAGCCGCGCCATGCCAAACGCACTCTGCCTTGTCCTTAGATATTCTAGTCACACCAAATGTTCCAAAGCATGTTAGCCATGCTAGCCGCACCTCTGTGCCAATGGAAAATCATGCCATCCACACCTAGCCTAAGCTAGACGCGCCATGCCAAACACACTTTGCCTTGGCCCTAGCTATGCTAGTCACACCACGGCAAGCCAAACACCCTTACCTTGGCCCTAGCCACGCCATGCCATAATACCGCCCGCGCCTAGGCTTGCAAACCGTGAAACCTAAGATAAATTGGCCACGCATGCCATTGGCACATGCCAACACGCTCGTTGGCAGCTTTTTCTTACCAAGTAGTGGCCCTAATGGACGAGCGTGCCATTGGCACATGACAAATGCGCTCACTGGCAGCTTTTCTTACCAGGTCGTGGCCCTAATGGCTGAGCGTGCCATTGTCACATGCCAACGCGTTCGCTGGTAGCTTTTATCACCTAGTCGTGGCCCCAATGGACGAGCGTTCCATTGGCACATTCCAAACGCGCTCACTGACATCTTTTCTTACCAGGCTGTGTCCCTAATGGCCGAGCGTGCCATTGTCACATGCCAACGCGCTGACTGGTAGCTTTCATCACCTATCTATGGCCCCAATGACCTAGCGTGCCATTGGCACATGCCAAACGCGCTCACAGGAAGCTTTTCTTACCAAGTCGTGGCCCTAATGGACGAGCGTGCCATTGGCACATGTCAACGCGCTCACTAGTAGCTTTCATTACCTAGTTGTGGCCCTAATGGTCGTGCGTGCCATTGGCACATGCCAAACACGCGCGCTGGTAGCCTAACTTGCAAGCTGTGCAACCTAGAAAAACTTGGCCGTACGTGCCATTGGCACATGCAAAAACCCTCGCTAGTAGCCTAACTTGCAAGCCATGCAACCTAGTCAAATTTGGATGTACGTGCCATTGGCACATGCCAAAACCCTCGCTGGTAGCCTAAGTTGCAATCTGTGCAACCTACCACCAAGGCATTCCGCACATGCCATTGGCACATGCCACACGCGCCACTAGCAGATATGGCATTGCCACTTACACTCAACGTGCAACCTACCACCAAGGCATTCCGCACATGCCACATGCGCCACTAGCAGCTCTGGCATTGCCACTTGCACTCAACGTGCAACCTACCACCAAGGAATTCCGCACATGCCACACGCGCCACTAGCAGCTCTGGCATTTCCACTTGCACTCAACGTGCAACCTATCACCAAGGAATTCCGCACATGCCACACGCGCCACTAGCATCTCTGGAATTGCCACTTGCACTCAACGTGCAACCTACCACCAAGGCATTCCGAATATGCCACACGCGCCACTGGAATCTCTGACATTGCCACTTGCACTCAACGTGCAACTTACCACCAAGGCATTCCGCACATGCCATTGCCGCATGCCACACGCGCCACTAGCATCTCTGGCATTGCCACTTGTACTCAAGGTGCAACCCGCAACAAAGGCATTCCACACATTCCATTGGAACATGCCACACGCGCCACAAGCAGCGCCACTTGCACTCAAGGTGCAACCAACACTCGAGACATCAACACACACTGGAGGATGCTTTCCATGTTCTTGGTTTGGCGGTCACAACATGCAGCGTACACTATGCTCACATTAAGAAAGCTTGAATAGGAATAAAGCAGTAAAATAAATGAGGAAATAATGGTGAAAATGTTTTCACCCATAAACACCATGCGGTTACCACCTCCTCCCATTATTTCACCCTTTACTCTCTTCCTTCATGAGGCCAGGGTATATTTCAGTCTCGACTTGTATAAATATGTCTTACCTATTTCCACCAGACACAAGTCTCGGTTAGGAGAAAAACACAACACTCTCATAAAAGGCAACTTTGCAAGCTCTCCAAAAGCTTTCGTCTCTTGCAAGCTTCCGAAGCTTTCACTTTCTGATACAAGTCGAGACACTACTCTCCCAGAATTATTCTGGTGTCAACACCTTTCTTTGCTTCCCTCCCCAAATCAACCCTTCTCCTCCACTTTGTGACTGAAGCAAGTCTGGAACGACCATTTCTTGGTTTAGGCCGGACTTGTACAGATTGATCTCTCGAATCTAGAAAGTGTTCACGTGCAACACATTTGTTTAGGGTTTAAACCAGTTTCTCACTCACCTACCAAATTTACCAAAATCGGCAGAAACGATTTTTACCCATAAACAGTTGCGTTTGATAACAGAGAAAGGAAACAGTTCTACAGAAAGTGTTTCCGTGGAATCAATTTCATGCGGAGCTAAGGAAAAAATTTCCATGGAATTCCATAAAATTAAGTTTAAAACATACTTTAAGCTACGCTTTTTTTAATGGGAATACTAAAATCTAAAATTCCATCTATATACGTGGCAAGGAAGGAGTATTATATATCTTCTTACCTTTCTGGATCTATGAATGCCACTCGCACTCAAGTACCCACTACTGCACTTTCTTTGTTGTCTGAAATCATAAGTACCCTACTACTGCACTAAACAGTTGGTAAATATTTATTTTGAACAAACCCTAGGCAACCAAATATTTTAACTGTATTACTGTGGTTATTAACTGTTAAAAGTGGATGCCAGGGTTTTGAAGGAACAACAATCCATGGATTTTACTATTTTTTTAAGGTGCTACGTTAGATGATACATGTGTACGTGCTGCAGCAGTGATTTTATATATCTGCATTTACATTTTGTGACCTATAAAATGCCAGTAATCAATGCATTATTACATATTATAATTACTTCCCTGATTAAATCTCATCTTTATTTCCATCTTTGTCTGTCAATTCGGCAGGTATTTTTGTCCCACTAACGGGACCACAATAATCAGTTCGTTCTTTCTTCTTCACTTCTTCACTTATAGTCCAAAAGAAAAAGAAAAAAATCTAGATCTGCTAATGTAAGTACTCCATGGATACTGCTAATCTAAATCAGGATTAGTAAGTCGGCAACATATGTACTTTCTCTGCAGTCTGAAATCATTCATGATATAGGTAGGTTAGTTCCTACCATGGATTGATGGTTCGGTTGGATTGTGTTATATGGTTGTATGAAAATGATTGATCTAAATATTTTTTATTTATTTATTTAGTTAATAATAGTAAAAATAAAGGAAGAAATTTAAATAAAAATGAAAAAAAAAACCGCTTCAAATACGCGTCATCGTGCCGACCCTGTAAATGGCATTTTCAGATATGAAAAGTCGGCATGGTATTCAGCCTAGGAAGACACCGACTACATCTAATCATGAAAAGTCGGCAAGGTGGTGGAACAAACACCTTGGCGTCTAAATAACTGCAGATTTACAAATTCGATTTTTCTAACCTAATTTGACATGCAAACATAAAATTGAAATACTGGAGTTTAAGTAGGCCCTTACTTTTTCAATCGCGCCATTTCTTCGGTTTTAGCGGCATTGATTTCTTATTCTTCAATGATTTTTTTTATTCCGTTTGTATTGATCTTCCAGGGTTATCACGATTAGGTTTTCTGTGTGTTTGTTTCATACGAGTGGCCTTCGGCCGCTCCATATTTGAAGATTAATCGAATTGACGAGTTTTCGATGGAGGTATGATGGAGAAGCCGTTATGGTAGATGGAGAAGAGGAAAGATGAGAAGATAAAATGAAAATGAGTTGAAAAAACTGATTAGAGTAATAAGAATTATAATGAGAAAGGGTAATTTTATAACTTTACACGTTGGGATATCCATTTAACCCTTAAAAAGAGTCCTCTTAAAATCAGGTATACCGGGCTTTATAAATTGTCCCTATAAATAATGGTTTGCCTTTTCCCTCTGGCAGTCTTTTTCTCTTTTGAGTGCTTGCAATGATGTATGTAAAAATCATCCAGATTGGAGGTGTACTTATATACCTAGGGTACGTAACAATTAACAAAGCAGCATAATTGGAGGTGTACTTATATATGTCGGAGTTAAAGTACAATATACGTATGCAACTGAGAAAAAATACTTAGCTCGCACTGATGTGTTATTGTTGTACCGGAGATGCACTGATGATAGTATCAAAAACTTAGTAGAGGCACGTATAAAATATGCTGAGCTAAAGGTAATATTTCCTGCTACTCCTCTGAGCTGCTATAGCAATTAGCAAATCACCTCCAGGATACAACTACTGTTAGTTATCCTCTATGTGTAGCATACACAGAGAGAACCCTTAGAACTTGGCAGCAGAAATGAAAACAAAAACACAAATCGAAACTACAACCAGTTTTAGAGAAATATAAAAAAAAATTAATTTATGTTTCTGTAAACTAACTATGTTTCTGTAAACAAACTATGTTTCTGTAAACAAAAAAGTAGTAATACAAAATTATGTTTCTGTAAACTACAACTTGTTTCAGATAAGAACTCGATTTTATGTTTCTGTAAACTTAAACAAAAAATTAGTTGTTTCTGAAAGCATAAGAGAAAAAGAAGAATTTCAGAAGAAGAAGAGTTCTGAAAGGTATGGTTTTAGAATGAAATTCTTCTCTCGTATTTATAGGTGAAAAAATTGAACGTTCGGATAAGAATCCAATGCACGACAGACTCTCCGTGATTCACGCGTCTCGAACGTTACAAAAGTTAAGGTAAAAGCAGAGGTTAAAAGCACAGTGAACACGCATTCAAAAATTCGAGATTCTCTTCGAGGCACAGGTGTCAAATGCACCGTGTGACACGCGTGAATGAAGATGCTTCTCGAGGCTGTCGGATATCCAAAACCGAGAAGGCAAAGAATAAAATTCTTTACATGTGTGGGAGAAACGTGTGGAAAATTTCAGTAAAAAGATAGGGTCTGATAAACCGTCGCCCGCGCCCGACCGGACGGCGGCGGCGTGCGTGCTTCTATGCGAAGCACCGCACGAACGGGAAAGGCAATAAGAAATGCAATAAGGTTTAGGCAACCTTGCCATAGTCTAGGGCTTTCCCCATACACAAAGGTCTAAAGACCCAAAGGGCCATGCCCTTAAGGCTAAACCCATGCTATTTAAATCTAAAACTCTAAGTGTTTTAGTCTATATGGGACTAATGTTTTATTCATTCACATGAAAAAACATCTAGGGAGCAATAGGTCTTGGGATCAAAACATGGTTCATGCATTTTTGATTTTAATAAAACATTGTTTTTTCTAACAATATATCTAGGGGGAAGCGATTTTGCTCTAGCAGCGCTAGAGCATTTTTGATCTAGCGCTGCTAGAGCCATTGGATCGGTGGATCCAATGGTGGTGGTTGTTTATGGTGGGAACCAAGGGAAATTGCATTTTTGCCCTTAGACTAAAAAACTGCACTGGCAACCACCACCATTGGTACGTAACAAAGCACAAGATAGTCTAGCTAAGCCTATCCGTGGGGTTAGGTAATACGGGAGACTGGTGGCATGTACCACCCTCTTGGCTTATCCCTCACCTGATTATCCCTCACCTGATTATCCCTCACCTGACTCATGATGTAACTTCTTCCTCTTCTACTGTTTAATAATTAAACAGTCAAGTAATTTCAATTGGTCAAAAACAAAGTGCAGGAGGAGTGCTGTTTTCATCTGCATACTTTCTAGCAACCTAATGTCAATAAATGCGTTAAACTTTTGATAGATATTTCCCTCAAATGACATCTTATCTTATCCCGTATTGTTCTGTCCCTCTCCCTGTAACTGACTAATCAGTTGTTTGTTCCATAATATTATTATTATTATTATCATCTTCTTACCTTTCTAATCTGTGAATGCCATTCAAGTACCCAACTACTGTACTTCCTCTGTTGTCTGAAATCATTCATAGTTAGATTCGTACCATGGGTTGATGGTTAGGGTTGGATTTTGCCATCTAGTCGTTCTTAAAGTCGGTCTGAAAGCTGCCAATTCTTGTTGTTGTTGTTGTTGTTGAAGAAGTAATTCCCTGTCCGATCTCACTCACATATGGAGGTCGATTTTAGACTACATATTCTCCTCCCCCTTCATTTGCTACTATTAATAATACTATCAGCAGCAGTTGTGATATTAAGGCATCATCATAATTCTCAACAACCTGTTCTTGTTCCCAGAATCCAGATTGTTCTTTTGGTGAGCTTTCTTTCTCATAAGTCATAACTTTTAAGTACATTTTTATCATCTTCTTCCCCTGTTTTTCACTTTGGGTTCTTACTGTTTTATTTTCATTTAGGCCAAATGGATGATAATGCCGTGAAAAGCCGGTCTTATCAACTAAGGGGGGCGCGACACTCCGGTTTCACATTATCAGAGGAATCGTCTCTAGACATGCAACTAAATTTTTCTCATCTAAACCTACCATCAGCTTGTAAGCACTCTGGAAGCAATGCTGCTGCATACTTCTCATGGCCCAATTCCAGTCGAATGAATGGAGCTGCTGAAGATCGGGAAAACTATTTCGAGAATCTTCAGAAAAGGGTACTACTGCCTGAAAAACATGGTCGCTTGCCAAGGGGGGAACGAGCAACCAGTTTAATCGAGCTGATGACCATTTTGGCGTTTTATGGCCTGATGTTGCGCCGTGAGAGCCTCGGCACTGCAATTGGACTTCGAATCCGCAAGGGTGCGTTGACAGATATACCTGCCATTCTTGTTTTTGTTGCCCGTAAAGTTCATAAGCAGTGGCTCGACCACATCCAGTGTTTTCCATCTTCCCTCGAGGTAAGAGCAGTAAGTAGTGGATTAAGATACAAGAAAGATTTGTTTCTGGAATTGGAAACGATTTCAAGTCAATCTGTGCAGGGACCAGGAGGCGTATGGTGTGATGTAGACGTTGTTGAGCTCTCATTCTTTGGTGCTCCTGCACAAACCCCCAAAGAAGAAGTATACAGTGAGCTTGTTGACAGCTTACGAGGAGGCGAACCGTGTATTGGTTCAGGTTCCCAGGTAATCCTTGCTTAATTAACCCTCAAGAGCTCCATTCACTATCTGTTCCACTTTCCAGACGCGTATCATTCATAGGTTTCCTGAACTAGCCATCTTCCAGGTTGATGTATCTAGTTACTATCTTGTTTACTTTTCTTCCGTCGATGCTTCAGGTTGCAAGCCAAGAGTCATTTGGAACAGTGGGAGCGATAGTAAGGAGCCGTACAGGCAACCGTGGAGTTGGATTCTTGACAAATATGCATGTAGCGGTTGATCTTGACTACCCAAATCACAAGATGTTTCATCCATTGCCTCCTAGCCTTGGACCTGGGGTGTATCTGGGAGCAGTGGAAAGGGCAACATCTTTCATTAGAGACGATCTTTGGTATGGCACCTTTGTTGGAACAAACCCAGGTAATGTAGTTTTGACGATCTTTGGCATGGCGTTGAGTTATTAACGGTTGTTTTTGGTTATAGTGACCCCCCCGAATTTGTCCATTTCGATTTGCAGAGACATTTGTTCAAGCTGATGGGGCCTTTGTTGCTTTTGCTGCTAGTTTGGATATCTCCAATGTGACTACGACTGTGAAAGGTGTAGGCGAGATTGGGGATGTTAAAATTATAGACTTGCAATCTCCAATCAACAGCATCATTGGGAAGCAAGTGGTGAAGGTTGGAAGAAGCTCCGGCTTGACTACTGGGACGATAATAGCCTATGCACATGAGTACGATGATAAGAAGGGTATGTGCTTCTTCACTGATTTTCTTGTTGTGGGTGATAACCAACAAAGCTTTCATCTTGAAGGGGATAGTGGGAGTCTCATCCTTTTAACAGGAGAGAGAGATGAGAAGCCAAGGCCCATTGGGATCATATGGGGTGGAACAGGAAGTCATGGGCAAATGAAGCTGAAAGTTGGCCAACCTCCTCAGAATTGGACAAGTGGAGTTGATCTTGGTCGTCTTCTTAATCTCCTTGAACTGGATCTGATAACAACCAGTGAAGGACTTCAAGGTTTGTGCATTTAAAACAAGTTTTTTTTTCCCCTCGACAAGCAAGTTATAAAGCCTGGTTAGTTTTTTACTTTTCGATTTTTGAATACAGAAGCAGTGCAAGAGCAAAGAAGTGCATTAGCAGCATTAGCAGATCCCATGGGTGGAAAGTCTTCTTTTGCAGAAGGAACATTACCTAAGCTGCCTTTGGGTTTCGACATCGAACATTTCCCAACTGAAGATTGCACCTGTTTAGGGGTGAACCGGCTCCTTGTGGATAATTGATGAGTTCCATATTGAAGATGTGGTCTGCACTACATCAGCCAATGATAGATTTGTGAATCTACATTTCTACTGAGACGATTTGATCAATATTATTGATATAAAGAAAGATGTTTTGTTTACAGGACAGACTCGAGTTTATATACTCAATTCTCTTTTCTCTCGACATTTAGTCTCACGCGTGCACATGGCACATACATGACTCACAGGACTCATGTCTTGCACACTAACATGGTGAAACAGAGAAGTTGACCCAATATCTTGAAAAACTCATTCGGCATATATAGTTTGATTGTGTTGGTAAAATGACAGCAACAGAGATAACTTGAGCTGTTATAGAATGAGAAGTATGTAAATCTGCAAGATTTATATACACCCCAGCAACAACAACAACAGATCATACATCCCATTCTACACTTCTAATCTGCAGCTCACTCTTGTATCAAATCCATGCTCGTAGTTGAAGTACTTGATGCCTTACAAGTGTAGTTGAGCTGGTAGTGTATGGAGACAGAAAACTTAGGCAAAGAAAGTATCTTATCCAAAGTGCATTAACTGAATTACCAGCAGGAGACATGACTAGTTGTGGCAGTCAATATATAGAACAGAGTTTTGTGAACCAATAAGTAGCCAAAACAGATAGGAATTGCTGCACTTAGCTGGAAGAAGTACAATAACTAAGTTATCTCCTTAGAACACTTGGAGCCATCAGATCTTCTTGTAATTGATTCACACACTAAATAGATGGCCAATACCAGTATCTTGCAAACATCTATAATATCTCACACATCACACCAATATCAAAGCTGATTGCAGCTGTACTTTGTAGTAATAGAGACACTAGAAGTAGGCAGCACAGATTCGGCACTTTAGGTCATAATACCTGCAATCACATTAATCTTGTACCAGCCACATATATTAACATTGTACCACCCAGATTGCTGCTCACTAGAACTTGTATACCATATGTGTACTTCAAACACTGTAGACAGTAAGTCCATATCTCCACAATAGAACATAGAACCCAAAATAGGTCCACAAAGCACTCACATAATCAGCAAGGAAGGAGAGGTGAATTAATAACAACAATCTTGTGCGAAACTTGAGAACCAACAGGAAATCGTTGTACAAGTGATGCTATCAGGTACCATTGCCAGCAAAAAGAAGTAGAAAATAAGCACAAAGGTAACCTGAAAGTAACTTGGCTAACACTTGGAATCTGAAATAATGTTACTTATCAAATCAGATTGCTAGTTATTCACTCTTTCCACTTATTTCATTGATGTAGTCATAGCATAATCTCAGCTGGACATTGTATTATTCAATCACACAAAAGAAACAAACTGAAAAGTAAAAGATAACTAAACCAGGCTACATCAGAATTGAATGTAGACTCATCAAAGAGAACATCAATCTGTACTTAATATATTTCACCAATTTCAATTCTGAAAGAGCGTCCTCAGTTCCATCATTACATACACAAACCAACTCACTCACATACTACTACTGTGAGGACTGTACCAAAGTAACATTGAGAGGAGGAGCTAACCGAAGCGAAATTAAGCACTCAATGGTGCAGCAAACAATCAACACACACACGTACCGAAACATTCTACTGGATTTAAGAAGAATCTTCCCCATTATTCAATGGAACAACATTAAGCTTCTTCCTAACTAACTATTGTAGCAGAAATAGGCATGCTCAGACCAAATAGATCCAGGAATCAATACCAGTAGGATTTGATAAAAGAACTAGGTCAAAATCAAACCAAGTTATGATGAAAACAGAATTTGCAGACGTAATTGAATTTTGTTGAGATAGTGATATAGAAATTGAACACATGAGATCGAATCTAAAGTAATTTGGGAAGAGGTTAGACCTCGCATGTGCTTCGGTGGTGGTGAGATTACGTGTGGCTAGTATTATGCGCTCTGCGTGTGCGGCTTTTAGGGGTGAGCAACGGACGGACGGTTGCGGATTAGGGGTCAACCGCAACCGAACCGTCAAAGTTGCGGATTTGGAAAATGGAACCGTGACCGGCCCAATTAACCGCGGATTTAACCTCTGCGGATCTGCATGGATTATGCGGGCGGTTGCGGATTATCCGCGGTTTAGTCAAAAATAGTCAAAGAAAAAGTCAAAGAAAAAAGTAAAACAACCAAAAATATAAGTTTACAAACTAGAATTTTAATAACAAAGCTTATAAAAACCGCAAATAAAAATGGGTATCAAGTCCTGCCATCAAGGGCGGAGCAAAATATTATCAGGGATTCAGGGGCAGCAACTAGCAAGTATGCTTAAGTGGGCTTGCAATTCCACATTCTCTAAAAATTTAGGCTTGGGAATCAACCGGGCAGGGTTGCTTCCAGCTCCCTCCGCCACTGCCGCTGCCATTGCAGACCCATCCGTCCATTTGAGCTGAGTAGATTCTTCCACTTTGTAACAAAATGTACAAATCTTACAAGCCAAACAAAGCTTAAATGAGTGTGGGGAAACAAAGCCAAAAAACACCAGTTTAATAATTGCAGTATGGAAGTTTCTCGGTGATAATTGCAGCTTCACTCGGTACTCGGAAGCATTTTGAAACATCCAAAAATACTGTAAAATTCTTCCTTCAAACAAGTGGTTCCCATGATCCATTTATTTTGAAACTTTTACAGCTCCATAATCACAGAAATGGGTTCCACATATCCAAAAATTAGACAAATCCACTTAGTTAAAGTGCTAATTAGAGGCCTCAAGTCTCTGCCACGTTATACGAGTTCTACAAAATGTGTCTCTGTAACACAGAAGTTTCTACCATTTTCCTCGGTCCGATCATCCTGAAATTTTATCCGAGCTTTCCTGCAATATCTAAGTATAATGTATCCAATTTTCTCTGAGTTCTAATGGTTAGATCTCGATTTATAGTCCTGACAGTACATATGTTCTAAATGTCAGAAAGACAAGTTAAAATTCATGCAAAGCTTTCATCTAAGCTAACTTTTTATAGAATCTGTGATACAAAATAAATCATAATTTCATGCTCAAATAAAAATCCAGAGTTGAAGTTGAATTTAATCAAGTTAGGCATTATCAGAGAATCAGAAACATAATTCCAAGAGAATGATTATGATACCTGATAGAGTAGAAACCTTCTTCAATCTTCATTAGAACTCAGTGAAAATGATTAAGAAGAATTGAAGGATCTGATGAAGAAAAACGGAGCTCAGTCTCTTCCTCAGTTCCTCTCGCAAAAAAAATAGAATGATATTAGGTTAGGTTAGATAAAGATGATTATATATAGAACTCAGAATTCCCATACTATCCTTAATGATTTTACTAAATTCCCTAACTGTCCTACGGTGCGGGTAATCCGCGGTTTTCAAATCCCAACCGCAACCGTAACCGCACCGCGTGCGGATTTGAAAATGCAACCGTGTCCGGTCCATAACTCTTGCGGTTTGGGTCAAATCCGCAATTTTGCGGACGGTTGCGGGTGAAATCCGCGGTTACGGTTTTTATGCTCACCCCTAGCGGCTTTTAGTTTTGGTGTTTCGAATAATGGACCAGTGGTCCGCCACTGCTGGGATTAGTCTGGGCTTCATTTATCGAATAATTTTTGGCCTTTTTTGAACAACGGTTTACACTTGAACCATCTTTTGGGCACTACCCAAAAAAAGTGGGGACTACCCATTACTTCAAATATCCACCAAACATTATAAGGGGTGTTTCATAAAGTGGAAATGACTAACCTACCCTTAACCTATATATATATATATATATATATATTACCACCTCCTCTCCTCACCACCTATATTTATAACCACCTCCTCCCATCACCCCCGCCGCTCACCACCACCGACAACCACCACCACCGACCACCTTGAACCACCACCACAGCCGCCTCTATATATACATCTTAATTTAAATCATTAACAAAACAAAATCAAAATCAAAATTATAACAAACCCATTATTTGTCATTCGTTTTTGGTTGCAAAAATGAGAAGTAATCATTAAAATGAGTTGAAAATGTAAGTTGCAGAGAGAAGTTCGGTTAGGAATTATGCGAAAAACTTTGTCGAACTAGCCGAACTCAACATTTAATGGAGGTTTTTCTTTCAGAGAAAAGTTCGGTTACGTCACAATTTTTTTTTCCATAACCGAACTTTAGTTCGGTTGCGTAGCAAATTTTTCTTTCCTAACCGAACTACCTATGAGCAACAAAATATGAGGGAAAATGTCATTGTAAGTTGAGTAACGTTGTACCATATGATAGAGAGGAAACTAAGAAAACTGGACCATGTGAAAAATTCTCAACTTGCCAAGGTCTACAAGGTTTGATCAAAATTTTTTCCATGTGTGAGAAGAGAAGAGAACAGTTCGGTTACATAGAAAATTGTTTTTTCCTAACCGAACGTTCGGTTACGTCGCAACTTTTTTTTCTTCTTCCAGCCGAACGTTTAGTTCGGTTACGTCGTAAATTTTTCTTCCGAACCGAACTGTTCTCTGAAAAAGACTTTGTCATTTAACATAGTTTCAAATGAGCAGTGAACTGGATGACGAACCAGTATGAAGTCTTATATGAAGTCTATTTGACAAATGTTCATATCGTTTGTTTTTCAATCCATGAGAAGTAATCATTAAAATGAGTTGAAAATGTAAGTTGCAGAGAGAAGTTCGGTTAGGAATTATGCGAAAAACTTTGTCGAACTAGCCGAACTCAACATTTATTGGAGGTTTTTCTTTCATAGAAAAGTTCGGTTACGTCACAATTTTTTTTTTCCATAACCGAACTTTAGTTCGGTTGCGTAGCAAGTTTTTCTTTCCTAACCGAACTACCTATGAGCAACAAAATATGAGGGAAAATTTCATTGTAAGTTGAGTAACGTTGTACCATATGATAGAGAGGAAACTAAGAAAACTGGACCATGTGAAAAATTCTCAACTTGCCAAGGTCTACAAGGTTTGATCAAACATTTTTCCATGTGTGAGAAGAGAAGAGAACAGTTCGGTTACATAGAAAATTGTTTTTTCCTAACCGAACTTACGTTCGGTTACGTCGCAACTTTTTTTTTCTTCCAGACGAACGTTTAGTTCGGTTACGTCGTAAATTTTTCTTCCGAACCGAACTGTTCTCTAAAAAAGACTTTGTCATTTAACATAGTTTCAAATGAGCAGTGAACTGGATGACGAACCAGTATGAAGTCTTATATGAAGTCTATTTGACAAATGTTCATATCGTTTGTTTTTCAATCCTGCAGGGAATGTACCTATATGAAGTCTTAAGAATGCTCAAGTTATCTGAGTTATAGTGCTCCACATTTCTCTTGTTCTCTATGCGTTTTATATGAGCATAAAAGGGAAACTTAAGGGCATAATCCACCTGAAACATTACAAACATTAGTTATCGGCAAGAATATCACTTTCAAGGTAAATTGTTTTCTTCATCAATTCCGGCATGGTCTTCATATCAACTGACCATGCCGGCAGTGGACTGATTAATACCAGAAAAAATTCAAAACGGAAGTGATGAAGACCATGTCGGAATTGATGAAGACCATATGCCGACACATGATACCGGCATGCTCGAGAATTTCCTATCAATGCCGGTAGTCAAGTGGAAAAAAATCAACATTCTGGATACTTTTCATCCTGTTCCGGCATAGAAATTTAAGAAAAATACTATGCCATAATAGGTACCGGCATGCTCGAAAACTAGATTACAATGCTGGTACCCGTTCAAAACCAGAAAAAAATCAACATTCTAAAGATCAAAACCAGAAAACGGAAGTGATGATATTAAGATAAATCAACATTTTGGTTTATCTTAACATCATCCTTCTTCTTGATGATGCTTTGGAAACCAAATAGCCAACACCCAAGCACATAACCCAAATTCCAACATCAACAGCCCAAGTTCCTTCATCATCACTATCACTTTTCTTTGAATTTCTCTATACTCCCCCCCTGATAGTGGCAAACAATTTATGAACATTTCCAACAATTTTCCGGCATGGGTTTTTGGTTGAATACCATGCCGGCAACAAGCTTTTTCAGCTGCAACAATGGTGGATTCAAAGAAAAAAAATCAATTTTTCAACCTCTTATTAGCAGTAATTCTCTCATTACAATCATCTTCCATTTTCAAAAAAAGAAATTCCTCTCAAATATTTTTTTCCCTCCTTCTACTCTCACCCAAACACAAATAAAAATACACACTAATCTATCCCCCAAATACTTAATATTTTTACTAATTATTATTAACCACTAAACCTAATTAGTGAGGGGTGGATTAGGAATTAAAAAAATAATTACATAAGGGGTGACCCAAAATTGCTATTGGGACTCCTATTTTGTCTTGTAGCTATATCCCCCAATTAGTTTTCATATCCCCCAATTACGCGTTCATCTTAAAGGGATGTAGCCATGAAATATCGTCATTATTACAAATACCAATAAAACGAGGAATTGCTGCATTCCTTAGGGATATTGAGCAATTATTGTTTCCTCATGATAATCTCCAAAATTCGGATTATTCCACTTGTTGGAACACCGAAAGACACATAAGATCAAAGGGTGCACACCCGGCTTGTTAGCATATATCATTAGTCCTTGTAGTGACTACATTGATCTTGATTTAATTTTCTTTTGATAAACAAAGTGTACATAAATCATTATCTAGTTGGCCTTGAGGTCACGAAGTTATTGGAGATTTGTTTGCATATTTCCAATGCTTTTGGTTTTGACATAGAATTTTTATTTTGTTCCAGAAGCAATCCATGGTTGATCGTAAATATATGTCTATTAAGAATTTTTTTTTTAATGACGAAAGGCATATTTCATAATAAAGTATATGTCTCGAATTAATCGGATAATACTTTGCGAAGCTTGTTTTCGTACGTGATATGAAAATATTTCCGCCATAATCAGGGGGGGCTATACACTACCAGATACTTGTGCTCACTAACTTAAAATTTATATAAATTTCTCTCCCATCATGATTAAATCGAAAGAGGCTGCTATCTCAAAAAAGGCGCGGAAAAATTTCATTATACTTTTAATAAGATTATGCCTGTTGGAAGGCAAATCCAATCACATTTTATAATAAAGGTAGCATTCTATAAGAGGCTACAGGTAGTGCTCCAATTGAGTGTACCGAATTCACATTCTCAATTATAATATCTTCTGACTTGAATATGATGAGATTATAATGTTCGCGGACGCTGGTACCAGTAATTGATTGAATTTACACTTGAGAATTGTGTTGGCTTATATCAAGCTAAATAATTGTCGAATATTCATTTAAAGTAGCTACTGAAATAAATGATGGTGGTTGTGAACCCATCTGCAGAGAAATATCGACATATGTGATTGGTTGGCATACAATCCAAATTAAGTTGGATTAATTTCTCAATTAACGCAATTTTTGGATCCAAAACTTAACACTTTAAAAATGCCAAGCCTATAAATTACAGGCTAGTGTAGTCATAATGCGTTATACGAGAAATTTTTCGTTGTAAAACCGATTTAAGGGTTTCATTTTTTTCTTTCTCAAACCCCAGGATTGGTTTAATAATTGTTCTCTTTATATGATGCATTTGGCGTGGTAGTCTTTGAATGACTCATATGTATCCAGAGATCATATTCGTATTTGTAATCCTTGTAGGATTCAAATTATATTCTGGCAGCCACCTGACTCAATTATCAGGTTTAACAATCCTTTAAGTGTTTTTAGAAATTTGGTACAATACCAAAAATCCGGATTAATTAGTTGATGATATCAACTTTATAGGTCTCTTGAGAAATCCTTAAAAACACAAAATCCACGCTTTAGCAGCATAAATTCTATTTTTCCCCTTTTCTTTCTTAAATCTGCAGTTAGAATTATGCTAGTTTAAACTCTTCTTTAAGATAGACTAGAGTTATTATTTTGATGCTTATTTCTTGAAAAACTCATGTAGTTGAGTTAGTATCGATAAATATGTCAAAAGTTGTACTCTTTTCCCTTGGCTTCAGGTTTTTGTCCATGTGGTTTTCCTGACAAGGTTTTAACGAGGCAACATCTTTGATGTTTAATTTTTATTTTATTTTTAATGTTGATATTTGTGCTCTTTTTCCTTCATCCAAATTTTTTCCCATTAGGTTTTATTGGCAAGGTTTTAGTGAGGAAATTTAATTCAACATGATGGTCATCCAAGGGGGAGTTGTATATATTTTGGTTGTTTAGTGGATGCCCACATTTGATTAAACTAAATCAACTTAATCATCTCCTAAGAATTTGGATTTCCTTCTAACACATACGATTTTTGTTCACGTATGATAAGGTATTCATATCTTGGCACTTTGTTGAAGAAACCACATCAACTATTTCTTCAAATCATCTCCAAGAAACCGGCAATCCAAGACACAAGTATTTAATGTATCTGAAAGAAGCATGAAGACTCGAGAACACTACCATTACAAGACTAACACAAACGAAGACTTCATCAACTGGAAGATTCTCACAAACGCATTACTATAATTAGCATTTAAGAAATTCGTTCACCGAAATTGGGAAGTCTCGACTCAAATATTTCCAAGCCAAGATTTAACTGAAGTACTTATCAGGGGGAGCATCATAGTAAAAGGTATTTTACTGGACTATCATGTTGTACTCTTTTTCATTCGTCAAGGTTTTGTTCCACTGGGTTTTCCTTGTCAAGGTTTTAATGAGGCAACATATGCATGTCCAACTATGTTCTAAGTTTTCACACAATTGTACTCTTTTCCCTTCGATCAGGTTTTGTCCCTTTTGGATTTTCCTGACAAAGGTTTTAATGAGGCAATTGCTTAGATACAGTGGCCATCTAGGGGGAGTGTTATAAACGGAAGTTTATTAGGTAGATGCCCACTTTAGTGGGACCCCATTACTTGGGAACCAAGTATGTAACTCTATAAGTAGAGTCACAAACCTTTGTAAACACACACTTATTAATAGAATTTCTCTCTCTCTTCTTCCCCTCTATTTTGTGTCTCTTGTTCTTTGTCTTCTATATCACAACAATAATTATATTTTTCACGTGTTTCTACTAGTTACAAATTGCAATTATCACTTGAAACAATTAATTAGTTACTTGATACCACACCACTAGATTACCAATCACATAGTGTCTGTGACTCTTTAAGAGACTTGTGTGCTTCATCACTGACGATATATCTATATTAAACATTTTCGCAGCAATCGAACTACAGGGCACTCGTAACAATTCATATGAAGCAAAGTATATGGCTATAAAAATTAGTCCATGCAAGAAAAGAGAAGAAAAAAAAATATTAAAACTTGCGCGCTTGTATTCATGGCTGAATAATAAGTTTGCAAGCCCAACTTTATGCAAGTAATTGTATGTAAACAATCAAATATCGGCTTTCTCTCGAGAGCCAATAGCGTCTCACTTGTTACACAGGTATGCTATATACACGAGCAGAAATAGAAAGCTAGAGAAGAAGTCTTTGAGAGAGACGCATTAAAAATCTTTTAGAAAGAGAATGGGATCCATAAAATTAGGATCAGAAAATTCGTTAGATAATGCTAACACTTCCCACATATTCCATTCCTATTAATTGACCGATTTTCAAAAAAAAAAAATCTTTCTATTAGTAAAAGGAATAGATAAAGGATAATTTAGTCATGTTAAAATGTGAAGACATATAGATCAATCTAGATGTAGATTTTAAATTTTGGGCTACGTATATAGACAATCTTAATGGTGGGCTTATAAAAAAGAGAGAAATCAAATTTGGGTTACTTATAAATTTCCACGTATTCTAAAAGCATTCAATTCCCGCAAGGTCACGCGGGATAGCTTCCTAAGCTATCAAGTTTCTAGCCATTGGATGCATGAGATCTGCTTGTTTGTCTTTTTCTAATTTCTGGTAGATCATATTTACTAATTACGCCTTTAATGGAATAACAAAGTAACAAACGAACAAGGAAAAGAAAAATGGGGTTCCTTTCTTTCACGTCTAAAACTTTATTCTTTTAAGTTCTTTGTTCTTCATGGAAATTAATCAAATAATCATCTGGGGAAAAATGATGGAGTTTGGTTTTGCTTGATGACCGTGTTATAATCAAAAGTTAATCCATATTATTTTTGTTTTGATTTCTTGTTTTCAGTTCCATCAAATATGGCTCTGTTTTTGGTAATGTAAATTTTCAATCCAAATAAGATTTTGATTTTTGAATTGTTTTTTTGCTGTAGAAATGATTTTGGGTATTCAACACCATGATTGTGTTCAAACTCCTTTGACGATTCTGTCCAATAATCAAGTTCTTAATTAATTGATTGAGTTTATTGATTTGATAGATTCATGAATTAATTTGGGAATTTTTCGTTGTTTGATTAGTAATTTCGTAGAGATGATAATGAAAATTGCTTAAGAAGGATGCTACTTTTGGTATGAAGAAGGAAAAGAAGATGAAAATGGTGGTGATGAAAAACAGTTTCTGTATTAGACACCACTGGACATTCATCTCAACGGCTTAATATTTATGCACATTACAATCAACGGTTTTTAAGCTACTAGCTTAGGAAGCTATCCAGCGTGACCTTGCGGGATAGCACTGCCCAAAATTAAAACATGAATAAATGCAACATACATAAGTGTATGAATATGTACATATACCTCACTGATCTAATATATAAAGAGAAAAACATGAATAAATGCAACATACTCCTAGTGAAATATTTCAACGCACCATCGGTTCCACAAGCATTCAGTTCATATAAAGAGAAAAAAAATAAGGGCGTTCTTGTATATACCCCTAAAAATCACTAACGGTACCCCATTAAGCGGTTATGTCAGTTAATATTCAGTTAAGATGAAATTTTTTATTTTCTTTTGGATTTTTTTTTTTTTAAACTTTCTTATTTTTCTATAATCATCTCTACTGAGAATCGTACAAAGCTTTAGTTGGTAACCGAGCAACAAGCTGAGCACCAACTCCTTTTTGAATAGCGACACCTAGTTTATGAAAAATAAAACTACCAAACCGCTACCAGCATCATTGCTAACTAAACAATTCTTTAAACGTTTGAAAAAACAAATAGTGTCATCACCAAGCTCTCCTAAGGTGGTGAAGGCTAGAACTCCCAAACCATATCCGTGTGAGGCACATACCTCTAAATACTTAGTACGTTTACGTGCAACAGCTTTCGAGATGGCTTGACCTGGAACGAAAGTACGGACCCCCTCCCCAGTAAATGGAGATACGCCGGTGACGTCCATTCACACATCTTGTCCATTTTCCCAGTTAAGGACAAGGATATCCGCAGGACGTAAGTCCTTGTTAGCATCAGACATCTAGATTTTTAATCCAAAAACAACTTAGGGGATTACTTTAGCCTTAGTTGATCAATTTTCGTATTCTTTCCTGATGGTGTTTGAAAATCATATTTGTTTTTCCTTGACAGGCAATTGATTAGAAACGATAATCATCTGATCTTGAATAGCTGGTGATAGTGCTTCAGGTGTAATACTATTAGCTTCATCAAATCTAAGAATCGTTTATGTTCATCGTCTTTCCAGTATTTAGCGACTACATCAATCTTATAAACTGTCCCTCCTACAAACAACATCAAATGCACATATATATTGTATCATCACATCACGGTTTCACCACCAGAGCCATGGGCATCTTGATTAAGAATCAAAAGTATTTTTACAAGTAAACAATTAAAAAAGTCACTTTAATAAGTTAACCTTGTTTGAAATCTCTTGTGATTGTTCTCTTCCATTTTAGAGATTAAGATTATAAATCCCCCAAAAAAATAGGGCTTTTTCTTATTTATTTTTGGTTTTGAAGAACAATCATACTATTATGGTTTATTTGTTTGGCCTTCCCTCCCTCCCTCATCCAAACCATGCATAATCCCTACCTTCCAACCTTTGAATTACAGAGATGAAGACTATCATTTGTGATGCTTTGTGATGTACCCAAGTCATAATCCCTCTCTTCCCTCGGTGTTTTTTGTTTATTCTATCGGTATATATTCGGGGGTATACAACATTAACTGTTTGATGGGGTAGGAAGATAGGTTTTATGTGTATAAAGATAAAGGGGTACCGTCACTGATTTTTTGGGGTATATACAAGAGTTATTTTGTAAAAGGGTCACATGTTTAGTGCCTAATTAGGGTCTGGGTCGTAGAAGATGTAGTTGATGCATTAGGGTCGTTGACTAACTTTGACCATCTGACTTGTTTACCAGAATGCCCTTGTAAAATAGTTAATTGACATTATATCCTAACCTAGTTATATACTTAACCAAGCTACACAGTAACATTTTATCAAACACTTTAATTGCATTTTCAAGCATATCTTCTTTCACCAAAACTAGAAGATTTCTCGCAAATATTTTTCTTCTTCTCCATTGTATTTACGCACAAGATTAGGTGACAAATTCGCACCTCCATTCATTCTTCTCTGCGGCTAGAATTCCTTAGGTTTGATGGGGTTTTGAAGATTGGATACTTGTTCGGGTAAACCCATTGTTTGATTTGAATAATCTTTTGGTTTAGTTGATTTGAATCTATGAACTGAAAACTCAGGAGTACAATTACCTCTCTCTTCAGTTTGGGGTTTATGAATGGGGTGAATGGTGAATTTCACGGCTAAAGAGAGAAGATTTTTAGAACTATGTTTTTGTTAAATAAATCTGAGTGATCTAATGAATGGGTTTGGTTCTTTTCTAAATTTTGATTTTTCTGGTTCTGTGTTAAATTAATTGTTTGATAGGTGAGTTGTGTTGGGAAGAAAAAAATATGAAATTAATGTTTTTTTGACGAGTGACGATACTTTGATTTTTAAAAGCACCTGATGTTTCATGGAAGTGGTGGGAGTGAGGATGTGGCGGTGACAAAGGAGATGATAGAACTTGAAAGGGGAAGAAAGAGAAGAATTCACATGAACATTCATGTTACTGAGCAAAAACAAAAAAACAAGAAGGTGGAATCAGAAGTATTCATAGAAACGGAAGAAAAATGGAAAAGGGACGAGAGAGCTAAACATATTGATAATATTAAACCGTCAACGCTAGTCAGTGGATAGTCCAGGTGTTTAGCAAAACAAAAAAAGTCATCTAACAATTTTCTAACGGTCTTCAGCTAGTCAACGATCCTAATGCATCAACTGCATCTTCTAAGACCCAGACCCTAATTAGCCACTAAACATGCGACCTTTTTACAAAATATCTCTATATACAAGAAGACCCAAAAATAATTCCTAAAAGAAAATAAAAAATTTGCACACAAACCTACTTATTATTTAGAAAGGGAGTTCTTTTATATATCCCTAAAATTACTAATGATACCCCTTTATCTATATACCCCCGACATTTATTTACCTACCCCATCAAATCTTCTAAAATTGCATACCCCCGTGAGAAACATAAACACAACCTATATCATCTCCTTTATCTAAGAAAATTGGTGAAATGTTGTTCTTTTTCTCGTTGTCTTCCTTGATCGGGAGAGAAGAACATTATTTTAACCTTAAAATTTTCCTTTAACCCCCCAAAAAAAGCAACAAAACGAACCCTAAAGCAATTACCGTTACAGTCAAAATTGCTTTTCAAAATATTGGTATTTGCTAAAGAAACCCTAAGTTTCCATGTGGATTGATTTTCAGAAATAATTGCTTTTCAACTAACTTGTATTTTATCCTTCAAAAAAAAAAAAAAACTAACTTGTATTTAGGGTTTGTTTTTGAGAACAGATCCTTATAAGGTTTAGGAAAAATTGCAGCAACATCATATGGTTTGAGTGCCAAATTAGGATGAACAAACTGAATACTCCCTCTGTTTCAAAAAGACCGTCCTCTATTCTATTTCCGTCAGTTTCAAAATTGTGTCCAACTTCTGTTTATAGGCGTATTTTTTCAATGAACTCTCTATTATAGCCTTTAATTTTTTATATTCATAAATGCATATTAACGGAACCTAATCTAAAATATTAAAGAAACAAATATATCTTTTATTCCTTTTAAAAGACAATATATTTGGCTCCAAGAATTAAATTCTCTAAAGAGTTTATACTCCATAAATTCGATATCTTTTAATTTACCTTTTTTATTTCCTATTTGCAATCCTCATAACAATTTTAGGAAATTTTTAATACTTACATTTTCATTAACACAAAATAGATAAATAATTAAGGATAGTCAAGTAAAATATTATGGTCTCCTTAATATTTTGACAAAGTCAAAACGGACTGTCTTTTTGAAACGGAGGGAGTATATATAGGCGGGATAAAAGCGTAACCATTAGAGCTACTCAATCTCTTAAGTGATTCCGCTGGTGTGTTGATGGTCGACAATGTCTAAACGAATACAATAATCTGTATTCTTCTAATGATGTATATATGCTCAGCTTGGGTGAATCAAATTGCAAAATTACTTTGATCAGGAGAACAATATCTTCCCACTTCTGTGAGTTTTCTTCAACAACGAAGCTCTTTCAAGGGGACGCAAGTCTTCGCAATGGAATACAAAGTAATATCGTGAAAATTGATTTTTGTGATTAATATAGGAAGGGGGTATCCGTATCAAAAATTTCCCATAATTCAACGATTTTCAGATTAATTAAATTATAACTAACCAAACTAACTAATGGGGATATCATTAGTATTTTTAGGGGTATATAAAGGAACGACCTTTAGAAATGGGGGGGAGTATTATCAAGCCATACAGGGTAAGTAATTATTTTTTAAGAAACAAAGAATGATTTGTTCGTCCAAGCTTCCCCGGCTTGCTTTTAATTTCTTCTGCATGTTAGAGATCTGCGTGTACAATGTGAAGAGAATAACTTTATTAGACTCTTTCATCAAATTATATTTCAGCCCGTGCATTTGAATCTGTTCAGTGAGTATCCACTTCTCCATTTACATCTAGGCAAACAAACAATTTATTAATTGCTAATCAACATGTACAGATATCTATTCAACAAAAATAGGGAGTCCCTAACATACAAATATTTTGACCGAAGATAGAGTAACTTAGGTCACCTGACAGTATCAAATGATTGGAATAACTTTACAGTTCTGTCAGGGATGGATCCAAACAAATTCATTGGGTAGGGCTGCATGCAAATTCTCGCAAGGCGGCCGAAGGCCGTAATTTATTTGTTTTTGGAGCATGCCTACGAGAGTGGATATAGTTGGGTGAGAAGGCGTAACTAAATTGGAAGTCCTTAAATATTAGAAAGAACTATCCCCAATCTTGCGAAAACATAACATCCCAGCTTAACAAGCTAAAACAAAAATTGAAATATGGACTATCAAAGTCAAAGTTTAAGTTCTCAAAATGAACTATAATTTCCAATGGGCTTATTCACCGATAGTGATAACATAATTTGTCATGGGCTTAATATGATCGGGCTATTTTCTGTCTACATACTGGGCTAATAGTAAAATTCCACGGAATGTATATACTAAAAAAAATTCCAACCAAATTAAGGGACGGGCTATAGCACGAGTTAGCCCCTTGATGGGCCCGTCCCTGAGTTCTGTAATTTGTCTTTAGTCTTTATCAAGATGCTAAATCTACAAAATTTGAAAATCCAAATGTAAACAGCTAAACCACCAAAAGGGGTAGTGATACACGTACCGATCAGAAATCCCGCATACACTTCCCGATAGACACAAATTCTAGGCCCCACCGTCCACTGGGATTAATAGGCCCTCCTTTTAAGGTGGTGGGTCCCATAATCATGTCTCACTCGGTAGAGTTTGTGGGATTGTTTTCTCGGTACGTTTATCATTTCCGGCACCAAAAGAGAGTTTCAAGTCATCTTTAAGGGAAAACGTACAGTGTTCATAGCACAAGAAATGATTTAACAACACACCGTAGGACCTAAAACATATCTTTACAGTTGTTAAAATAATATATGTTAAAGCTACCTATGATGTACACGATCCTAATACCACTTACTTTTTTATTTTATTTTACTTTCATTTAATTTCCAAATTCAGACAAGAAACTAGTCGGAAGCCTAGCAACAAGCTGGGCTCCAACTCCTTTTTGAACTACCACACTTAACCTATGAAAAAGAAAATCACCTACACGCACGTTAGCATCATGACTAGAAATATAGTTGCGGAGCCGCTGAACAAAGTCTGTTGTTCCGTCCCCAAATTCACCTAGAGTAGTGAAAGCCAAAGCACCAAATCCATATCCTTGTGCAAAGGCATTTTTCTAAATACTTGGTATTTTTACATGATAGCATCCTTGATAGCTTTGCCCCTTCCAAAGTACGACCATTACTCCCAGCAAAGGGCGACACAATCGTAACATCGAAGCAAACGTCCGACCATTGTCCCAATTGAGCACAAGAACATCTCGCCGGTCTCAAAGAAGTACCGTTGTTCGCAAGCATACCCAAGTCCACCTCTTTCCGTGCATCCACCCCACTCGATAACATATATCACGCAATCGTGGCGCGTACTAAATCATGTCGAAATTTTAAACCAACTTCATTTGTACGATTACCGCATGGTCACCAAAAGCATCCATCTCTCTCTTGCAGAAGGGCACAAACTACCTGGTTCAAACAAGGGAATACCAAGTCTATAACATAATACCGTACTAAACCGCCTCGAACCAATTTCTGTGATTTAAACCAGGGGATGGGGATAGCCATTAAGAAATCCAGGGCATGCTTCATTTGGTTGCTCTGCCATAGGAATGAATCACGTTGAACAACTTGAATTGGGAAGTCAAGTTCTTCTTTCTTTGCATCAAAATAAATAGTTTACGAGTTGACATAGAATGGTTGGCGGTGTTATCGACGCATATAGGAGAAACAGGACTACACAAAGAGTTGAAAGAAGTTGTAGCACGCTCAAGATGGGAGCTAAAACCACTGATGCCGGTGTGCCTCAATATGACAGATTGCAGTTCTAGTGTTTCCAAGAACGACGCCAAATAACAGTAATTCATAGTGTCTTGCATCGAGTAAACACCAAAACCACCTAGTCGAGGGGCGCGTGGAAAATTGCATTTGCAAGGGGCCGAACCCTGGACCATCTCCACGTTATTATATGTTGTAGGAACTTGTAGAGACGAGAGTCAAACAAATCTTGAGCCGCAAAAGTGCATTCTGGAAAGGTAGTGCGTAAAGAAAAATATAAGCGAGAAACTCCAGCACAATTTCTAAACAAAAGAAGCTCACACTGTGGATCTTCAAGTTTTTCCACTGCATCAATGAGCTCTATAGTTTTTTGCACTCTTTTAACAACCAGATCCGCATTAAATTGGGCATCAAGGCTTCATTTTCATGCTTCATTTTTGCACTCTTTTTTTTTTTGAAGCATGCCTAATACCACTTTTTTTTTTTTTTAGAATCAATAATATGTAATTATTATTATAGAAGAGAAATTACATAGTAGGCAAGCGAGCAACAAGCTGTGCCGCTAGCCCTTTTTGAATAGCAAAACCTATCCTATTAAAAATAAAATCTCGTGAACTTTCTGGACCCTCTTGAGTAGTCCAACTGCTTCTAGAGCCAAATGACCAAAAGTATCAAAAGCGAAGGGGACGAAAGCATGCCCATTGTCAACACACGCTTTCTCATGCTTCGATATCTTACCTGAGGCAGCCTTTAGCGCCGCTTGCCCGACTGTAAAGGTGCCATGTCCAATGCCTACCAAAGGAGATACCCCAGTGAGGTCGACACATGTGTGTTTCCCATTAGCCCATCCAAAAATAAGAACATTTGCTGGTCTTAGTGTCGATCTCCCTTCAAGTGGGTCTGTCAGGAAATTCACAGGTGCTTCTTTCTTTGCCGAAATGCCAGCCCTCCACAGTATATCCTACAATATATCCCGCACATGATCATGTCTATATTTAAAACCAGGGTCTACTTTACAATGAACTGCATGTTCACCATACCGCCACTTTAGTTTTTTTTTCTTTTTCGAAAACGAGGAAGATCCTCTAAGAATTTATATTATAAAATTATGAGACTCGGAAGTTTGAGAATCATTACTAGTTACAAGGTTGATACAGTTTATAATGTAAAGACTATGAAGGATTGTATTTAGACTGTCTCCTTTCCACACTTTTTTAATTGCATTACGATTACAAAAAGTTGATATGTATGCTCCTTTCCTAATATTAAACCTAGAAGTTAGAAAGAAAGCATTTACTTTGAAATTTATAAAAGTTTTTGTTGAATCCCAAAATTTGTGCTATTTTGGTATCTATGCTCCCCTAGCTTCAGCATATCTTCCAATCAACAACTTTAGGGTTGGCTCCGAGTCACTTTGAAAAATAACATTATGGCTGCTCCATTCAGTTGCCCACCGGAAGGATGCTTCTGCTCCATTTTCCTCTAATTGTTCTCTTGTAGTGCAATCCGTGTATGATCATCTTTCCTCAACAGTTCTTCATGTGTAATAAATTAAAGTTAAGCCAATGCATGCAATACTTGTGGAATTCAGCATTAGCATTGATAAAGCAATATTAATTCGCAGACTTATATAAGTTAGCTCCTTGCTAGGTTCCCTGTCAAGAATTGTTAGATCTTCATTATGCATTGGGTTGTAGTATAGAGACTGCATGATATTGTAATCAGGTATGTTGACATATAAATAACTATTTATAAATCTTACAACTGTTTCGGCTGTTTTTGCACTGTTTTGTTGAATTTGTTGGAATGTTACTTCGCACCTAGCCTTATATATATGCCATATGATTATACTACACATTTCTGGCCAATCTATTATACCATAATCCTTATTTCGAATATCAAACCATTTGTTCAGCCAATCATGAAAGTTATCACAGCTATCGAGAACATAGTCAATATCAAGATTTAGATGCATCCATACCTGAACTGGGAAGTTGCATTTGATAAATATATGTGTTAGTGATTCCTCACCCTCATTACAGAGTCTGCATTTGGTTTCGATGTTAGGGAGAATTGTTGCAACTCTCATACTTGTTAGGAGCTAGTATGGAGTGTGCAGCTTTCCATATGAAAATTTTGATTGACGAGGTTGTTTGCAGATTCCATATTCTGCTCCAGTCTATATTATCAGTATCACTACCATTAATAGAGTTATAAAGAGACTTCACTGTAAACTTACATGTTGAATTAAGATTCCAATGTGCCATATCGTCAACATCTTGCCTATGTATAGTTATTTTCTTTATCTTTTCTACTATTGTTTGATCAAAGCATAAGTTCAATTTATTCGCATCCCATTCTTTGTTTTCAGTGAGAAGATTACTTACCTTCATTATATTTTCGGTACCTGTTGTTGGTTTTGGCATGGGAACAGTGGTGTTTGGTATCCATTTGTCTTCCCAGACATCAATAAGTTTGTCATTTCCTAACTCCCAATTGCAGTGATGTTTAATGTGAGCCACACCACTTAAGATTCCTTTCTAGATCCAACTGTCTCTGTTTTTTGATTTGTTTTTAATGTGAAGAATGTCTTTATTGGGGTATTATTTTACTTTTAAGATTTTCGCACACAAAGTATTTGGGTTTTCCTTTAGTCTCCAACTCATCTTGGCTATCATAGCCTGGTTAAAGTTCTCAATGTTTGGCAGTGCTAATCCTCCTTCCTCTAAAGATTTACAAAATGATTTCCATGCCTTTAGATAGATTCCCGTTTTTCCTTTTTTGTTTTTTTCCTTTCTCATCCTTTCCCCACCAATAATCTCTTTGTAGTTTTGTTAGAGTTTTACAGACTTTTTTTGGTATTTTGAAATAATTGATTTGGTACACTGCTATTGATGAGGTTACGTTCTTTATCAAAACAGTTTTACCTGCACTGTTGGTTAAGTTACCATTCCAACTCTGGAGTCTGGTTCTCATCTTTTTAACTAGATGTTCAAAACTTTTTACCTTAGATTTGTTCGTACAGAGGGGCGACCCTAGATATCTGTCGTCTAATGGAATAGCTTTTACTCCCAGAGTTTGCATGACTTCATTCATTTTTCTAGGGTCAGTTTTAGGGCCGAAGAACACCCCAGATTTGCTCAAGTTAATTAATTGACCCGAAGTGATTCCAAAATCTCTAAATAAATCTACAAGGTTGTGACAAGATTGGATATCAGCATTACAAAATAAGAGGCAGTCATCTGCAAAGAGCAAATGACTTACCGAAGGAGCATTTCTAGATATTTTTATACCATTAATTAGACCTAAACTTTCAGCTTTTAAGATTGTTCTAGACAGAGATTCCATGCATATAAGAAATAGATATGGGATAACGGGTCTCCATGTCATATTCCCCTAGAAGGTTTGAAAAAGTCGGTATGAGAACCATTTAATAAGACCGATAAGAAATACACTGTAAGACTAAGTTACACCAATTCTCCGAGAACCCCATTTTTTTTTTCATTATTTCAATCAAGAAACTCCATTTGTCTCTGTCGAATGCTTTAGACAAGTCAATTTTTAGACCCATAAGGCCTTTCTTAGATTTAGAGTTTCTCATTTTGTGAATTATCTCGTGAGCTATAGTTATGCTGTCCGATATTTTCCTCCCTGGTATAAAAGTTGATTGGAAGGGACTAATAATATTATCTAACATACCTTTCATTCTGTTAGCCATGACTTTAGAGATGATTTTGTAAGAAGTGTTGATTAGAGCTATGGGTCTGAATTCAGCTGCCGTTGTGGGGTTGAACGTTTTCGGTAAATGAATGTTCTAAAGAAGTTATGGATCATAGAAACTAAGTCAGGACCAACAATTTCCCAGTTTTGTTGAAATAATATCGCTGGGAAACCATCTGGTCCCAGACGTTTATCCGGCTCCATATAAAAAAACAAATTTTTAATTTCAGTTAAAGAAGGTAAAGAACACAACATGTCATTATCAGTATCATTTATGCAAACAGGGATTTGGTCTATCATTTTAGTGTCAATGCTAGGGTTTACAGAAGTTGCAATGCTACTAAAATGATCTGTAATGCAGAAAGCAATTTCTTTTCTATTATTTAACCAGATTCCATTATTGTCCATTATTGTTTTTATTTTATTACTTCGAAATCGTTGTTTGGCTTTACTGTGAAAATATTTAGTGTTCTTGTCCCCTAATTTAAGGTTTTGATCTCTACTTTTATCTTTCCAGAATTTCTCTTTTATCGCGTACCACTTGGTTAATTCATTATTTAGATTTGCTAGGTCGGTAGCTTTAGCATGGTAAGATAATCTTTTATTAGTTTCTTCAAGTTTCTTCTTAATGATTTCAATGTTCGTTCTTATATGCCCAAACGTATTTTTGTTCCATAATCTGAGGGTATATTTCACATCTTTAAGTTTCTTAATAAAAATGAAAGCTGGAGACCCTCGCAATTGAGTGTCCCAGCATTCCCGAATTAGTCCTGGGCACTGCTCATGTTTCATCCATTCCCCAAAATACTTGAAGGGAGTAAATCCATCGTTCCAAGTATTTTGTGTGTTTAAGGAGATGGGGAACATGGTCAGAACAGAGTGGACCAAGATGCTTAAGGCTAGAGTTCGGGAATCTGATATTCCACTTGTTGTTAACTAAGCCACGATCAAGACGTTGTTCTACAAAGTTTGTTATGTGTCTCCTATTACTCCAAGTATAAGTATAACTCGTAAATCCTAGGTCCATAAGACCACAATTATTAATAACATCTTTAAATATGTCTTCCTCCCTTTGATTAAAGGGATATTTGCTTTTATTTTCGTCTTTATGAAGAAATACATTACAGTCGCCAATGACAATCCATGGTATATTGACTGTATTGGCCAAGGTTTTAACTATCTCCCAAGAGGCAAGTTTCAGATTAGTAGTGTAAGGGCTCCCATAAAAGCAAGTCAAGAGCCAAGAACTATTGTTGTTAATGCTAGACTGCACAATCACGTTAATATGATTATGACTATGGTCTAATATTGTTAACTGCATGTTATTTTTCCAGAGTAAACATAGACCACCTGCTGTACCTCTAGGAGGTACAAGCCAATAGTTAAAAACATTAACTTTTCTCATTATGATTTGCATTTCTTTGTTTTGTTGTTTGGTCTCGGATAGGAATAAAATATCTGGATTGTTTTTGTCTAGCAAGTCTTTTAGGCTATTAGTAGTTTCAATATTCCCTAGACCTTGACAATTCCAAGCAATAACATTAACAAACTTCCAAAAGTAAGAAACAATTGGATATTCCATCTCAATGAGAAAAAAAGATTCACAAATTATGGTAGGAATTTATATGTAATCTCTATGTTTTTGTTTCTGCCATTTCCTATTTATGTGAACTCTTAATCTAGAATGGAATATGAGGGGTTTTAGGCTTACCTCTTCTGCTGGCATGTCTAGCTCCTCTTCATCTCTTTGCGTTTGGTCCTTTAAAGTATCAATTGCACAATGAACCCAAGACTTTTGTTTTCCCAGGGGCTTTCTTTTATTTTCAGTTATCAAATCCTCAACATGTTTTACTGTGTTAGAGCCATTGCAGTCTGGGTCTATGTTTTCGAAATTTGGAAGCTTTACCTTTGTTTGGGGTCAGCATATTGTTTTTTTCACTTCCTTGATTCCCTGTTTTTCTCAGAAGTTTTCTTTGTTTCTAGTTGTAGCAAATAGCACCTGGAATCAGACGGATATGCATTAGACTTGTGAGAGATTTTAACTGACACTTGCAGAATTTTAAAAACTTCATAGATCGGAAAAGAGAAACACAGGTTAAGAAACAAAGGAAAAAATCAAAAACGGAGAAGCAAGATATATTGGTAAGTGAATCAAATCACCTAGAAAATTTCAATTAAAAAATAACAAATTTCAGAAGCACAATGAAGAGATAAAAAACAGTAGTCGAAAGATTTCAGATGAGAATCAAGAGAGATATAGAGATTAAGAAATATCTATCAATTAAAATCAAAGTTAATAACAGATTTAAGCAACCCATTAATTCAATAAAAATTAAGAGGAATAGGGGAACAAATTAGGGGGAAACACAACACAGTTCGATAATTAGGTTATGGAACGGTAGCTCTATAACAATTAGCTTCCTAAAAAAAGATTATTAAATTAAGAACTAAATCAAGAAAATCTATATGATAATCTAAGAAATTAAAATAGGAACAGGTGATAAGAGATTTGAGAGTTTCTGATTCTTCGAATCAAAAGGTATCAAGAGCCAAAATCACGCGACTTGGATTATGAGCCTTCACGTTTTGCAATTTTTCTAAGCACAAATCACGCGTTAGTAGTATCAAAGTTGCTTTTTGACTTTGAAATTGAATGGAATCTTCTGTAACCAGATCTTGTATCTTATCTGTGACTTTTTCTTTTTGTCTTCAAAATCAATTTGTTGTAATATCCCTTGTGTCTTAGGAACTCTGTATCTTGGTGTCTTCGGAATCAATGAAATTTAGTATCCTTTGTGTCTTAGTAATAATTGTATCTTGGTGTCTTTGATTAGAATCCAGCTGATAATGATCTTAAAACATTTAAGATTTGTTTCCGGTTAGATTCCGGTATTAAATTCTTGTTTACCGGTTCTAAAAGTGCTGTAACGGGAAAATAACGACTAGAAATGAACTAAAACATTTACTATCCGGCTGCGAAGTTAACTGAGAAATAAGAGAGAAGAAAAAAGAAAGAAGAGATAGAAAAAAATATAAAGAATCTGTTTTTAATGCCCATTCTTATGCACATGCCAAAAAAAAAAATAGTGTTTGCCGTACCAGGTGGCATGGCAAACCATTTGTTTTATTATGGGAAAACCATAGAGCCATCAAATTTCTAGCGATAAAGACTTTATCGCTGGAGATAATAATTATATCGCTAGCGCTATTAACTCTAGCGCCAACAACTAGTTCTTCATCGCTATAAATATGTAACTTTCAAACTCAAAACTTACCCCAAATTTTTTACACAAAAAATTTCTCTTCTTCTCAATCTAATTTATTTCTTCTATTTTTTCCAAATGGAACAATTAACCCAACTTGATTCGGCAACGCAACTTGATTTTTCTGGAGTAGTGCTTGAAGGTGCCGTTGAGAAGATATGTGATAGATTTAAAGAAATAAGTAAGAAGCAAAGAAGTCTCTAAGTTTTGGATATCAACGAAGTCAAAACCGCAACTAAAAGAAGGCAAAGAAAGGTTAAAGGCAGGGAAAATCAACGCAAAACAAATTGGAAGCCAAAGAAGAAGATAAACAAAGAAGACTCCATTCATGAGCGCATTGATTGGAAATTTGGTGAAATGAAGAAGATTCACAAGATGAAGAACATTGTCCAAAATTTTTATTTTTAAAGTCTACTTATATTTATTTTGGAACTTATATTGTCTAATTTTTATGTCTTGTAAAAATTACTATTAAGAAATATGAATTTTGAATTTGAAAATTTTAGTATTGTTGAAAATTAAGCTTAATTCTATTCGTAATACAATCTTGAATTTTAATTAGAGTTAAAATATTAAAACTTATAGGACTTGACAAATAAGTGGACAATTAAGAAATTTTATTAGGACTTGACAAATAAATTTTACCACATACAAATTGGACAATATTTGGGAAAGCAACTTAAAATCTCAAAACAACTTCCATATTGGAAGTCTTTTTCGTAGATGCGACGATATTCCGCATGACACCTAAGTTCCAAATAGGTTTCACCACTCCTTAGATTTGGACCTTCTTGCTGAAGTAAAACAAGATACTTAGTAACATCACGACTGATTATAGTGAAGCGATTACTCAACCCTGTAACATCACGATGGTTGGGGTTCATTGTTTGTTCTTTAAATCTCCTCAAAACCTTATCCCAAAAAATAACTTGACGAGATTATTCTGCGAATAAAGTCTCAATACAATGAACATAACTTCTGCAAATACATTCATCTTTCGCAATTGTAAATTTTGGTAATCTCCTCCTAATTCGAACTCTATGATTTTCCGCAGCATGTTGGTTTGCTATGAAATTATCCATGCTCGCATTATCAGCCATGCTCTATGAGGAATTAGAAGATCAGAAAAGAATTGGATATTGAGAAATTCTAGAGAGAATTGGAAATTCTGGTGTGAGTTAAAATTAGAATGAAATCAGGTATTTATAGGGGGAAATGGTAGCCGTTGGATGAAGATCTGACTATCATAGAAGTGAGAGACAGCCTGACTGTCGCTGTCGAGTTAATGACCATCGAGAGATTAATTGACCATCGAGCGACCGAGACTCTATCACTCGATGAAAACTTTGTCATGTATGCCTATATTCCAGGAAAAATATATTGGCATATGAGTTTAACAGTTTGGCATACTCATAATGAGTGCATATATGCCAAATATCATGTTTTGGCATATGCATAGGAATAGGCCTAAATATAGAGAAACAAAAACTTGTTAGATTTCAGTTCATTCCTTAAAAAAAACAATTAAGTGAGAAGCTTGAGCACGGAATCAATTTGGTCGACTGCTTTTTAAATCATTTGTTTGGTAATTCCTTTACCAAATTCCGAGAACTACATGTGAGGTGAATGAGCTAGTAACTCTTCTCAACAGGGATTCCCAGAAGTCCCACGGATGGGCATCACATCTAAGTTCTCCAAACCCATCTTAGTATATACCAACGAAAACAGAAAAAACTACTTCTAGCTAGTTTTCCATTCATTTCATTTCCTTACACGTTAGAAATCGCAACTTAAAGAAATTTAAGAAAAATGATTATTCCCATCAACAGAAAAATATAAGAAAAATGATTATTCCCATTAACAGAAAACTATTACTTTGGTATACCTTCCCTTTGTTATTTTGAGTCTTTGACATCGTGCGCCGAATAAATGGGTGTGCAATTGGGGATATATGGATTAATTTTGGGGATATCTGGTGACATGGTCGATGGGTTTCCGGGGAAGAAATTTGGTGACAGAGGTTTAGGGTTTTCTCACACAACTATGTTGAGTTGATTTCATTAAGTTTGTATTTATACAATTAAATGATTTGTTAAGATAAATTTAAGGAACAAAAAACGCAGAAGAATAGCTACATCTTGAGAATAGAGAATCTAAACCTAATACGTTGTATAATAGGAAACTATATAAAAAGTTTATGTGATGTAGAATAGGAAACTATATTTACACTAGCTTCACATATGATGTCTTGGACGTGGTGTGACAGCTTATACGATATAAGTTTATCATCTAACGGATAAACTTAATACTCCCCCTCAAGTAGGAGCGGTAAAGCCAGAACGAACTTCCAACTTGTTAACCAAACGTCCAAACCGCGGAGCTCCCAATGGCTTAGTAAAAACATCTGCAAGTTGATCATTGGACTGAAGATGTTTGGGTAAAATCAGTCCATTGAGTAATTTCTCACGTGCAAAATAACAATTTATTTCAATATGCTTAGTACGTTCATGAAATACTGGATTGTGAGCAATGTGAATTGATGCTTTACTATCACAATAGACAGTGATAGGGAGAGAACATGGAATATGCATGTCTCGGAAAAGATATCGTAACCATTGAATTTCATCTGTTAGATTATCCAAGGCACGATATTCAGCTTCAGCGGAAGAACGATCTACAGTTGGTTGTTTCTTGGATTTCCAAGAAACATGACTGTTACCAATGGTAACAAAATATCCAGTGGTAGACCGAAGATTCATAGGATAACCTGCCCAATCAGAGTCAGTATAGACTTGTAGGGAAAGAGAACTGGATGAGGACAAGAAAATAGCATGACCAATGTTTCCCTTGAGATAACGTAAAATGCGATGAGCAGCATCTAGATGAGCAGTATGAGGACGTTGCAGGAACTGACTCAGATAGTTTACTGAGTAAGTAATGTCAGGTCGAGTGACTGTAAGATGCAGCAAACGTCCAATAAGTCGTCTGAAACAAATTGGATTGGATAACTCCTTTCCATCCGTAGGAAGTAATTTAAGATGTGAATCCATTGGAATGGATGAAACTCGTGCCCCAGTTAGACCCGAATCTTTGAGCATGTCCAAAACATATTTACGATGACACAGAAATATGCCTTTAGGAGATCTAGAAACCTCAATTTCTAAGAAGTATTGTAAATGACCAAGGTCTTTAATAGAAAAATGGGATGGAAGTCGTATTTTGAGAGAATTTATGAAGGCATCATCCATGCCTGTAATGATGATGTCGTCAACGTAGACGAGCACAAAGATAGAGGTTGTACCTCGATGATATGTGAATAAATAATTATCACATAGATATTTATGAAAACCTTCTGTTAGCAAAACAGAAGATAATTTTGCAAACCATTGACGAGAGGCTTGTTTAAGGCCATAAAGTGATTTATTAAGATTGAAAACTTTAGTCTCACCTTGCTTATCTAATCCAGGAGGAATCTTCATATAGATTTCTTCATCAAGATCTCCTTGTAGGAAGGCGTTGTTAAAGTCCATTTGGTGTAGAGACCAACATTTGATTGCGGCAATGGACAATAAAATACGTACAGTTACAAGTTTGGATACAAGTGCGAAAGTATCATAGTAGTCAATACCTTCTTGTTGAGTATATCCTTTAGCCACGAGACGCGCTTTGTAACGCTCAATAGTGCCATCCGAGTTGAATTTGATTTTGAAAACCCATTTGCACCCAATTGTTGTTTTAATAGGTGGTATGTTAACCATTACCCAAGTATTATTGGCCTCTAAAGCAAGAATTTCTTTAGCCATTGCTGCGCGCCATTTAGGACATTTCACTGCCTGAGAAAAATTCTTTGGTTCTTCTGATAAAACAACAGCAGCTAAAAAAAATTGGTGAGATGGTTTAAATGAATTAAATGATAAGTAATTAGTCATTGGGTACATAGAAGTTGATGCAGATGTAGATGCAGAGCAATGATAATCTTTCAAATAGGATGACGGATTTCTGACACGGACAGGTCGAGAATTGGATGAATCTGCAGGTACGGAAGATGTACGATCAATGGGAAGTTAAGTAATAGGCTGGAAAGCTTCCGGAGTTACAAGCAGTGACGAATGAGTAACTGCAGGTATGGAAACTGAAGGTAAGGAAGAATTATCATCTACAGATGGAGATACTACAGGAATAGGAGAAGGACAAACTACAGGAGCTACAGGCAGTGAAGAAGAAGAATGATTTTCTACAGGGAATGAAGTTGCATACTGTGAGGGCACCATAGTTTCAGACGTAAAAGCTATAGGGAGAGAAGGATAATAAACTGCAGGTAGGGGAATTGAGGGCGCTGAAATTGCCGGAACTGCCTGTTGAGAAATAGAGGAATCTGTGTAAGGAAGGTGCAGGAACTTGATAGGTGTATAAAACACCTTGATATTTATCTATTGTTTATGCTTTCTTGGCTATGTTTTCTTGTAAATCATGTACCTTTTGTTTGATTTTCAGTTTTAGGTACTTTGGAGCAAAATAAGAGGAAACGTCGCTTAAAAGGGCTAAAGTGTCATTGCATGTGCAACTGCTGTTGGAGGCGAATTATCTCTCATTATTTACTTTTATTTATTCATCTCTATCTGAAATGCATGTCATCTTTAGTGATGCAAATTATGTCTGAAAAGAATGACAGCCTTAGTGATGTATAAATATTGAAGAAAAGAAGTGAATATGAGAGGTAAGAGATGGATGTTCGAGAAACTACTAAAAGCACCAAGAAAAAGTGTTAAAGGAACCCCAGAAATGTCCCAGAGGAGTCGATAAAGTCACCCAGGAGTTTTTCACTATGTGCAGCCCAAAATTCATCTTTGCACTACACCATTTTTGGGGATTAGCAACGGTTGCGTGCAGTTGCAAAATGGACTTGCAACAGCAGCCAGCCGTTGCGAAACGTGGCATTGCATTTTTCTTGCAAAAGCTCTTAGGCTTAGTCCTATGGGAGAGATATTTAGCTGCTAGATTGGTCATCCACGTCAGATTGAGCAACCTCCAAAGTCCTATGGGATGGCCAATCTAGCAGCGAAAAGCCTAACAATTCGGCGTTTTCCTCTTTCTCTCCACCTTTTTCATTTCTCTCTCCATAATTTTATTTCTTTAAAATAATTTTTTTTATCTCTCTCTACCTTTTCCTCTCTCTCTTCATCTACTAACGTTTTTTTCTTTTCTTTTTTTCACTTTTTCCATCAACGCCGAATGGTTCGGCGTTTGTGTAACTTTTTGAGCGCCGCACTGTTCGGCGTTTCAAATTCGCTGATAGTGAAACTGCGAGCAAATGCTAGGAGAGAGAAGTAGTCAGATTGAGTGTTAAGTTTTTTCTCACAATTATTTCATGATTAGCAACACTTTTTAGCCAATCTAGCACTCCAAACTCTCCCATAGGACTTAGCCTTAAGCCGTTGCAAAAAAATTTTCGCAACGGTTTTTGGTTCACCCAACTGTTTTTTTTCTTGACTTTGCAACGGTTTCAACAGTTGCGAATAGGTTTAGCAACTGCTGGCTGCTATTGCAATATTTTTGTTGCAACAGCTTCAAGCAGTTGCAAAGTTAGTAATTTGCAACTGTCTTGTAGCAGTTGCGAAATTTTGAACCAATTTTTTTAGAACGGTTTCGTTTATCCGGACCGGATTTCATTTTTCTGGTTCAAAATTTAGTAACATTTATCGACCGTTGCTAAATTTTTAGCAACAGAAAAAAAAGTCAAGTCAAACTTCTGTTGACCTAGTCAACAGTTCCCTGCAACATTTTCAGGCTAAATTCAGGCTAAAACACTGAAAATATATCAACAAATCTTTACATATACAAGAATGAAAAAACTAGTACAACCGTTGCCACGGGCCGACCGAAAAACTTGACGGAACGACACCACTACGTGTGATTGCTCTTTCACTGTATTCAAAAAAAATTACGTTCTCAAAGATCAAACATTCTCAAAAATTTCACAAGAAAACATCAAATAAATATAAAACTCTTACATTGAAGCAACAACTTGATGATGTTACCCAATAGGTAATGCACACCAATAAATTACAGTCTCCTAATGTCTTCTAGGATAGGTTAAAACCACTTTAGAGTCACAAGATACCACTGGCAGTTAAATATTTACAACAAGACAAAGCTTACAAACCCTCATTAACTGCGTAATACTTAGTTATATCCGTAATGAAGCATTGAACAAAAGTTACTAACATCCTACTTTGATCAAGTCGTTAACTCACCTAACAACTGGAAGCTTATACCAACATCTTCATCATTTCAATTCCAAGTTTTACTGATGACCTTTTCCTCGCTTCTTATTTTGAGGCAGTAACTCACTCACGAATGCAAGCTTACACCAACATTTTCATCAGATTCAATTCCATGCACCTCCTGTAAGAAGACCAAGTCGATCATTAAACCAGTTTCAAAGTGATTGAATACCACAATGTGGTAATCCACTTAGTTAGCTCTTTTACGAACACAAACATCACCAATTCTTCCAGAACTGGAACAAAATTTATAAATCAATGTGGTAATCCACAAAGATTAATGTCGTAAAAGTAAACGAGCATACTTGCAAAGCCTACCTAAACCACCTGCCTTGAACCGTCAGTCAAAGTGGTCAACAGAATTCACTCCCTTACCTTCGCACTGCGAGTAACTCACAACACCTGGCAATTAGAGAGAAACAGTGTTACAAGCAATTACCAAGTGACGGTCAAACAGTAACATCCATCTACAATGGAAACCCCTAATTGTTCATCTCCAAAAATCATTATAAACTTAGTAGGCATGCATTGTAATTAGCACTTGAAATGACTCTCCATCAAGAAACACATATTCCACCCATAAACTTACCGAAACCCACTTAGTCTAAGCCTAATCTCAGGAACACAAAAAATAGTGGAACAACCAATTCCGACCAAGCATCGAATTTTGTTGGAATTCCTACATCCTCACACCTTCCATAAGATATTCAAACTCCTCCCACCCACGATATTTCACTACTACTACTACCCAAATTATTTCTCGATGAATACTCCTGAGGTACTTTGAGGTGTATCACTTACTACTACAATTTATAGATGAAAGCCTCAAACATTGGCAGAATATCCAATTCTCAGTTCTCACTTACCATATCCTTCGCAATTTTCACAAACTATGGTTGATACTTGAACAACTGGACTTGGATTCGCATTTCCCTGCAAATTACACAACCAAACATTAATAAACCCCCCAAAATTTGGAGAAAATATAAACAATCCACACCAAATTCAGACACATACACCCTTACCTTACCAACAACAACAACTGAGTGAGGTTTAGGTGTCTGAGAGCTCCTCAATATGTCATTGTTCAAACGAATCACCTTAGGAGAATTTGGATTACTGATTAAGAGCCCTAAAATTCACAATTCAATTAATAAATCACCACTTAAATTTTAAGAAAATAAAACTTCATTTATTTTATTTTCATAATTTCGTCTGTAACGACTAACAAGCCAACAATCATCCTTGTTCTACGAAAGACTCTGAAGAAGAAACATTAATTCATGCATACCTTATGTTACTAAGAATAAATGATGAACTCAATCGAAATCAATGAATTGAATTAATCAGAAATTAAGCAGTTTAAAATGTTAGCCTACATTTTAGAGATCCATTTATTTACGTTAGGGACAACCTTATGAGAGATCTTGTTTAACTACAACCTATATTATTCTAGGTCCAACATACATGAGGACACATTCTAATCATCTGACTCCCCCATCTAAAGGGATAGATGGAGTTCTATAATCAATGAAATCAGTAAAAGAGAAGTTTTCAAGTCCACATAAATACCCACTCGGCATCAAATAATAACAAAAAAAAAAAGATGTTGCATTGCATATACATGTTCAAGGTATATTCTCTTAACTTGGGCACTAGTTTATATGTATTTCAGTTAGGACAGAAGCAGGAAGGAAACATGCAATATGTTAAACCAGATAGAAGGCACACCTAACCAATGTGTGGTAAAGATGAATGAAAAACAGTACCAGATGCAATAATTGGATGGATGTAGGGCGCTTAGACAGAGTGGCACTTGATTTATACCTCTACTCCCCCTGCCTGTTCATTTCAATTGCAATTAGCCCATATCACCATCATTCCCTCAAGCCAACAGTAGCAGCATCTCCATTTACTTCAATTGAACTCCCGGCCATCAACCAAAACCTAACTTCCACCATCAGTAGTTTGTCTTGATTTCTTCATTTCCTTGCTGCAAACCTAACCCGTGTTCTAACTTAGGAAATTTGTGATGGCTTTGGAAGTTAGGGAGAAGTGACCAGACCAGTTGAATTGCTATGAATTCATAGCCATTGCGCTTGCATCTTCCCCATTTCTATCCAACATCAATCACTAGTTCGTCCACTGCAATCCATATACCTCTACAACAGCTTGCAGCAAGACCATTTCATTAATTAAAACTTTCAATCCCTTATTCACAGTAATAACAACTTCAGCTAGCACTCGGGTATTTCCACAAACATGTTGTGTGCACAACTTTCTGTTTGCAAAGATGAATTGAGTGTATTCTTCTAACCCCTGTCTCATCTCCTTCCCTGCAACTACTCATGAATTGAAAACAATCCCATAATGCCTAACCCTTTAAACACTCATATCAACCAAAGCAACGAATTGAGTGTACCATTAAGTCCTCATACCTATAATTAACCACTGAAAATACTTGACAAGCCCCTTTTGAGTAACATACACTTTTGTATGAGCTAAATCATCATGTTCCATCATACCTACACAACAATAGATCATCATGGACATTCATTAGTCAATTACTAATACAGAGAGTGAAGAAATTGAGGGATGGGTACTGAAACCCTGACAAACAAATCAAAATTCGAACTACCAATCTAACAGAAACCCTAAAGTCTAATAAAATTACCTTTACATGGTGGAGACATAGTTAGCTAAAATTAAAATACAAACCGAAATTAAAAAAAAAAATCAGAAACCTTAACACAAATGAACAGAACGAGGTCTTGATTTGAAGAAACCCTAACCTGGGTTTTTTTTTTGTTAAGGGAGAACATTAAGGCATCATCATATGAAAACTCTAAAACCCATATCTAAGAAGCAAAACAAAAATTAAATAAAACCCATATGTAAAGTCTCTCCATTATAGCAAAAGCCTCACAAAACAAAGAAATTTTTCTAAGAACCCTAGATTAAGCGAACACTGTAATTTTCTTCACCTAAAACGAAATGGTTTGCTTGATTTAATCGAGCAATCTTCTTCACTTAAAATGAATCGAGATTTTGTCTAAAGATTGAGTTGTTAATCGAGTTTTTAGACTGAGAGGGAATGAGAACTTCAGAGTTTTTTGGACTGGAAAACAGAAGTCGGCTAGAGGGAAAAAGTGTGAAGTGAATAGGGAAGATGAAGCGAGGTAAGTGTATATGGGTTAGGGTTTAATTTAATGGTTTAGATTTTATTCTAAAAACTGTATCTACGGCGGAGATTTACACACCTAAATACACGTGTAAAATTTAGGTGTTACTAGGCACACAACCAGGTCGCACACGGGAAGTTCTGGTGTTACCTAGCACACAAACAGGCAGAACATGTGGGTTTCTCAGCAGTTGCGAATTGCAACAGCTGTAAAGAAATTGCAAATTTCACAACTGCAGTAAGTTGCTGCGAATTTTAGAGCAGTTGCAAAATCAGTTCAGAATCAAGTAAGTTACTGTGCAAATTTTAGTTCTTTGTTTTGGAAAAATGGTGTAGTGAATTGTACCCCTCAAATTTCTATTCAAACCACAAGAATTGCTAAATGTAACCCAAATTACTAAAGGACACCGCTGTTGGATAAGGGGAAAGTCATCTTTCCATTTGAATTTTGAATTTTGGCGGAAAATAAGAATAAATTAGGGTTGAGGATTTGAAGGTGTTATCTTTGAGATTCAATGGCTGAAAATAAATGGGTTTGTTCCTAAGGACTAAACGGTATGGTAATGGTCTTTATGTTGATATAGCAAAAGCCTCACAAAACAAAGAAATTTTTCTAAGAACCTAGATTAAATAAAACCATATGTAACACCTCCATTATAATCTTCTTCACCTAAAACTTCTTCACCTAAAACGAAATGGTTTGCTTGATTTAATCGAGAAATCTTCTTCACTTAAAATGAATCGAGATTTTGTCTAAAGATTGAGTTGTTAATCGAGTTTTTAGACCGAGAGGGAATGAGAACTTCGAGTTTTTGGACTGGAAAACAGTCGGCTAGAGGGAAAAAGTGTGAAGTGAATAGGGAAGATGAAGCGAGGTAAGTGTATATGGGTTAGGGTTTAATTTAATGGTTTAGATTTTATTCTAAAAACTGTATCTACGGCAGAGATTTACACACCTAAATACACGTGTAAAATTTAGGTGTTACTAGCACACAACAAGTCGCACACGGGAAGTTCGGGTGTTACCTAGCACACAAACAGGCAGAACATGTGGGTTTCTCGGTGAGTTGCAATTGCAACAGCTTTAAAAGAAATTGCAAATTTCACAACCTGCGATGAAGTTGTTGCAATTTTAGAGCAGTTGCAAAATCGGTTCTGAATTCAAGAATGCAATGCTGCTATTGTTAAAATTTTAGTTGCTGTTTTGGAAAAATGGTGTAGTGAATTGTACCCCTCAAATTTCTATTCGCAACCACAAGAATTGCTAAATGTAACCCAAATTACTAAGGGGACACCGCTGTTGGATAAGGGGAAAGTCATCTTCTCCATTTGAATTTTGAATTTTGGCGGGAAAATAAGAACAGAATTAGGGTTGAAGATTTGAAGGTGTTATACTGAGATTCAATGGCTGAAAATAAATGGGTTTGTTCCTAAGGACTAAACAGGTATGGTAATGGTCTTTATGTTGATCAGAATTGGATAGATAATCCGCAGTAGATGAATCAGGATTCACGGGTTTTGGCGGGAACATTTGAGTTTCATATTAGGGTTTGATTTCCGAGCGACTTTTAGGGAGATTCAATCGTTGGATTTTGTTGGATTGGACTCTAATAGATTAAACATGCATGGTATGTATCTTCTAATCAATCGGGTTGGGCTAGAAAATCAAGTTGAGTGACCATGCATTCTCGGGTTTACCTGCGATATTTTCCGGCAGAGTTTTAGACACGTCTGGGTGAGACTCAATCATGGTTGTGGACTTGTACGAGTCTGTTACAGCTAAACAGGACTGGTAAGTCCTTTATAATTGAGAATATATGAAGGAAGTACGTGGATTAGGAGAAAACAGGGAAGTAAAGCTATTATCAGGACGTTTTGAAGCTTAATATTGGAGTTACGTGGAATCGTTGGAAAGATTTGTCATATAAAGGATTCTGTTACGTCATGAAGATAGTTTTGAAAGAAAGAAATAACATCCAGAAGACGCGTAAGAAGACTTGGGAAGAAATTCTCGGAGCTTGGCAGGGAAGAAAAGAATTTAGGGAAACTAAATATTTCCAAGGATTAGAGGCACCTGCCGTGTATAAAAAGGAGTGGTTCGAGTTCAAGGAGTTAGACGGATACTTTGGAGAATAATAGGGAGGCTTAGAATCATAGAACAAGAATTTTCAGAAAGTTTACATGCTGTTGTATATTCAAGAACACGAAGAACAAAGGTACGCCCAGAACGATCATGAGAAACCGTCAGTTCAACAAGACAAAAGCATATATCGTTCTGTTCAACAGCAGAAAAAGTGTATCGTTTATTAACAACGGAATACTTATATCGTTTACTGCAGAATCATTGTAAGATTATTTACATTTTTTTGAATACAATGAATAATCAATTTTTCTTCAATTTTGATTCTATGAGTAGCTAAATCTATTCTCTAGGGTTTTGGAAGAAGCTATTTTCGATGAGTGAATTTTAGTAATTGTTTTCCTTGGAAAAAATACTCCAAAATTGTGTTTTAATTTTTCTTAAAATTCTCTCTTCTTTACATGCTTCGTAATAATTGTTTTGGGTAGTTTCTACCGTTCTTTTATAAGCGAAGGAGGATTAGGCTTTAGTATAGCGACAAAAGTCATAAAAAAAAGAGCTTGTAACATTATATTTTCCAAAGCATGATATTGAGTTCGAAAATTGTTTTGAGTAAAGTAGGAGCATTTTGTCAAAGGAACTATTATTGAGTTTACAATATTGGAAGTAGTGGAATCCAAAACCCTAGAATTTTCTCTCCTTGGTAAACAAAAATCAAATTTTAATAGTTTGTCTTAGCATTTTCTTTTAGTAATCAAAAACCAAATCTTCATAAAAGTCCGAGAATCAAACCCTATACTTACCACTTGTAAAACTACATCAGTTTTTGGCGCCGTCGACGCGGACTATATATAGATTAGGATTTAGATTATTATTATTTTTGTTTTGTTTTTACTAGTATTTTTTTCTTCTATTTTACGTCTTTGGGTATTTTTCTTGTTTTTGTTGTGTAGGTATTTCTACATTTATTGTGGAATTGCCTACCAAAAGAGGTAAGTAATAAAACCCAAATCTTTGTATTAATTATTTCCTTTTATATATATTTCCTTTAATTTCTTTTATTTATATAAAAAAAAATACACGTTGCACACACCATATTGCATCGTCAGATTACCGAATTTAGGAAACCTGTGGAAAAGTACGCTGAACCCGTGCCTTGGGCCATTTGAGAGTTACCAGCCGAAATTCCACAAGCCTCAACCTCGTACCTTTGGGTATATTTTGCTGAGGTATCCCAAGCTTACCTAATTTAGTAAACCCTGCATTTGCATGTGCACGATTTTCTTGCTTCACTAGTATTCTTGCTTGTGTATGCGACGTTGGAAACGGGTAGGAGATAGACTTGAGGAAAACGACCTTTTTAATTTGACTCCAACCCGTTACACGGATATAGGTGGTACTTCGATTTTTTCCAAAATGGTTAATGAAAATGATGGTGACATTCCGCCAACCAAAACTCTTAGGGACCGTTTGAACCCGTCTAGAGTAATACGTGAACCTGGGGTTGTTTTACCGGCCACTACCGTTAAGTTCGATATTAAACCTGGGATATTTGGCATGTTGCGTAAATTTAGGGGAATAGAGAATGAAAACCCATATACCCATGTAAGGGACTTTGAAATGATCTGTGACACAATGAATTATCCAAACGTCACAAAAGATGTGCTTAGGTTGCGTTTGTTTCCTTTTTCCCTAGAAGAGAGAGCTAATGAGTGGTATCATATCATTCCTTCCAAAACAATCACTACCTGGGATGGCCTTGTAGAGGCCTTTGTTAAGAAGTTTTACCCACACCACAAGACTGCTACTGTTAGGAAGTCTATCCAAACCTTTAAGTAGAAAATAAGTGAGAGCCTAAATGATTACGTAGAAAGGTTTAATGAATTGTTATACCAATGCCCACACCATGGATTTGACAAAGCCCACATGGCACAAATCTTATATAAGGGCCTTGATAGTGAAACCCGAATGCAGGTAGAAACAATGAGTGGTGGAGAATTTACCCATCAAGACCCAGAGGAATGTTTTGATGAGTTGGTCGAGTTAGCTGAAAAGACTCGTCAATGGGATTCAATGAGGGAGCCCGAAATAACTAGGAACCCTATCCATAGGGTCAATAGAGTTGATAATGGGACGTCAAATATCCTTAGGCGTCTAGAGGCCTTAGAAATGAAAAGACTATGAGCTGTAATAGTGAGCCTAGAATATATTTGTGTACCATTTGTGGTGACCAAAGTCATATAGGACCTCACTGCCCCCTGTTTTACCCTAGTGAAACAACTTGTGACCAGGTTAGCATCCTACATGGTGGTATGAACTCTAAATATGAGGGTCGACCCAAGTTTGACCCATACTCTAATACCTATAACCCTGGTTGGAGACATAACCCTAATTTTTCGTGGTCTAAAGGTGCCCATCAAGGTAGCCCATCTAGCAACCCACCACCAGGTTTTTCTAGGAACCAAGTTCAAGTTCAAGAACCGAGCCCAGTTGATAAAAAGGTGTCATCCCTAGAGTAAAGTCTAAATCTCTTTATTGACCGTAGTATGAAAAACCATGACGAGGCTACCCAAAATATCAACCATTTAAGTCAAAATCTCGATGAATTTATCCTGACGAGTCAGCATAACCAACAAAATAGTGACCGGGTTATTGCTAACCTAGAGACTCAATTAAGTCAACTTTTGAACCGGTTAAATGATAGGGAGAATAGGAAATTTCCTAGACAAACAACTCCAAATACTAAAGGATTCAACCAGGTTAATGGGTCGAGTAGTTCTAAACACAATGAACATGTCAAAGCAGTTATCACCCTTAGGAGTGGTAAGACTCTAGAAAACTCGATAGAATCACCTAAGGATATTAGTCCAGCTGAAGAGACTGAAGTTGACCAAACTTCATCTAAAGACCCTAATGGGCCTGAGTGTGCTAAGAGTCCAAGTTAGGAGGATATCCCTGAGAGAGTGTACATACCACCTGCACCATTTCCTCAAAGACTCGCTAAGAAAAATCCTAGTACATATGCTGAAATCCTAGACATCTTTAAGTAAGTTAAGATCAACCTGCCTTTATTAGATGCAATAAAACATGTACCAGCTATGTCCAAGCTCCTAAAAGATATGTGCACCATCAAGAGAGAGGCTAGTGTCCATAAAAAGGCATTTTTGACCCAACAAGTTAGTTCCATAATATCACAAAAGTACCCAGTCAAATTTAAAGATCCTGGTTGTCCTACTGTCACATGTGTCATAGGTAAACAATCGATAGACAATGCTCTATTAGATCTCGGGGCTAGTGTGAATCTTTTACCTTTTTCGGTTTATGAACAACTTGGACTAGGGGAGATGAAACCAACTAGGATAACACTACAGTTAGCCGATATGTCAGTCAAAATCCCACGTGGAATTATTGAGGACGTTTTGGTTCAGGTAGAAAACTTTATCTATCCAGTTGACTTGGTGATTTTAGACACTCAACCTGTCTCTAGTCAATATATCAATATCCCAATCATCCTAGGTCGTCCGTTTTTAGCCACTGCAAATGCAGTCATACATTTTCAAACCGGCCTAGTAGATTTTTCCTTTGGGAATCAGAAAATCTCATTGAATGTTTTTAAGGCGTTACAAGCCCCACCGGACCCTGAACACTATGAGTCTGTATGCATGATTGACTCTCTAGTCGAGAATACCTTTACAACTAATAGTGTTAGCGATCCTTTATAGGCCTGCTTGGCTCACTTTGGATCCTACTATGATGAGGATAGTTATTTTAAGGAAGTTAATGCGTTGTTAGACTCTGCGTCAGTTATGAATTATGGAAAATGGAAGCGTAAACCAGAATTTGAAATATATAGTCATAGTGATGAAGAAATTGTTACACGAATTGAGCCATATGATTGTAATGTTATTTCTAGTTCAAATCCTAATAATGTTAATAATTATTCACCTATTCAAAAGGATGAGGATTTGACTAGGGATACCATTGTTTTAGATGGTATAGTATATCATTATGACTATGAAGCCGAAGATGGATTAGAGGAAAGAGTTTATCCTAAGACTAGTATTTTAGAGTCTAGCGATTCAGAAACAATAGTCTCTCCTGAGGATTATAAAAATGTAGAACCACATGATTACAACCTAGAAGAAATAAAAGACCATTTTCCTAAATATGATAATTTAGAAATTAAGGAAATTGTGACTAGTTTATCCAAGGATATTGATAACTCTAGGTTTAGGGGTAAATATCAGTCTCCCCGTGGTTTACCCTTGATTCTTGTAAAGTCCCCTAACTTGGGACTAGACATATGTTCCTCTACCATCTTAAGATACTATCTTCAAGCACGTTTTCCTGAACCTAGTTATGTCCAAAAAGAGACTCAGTTGATAGAAACCCATCCTCTGGTTGATGTGGTTAATCCGATCCATGATACCATAATTGACTTTGTCGTCCCACCAAGATTTTATTTACCAAATGTGGGAGTATCTCGATTTGAAATGTGCCATTATCTAGTTTTTGTAACTAAACCTAATTATTTTAGGAAGCTAGAATCGTCGACACATTTTCTTAAGAATGACCATCACTTTCATTATGGTCAACTATGTAAGTCAAATCTATTTGACTTTAAGGATCCACAATTGTTCAGGTTATAATTATGTGCTTCTAAGTTTTTACTTGAGTTTTTCTAGACTATACAACCTGATCCCCAGGATCCTGCTTATGAGGAAACTCAGCCAATGAAAATATTTTTTTTAGACCCCTTCATAGAACCTGAGCCCGAACCACAACTAGATGTAGTTGTCTTAAAAAGGAAACTAGATAAGGGTGTGCATTATTTGTTCATTTTCTTGGCATTCCTTTTATTTTCGGTAGCTTTATTCAGTTTTGATGACCCACATAGGTTCCGACTATTGCTATATGATTTTATCTGGTGACTAATTCTACCGAAGTCTGGCTGAAGACATTAAACTCAGCACTAATGGGAGGCAACCCACACATGGTGATATTAAGGTCCCTCTGGAGGACCCTGCTGTTGTTGTATATTATTTTTATTTTTGTTTTATTTTCTTTCTTTCTTGCTCCCATGGAAGGATTGCGACGCTTCATCCAGGTACTATCTTTCTGATTTACCTCTTTATTCCTCTTGTTACTTATATTTTTGGTACTGCACTTTAATTTGAAACATTGAGGACAATGTTAGGTTTAAGTTTGGGGGTGAGGGAAAAAATTTTAGTTAGTTTTTAATAAAAAAATTATTAAAAAAATTTAAAAAAAATAGAAAAATTAAAACTCCAGAGCCTAGAAATTTGTGGCAATTTAGGATGATACTAACCAGTCTAAGTGGATGGAAACATCTTGGTTGTAGGAGTTAAGGAACCCAATAATAGAGTCTATTCATGAAAATACAGAGTTCAGGTGTAACAATGGAATCATCACACTATGTTCTATTTTTATTTATTTTATTTGAATAATTATATGTTTCTTTAAGTAATTTGGTGGGACCCAACACATCGAATTGTTACCAATGCCGGATGGAATAGAGTGATTGAGTTACTAAATAATAAATAGACCAGACTAATCAGACCAAGCGGAATAAAGTTGAAAAAAAAAATGACACTTGGGAATAGCAATATGTGTGTATTTTCCATGTCTTCGTCGCCTAAACAAGCGTGGAACGCAGGATCCATGGGAACTATCATGTAATCTGCTGATAAGAAGCATGTGCTTGGGTCCAAAAGATCAAATCACGCAGTCTAAAAAAAAAAATTATTATGAAAAATTGAATGAAAAAGTTGTGCAATAAAATCAATCACTGGTTCCCTTGTATATGCCAAGATGTGTTGATATTAGTCCAGACCAGTATCTCAATCCATTAGGATTCATAGGTTCATCTTGGCAAAGGCCTTCAGACAGATATGGGAAACAACATTGACCTTTAGACAACATTGTTTTGAACTATGTATCTCTATAATCCATCTTCTTAATCTATTCATTTGTGTGATTCCGATTATTGATGTCCATAGTGAGACTATCTAAATAGAACTCTGTCACTTATATATATGAATATGACTCGCATCCGGGTACTTCCTTTTGTAACCAATGAAAGTAGGCAAACCAAAGAGACTCTTTAGTGTCATTCCTGAGTTCTTCACAGATAGCTAGAGTTTGGAATAAAAGGTTTTGTAGGTACACCTCTGGTAAACCTTCCCGAGACTATAACTCGACCACTAAGGCCACCTAGGGGTTTAAAGGCTTGTTATACATGCCAAGTGTGACCGTATCCTCGACGAGATGGAGTTGTATGTATTTAAAATTAGTTTAGTTTGATTTTCTCGGGGACTAGCAAAGTCTAAGTGTGGGGGAATTTGATAGGTGCCTAAAACACCTTGATATTTATCTATTGTTTATGCTTTCTTGGCTATGTTTTCTTGTAAATTATGTACCTTTTGTTTGATTTTCAGTTTTAGGTAATTTGGAGCAAAAGAAGAGGAAACGTCGCTTAAAAGGGCTAAAGTGTCATTTCATGTGCAACTGCTGTTGGAGGCGAATTATCTCTCATTATTTACTTTTATTTCTTCATCTCTATCTGAAAGGCATGTCGGATTTAGTGATGCAAAATATGTCTGAAAAGAATGACAGCCTTAGTGATGTATAAATATTGAAGAAAAGAAGTGAATATGAGAGGTAAGAGATGGATGTTCGAGAAACTACTAAAAGCACCCATAAAAGTGTTAAAGGCACCCCAGAAACGTCCCAGAGGAATCGATAAAGTCACCCAGGAGTTTTTCACTATGTGCAGCCCAAAATTCATCTTTGTACCCCTCAAATTGCTATTCGCAACCCCAGGAATTGCTAAATGTATCCCAAATTACTAAGGGGACACCGCTGTTGGATAAGGGGAAAGTCATCTTCTCCATTTGAATTTTGAATTTTGGCGGGAAAATAAGAACAAAATTAGGGTTGAAGATTTGAAGGTGTTATACTGAGATTCAATGGCTGAAAATAAATGGGTTTGTTCCTAAGGACTAAATAGGTATGGTAATGGTATTTATGTTGATCATAATTGGCTAGATAATCCGCAGTAGATGAATCAGGGTTCACGGGTTTTGGCGGGAACATTTGAGTTTCATATTAGGGTTTGATTTCCGAGCGACTTTTAGGGAGATTCGATTGTTGGATTTTGTTGGATTGGACTCTAATAGATTAAACATGCCTGGTATGTGTCTTTTAATCAATCGGGTTGGGCTATAAAATCAAGTTGAGTGACCATGGATTCTCGGGTTTACCTGCGATATTTTCCGGCAGAGTTTTAGACACGTCTGGGTGAGACTCAATCATGGTTTTGTACTTGTACGAGTCTGTTACAGCTAAATAGGACTGGTAAGTCCTTTAGAATCGAGAATATATGAAGGAAGTACGTGGATTAGGAGAAAACAGGGAAGTAAAGCTATTATCGGGACGTTTTGAAGCTTAATATGGGAGTTACGTGGAATCGTTGGAAAGATTTATCCTCTACAGGATTCTGTTACGTCATGAAGATAGTTTTGAAAGAAAGAAACAGCCAGAAGACGCGTAAGAAGACTTGGGAATAAATTCTCGGAGCTTGGCAGAGAAGAAAAGAATTTAGGGAAACTAAATATTTCCAAGGATTAGAGGCACCTGCCATGTATAAAAAGGAGTGGTTCGAGTTCAGGGAGTTAGACGGATACTTTGGAGAAGAATAGGGAGGCTTAGAATCATAGAACAAGAAGTTTCAGAAAGTTTACCTGCTGCTGCATATTCAAGAACATGAAGAACAAAGGTACGCCCAGAACAGTCGCAGAAAACCATCGCAGTTCAACAGCAGAAAGCATATATCGCAGTTCAACAGCAAAAAAAGTGTATCGTTTATTAACAACGGAATACTTATATCGTTTACTACAGAATCATTGTAAGCTTATTTACATTTTTTTGAATACAATGAATAATCAATTTTTCTTCAATTTTGATTCTATGAGTAGCTAAATCTATTCTCTAAGGTTTTGGAAGAAGCTATTTTTGATGAGTCAATTTTAGTAATTGTTTTCCTTGGAAAAAATACTCCAAAATTGTGTTTTAATTTGTCTAAAAATTCACTCTTCTTTACATGCTTCGTAATAATTGTTTTGGGCAGTTTCTACCGTTCTTTTATAAGCGAAGGAGGATTAGGCTTTAGTATAGCGACAAAAGTCATAAAAAAAAGAGCTTGTAACGTTATATTTTCCAAAGCATGAAATTGAGTTCGAAAATTGTTTTGAGTAAAGTAGGAGCATTTTGTCAAAGCAACTATTATTGAGTTTACAATATTGGAAGTAGTGGAATCCAAAACCCTAGAATTTTCTCTCCTTGGTAAACAAAAATCAAACTTTAATAGTTTGTCTTAGCATTTTCTTTTAGTAATCAAAAACCAAATCTTCATAAAAGTCCGAGAATCAAACCCTATACTTACCACTTGTAAAACTACATCAGAACTGTACGCAATGCATCGTCACATATAGGAAACTGAGTTGAATAATCAGTTGAAGGTGGAGAAAAAATGGGATCATAAGTATCATATGTAGAATCCGACACCTGAACTGATGGTGAAGATGGTGATTGATGGCGTAAATACTTTCATGGAATACCACATCACGAGAGGTTATTATAGACTTTGATTCAAGGTCATAAACCAAGTAACCCTTTTTACCATAAGGGTAGCCTACAAATATACCAGGGTGTGCACGCTGGTCGAATTTGTGAGAGATTTTTGTGTTTCGCGCAAAGCTAAGGCAACCAAAAACCCTGAAAGTAGAGTAGTCAGGTTCGTTATGAAGTAACATTTCATGAGGTGTTTTATAAGATAGAACTGGTGTGGGAAACTTGTTTATGATATAAGTTGCTGCCAGAATACACTCTCCCCAGAAACGTATAGGGAGGTTGGACTGAAAACATAGAGAGCGAGAGATGTTTAATAAATGGCGATGTTTTCGTTCTACAATGCCATTTTGTTGTGGAGTATACACATAGCTAGTTTGATGGATAATCCCATGTTGATGAAACCATGACTGAAGTGCATTAGACTTAAACTAAGATCCGTTGTCGGACCTAAAAGTTTGCAATTGTGGAATGATCAGTGAGTTAATACCAGAGGAGATGCTGGATATTTTTTGACAAAATTGTTTAATAACAAAGTTAAAAAAATATTGAAGAAACTTTAAGGTTTCTGATTTTACTTTCATTAGAAAAACCCAAGTACATCTAGAAAAATCATCTACAATTGTTAGAAAATACTTTGCGCCAGTATGCGATGGGATTGAAAATGGTCCCCATATATCAACGTGAAGTAATTGAAAAGGATGTGTATATAAAGATGCACTGTTATTAAACTTCAAACGAGATTGTTTTGCCCTGGGGCATACATCACATACATGATTGAATAAAGAACTAATGAAAGGAAACTTACGCGATAAAAATTTAAAACAATCCATATTTGGATGACCAAGACGACAGTGCCATGTATCCACTGTCTTATTTGCAACAAAAGATAAAGCAAATGGTTGAAAACAAAAATGGTAGAGGCCATCAATCTGCCTACTCCATCCAATCTCCGTGTTCGTTTTATGGTCCTGAAAGATACACGATTCGTGTGAGATTTTGAGATAGCAATTAGATGTGCTAGTAAGTTTACTGACAGTGATCAAGTTAAACTTGAAAGATGGAATGTAAAAAACATCCAAGAGTTTAATAGTTGATGACAAATTAACAGTACCAACATGAGTGACAGATGTATTTGAGGGTGAGTTGCACCGCTATCTACTATCCAAACATCATAAGAACAAGAGATTATGTTACCTACGAAGTTGGCAGATGGATGAGTATCAACATTAACACCATTAGGTTCGAGAAGTGACAACAAGCGATCATATTGTGCAGCGGAAATAGGAGGTGCACCAGTGATAGCAGGTGCAGTTGGATGATAGCAACAAAAGCATGAGGATCTGATTCACGTGGTTTTGGCAGGTCCTTGGGATACCCATTCAATTTCCAGCAAGTCTGTCTAGTATGACCATGCTTGTTACAATAGTCACAGAATGGCCTCTGTCGTTTGTTATTTCCATATTGCGGAGAAGACCTTGGCTGTCATGAATCAAAATTGCTGGAGACATGCAGAGCAGCAGAATCCACAGATGGAATGGAAGAAGAATTGATTCACTGTTGTTCTTCCTCTTTCCTGGCATGGTTATATATTTTCGCAAGTGATGGCATAGGTTCCATAAGAAGAATTTGACTACGCAGAGAAGAAACTCTATCATGCAAACCCTGAAAAAAATCCATTGAGCGATCCTGACTATGATGACTCATATAGTTCTTACCTGCTCCACATATGCAAGGATCAATTGGTCTAAAAGCATCTAACTAATCCCAGAGAGATTTAAGCCGGGTATAATACATGGAAGCACTCAGGTTGTCTTGTTTCAATAGAGCAATTGATTGTTTTAAAGCATACAACTTCGATGCATTATGATGAGAAAAACGAGATTTGATTTCTAACCATTGTTCATAAGCTGATGGAAATTCTGAGTGCTAGAACGGATTTATGGATCCAAATAATTGGATATCCAGCTGCCAACTAAGTCATCACATCTCGTCCAGTGAGGGATATCTGATTCATTAGTCGTTTTTTTCCGTACCATCTATGCATCCAAGATTTCCTTTAGAACTAAGTGCCTTCATCATTCCCCTTCCCCAGGTACAATAGTTGTCGCTGTTTAGGAGAAGAGTGTAGATTACAAATGTCAAATTATCAGACGAGTGCACATAATAGGGACTGGTAGGAGATAAACTAGTATCCTTTTCGAGACTGCCATTGGAAGGGTGATATGGATCGCCTTCTCCGTTGGTCATGATGATGATGAGGTTTGATAGAAAAAAAAATAACCTAGATCTAAGGTACCATGAAGAAATTTGGTGACAGAGGTTTAGGGTTTTCTCACACAACTGTGTTGAGATGATTTCATTAAGTTTGTATTTATATAATTACATGATTTGTTAAGATAAATCTAAGGAACAGAAAACGCACAAGAATAGCTACAACTTGAGAATATAGAATTTAAACCTAATACGCTGTAGAATAGGAAACTATATTGAACAAGTTTATGTGATGTATAATAGGAAACTATATTTACACTAGCTTTACATATGCTTTCTTGGACGTGGTGTGACATCTTATACAATATAAGTTTATCAGCTAACGGATAAACTTAATAACCGGCATTAAAAACTCATGCCGTCAATATCCCCGATTATTCCATGTATCCCCCAATTAATTGTTCAAATAAATTTCTATCTACACTTTAAAACTTCCCTCTACATTAGGAAAGAACATCAAAAACTAAAAATTTTAACAACAATTTCGCGAACCATTAAAATCCCCCCCCCCCACACACACACACACACCAAAAGAAAAAAGAGAAAAAAACTACCTCCGGGAAGTACCAAATTAGACTCGATTACAACCATATATTTCTAACAAAGTGAGTAAAATAAAAAAGAGGTATAACATGATTTTTAGAGGTGAACTAACCTCAGCGGCGGAGGAACAGGTTGACTAAACCTGATTATAGCCCCCTCTCCTTTTTTTGGTAAAACCTCACTAAGTTAGTATTTTAACCCTTTGCCCAAATAAAAAGTATTAGTTAGTCCACCATGTTAATCAATTTAGTCCACCAGTCCAAATATTTATCCCACCAAGACGAAATTCTCCCAAAATCTGTTGGTGGTTGCAGAGAAAAAGAAAAGAGAAAATAAGGGAGAGAGACTGGGAGTTCACCTGAATCACTCTAACTGTGTTGTAGAGTTTGCTTTGTGATTGGGGTTTTATGTTGGTTGACAGCCGAGAGTTATTGGTTTTCTAAGATTGAGAAAATGATATTCTAATATTCAATTATCGTTACTTCCTATTACTGTTAGTAATTTTCTAGGGTTTGAATGAAGTTTACAACTTTTCCATCTATAAATTAAGGGGTTGCGCTAGAATTGGAGCTGAATGTTACTATTGTTAAGGTCATGGAGATGCTTACATGTTAAGATGTCTACTAGTCGTAAGGACCTAAACACGACAATGTTTGCTAGGTGCAGTCCATGGTCTTGTACCAACTCTTAATTTATGATAAATTGGTGAGTTCCCACTGGGAAGATTGGGAACCAACTGTTTTGATTAAACGCCTTCTTTTAAGGTGGACTTGCAGATAATAATGACTTCATGAGCTATGAGAAGCATGCACGATCAATCTGAAAGTAATATTCCTCGACCCGTAGAAAAGATATTCAAGTGTACAGAACTCTTGGGAACTAGGTACAAAGCAAACTTGAAAATCTGCAATTAATTTGTATGAACCATGGACTGATTTTTCAGGATAGTCCATTCTATATGCTGCAATGTCTACTAAATATTTGCTTGTTTTCTACCATTCTCTACCATGCTATCCAAGTGAAAGAATTGTCTAAACTGGCAGTAATATAATTCCGACACACACACAAAAAATATTTAGCCCCCCCTTTTCCAAAAACCTGGCTCTGCCACTGACTAACCTGGAACATATGATGCACAACACAACTGGTAGAGTTGGCGGGGTTCTATCGGAAATTTGTAAATCCCAACAAATAAAATAGGTTATGGATTGTTTGGAGGAGGCGGGGTGGAAGCGAAACTGAAATTAGGGTTTAGAGAAGAAATTTACTTCCACCGTTTTTTGTATAGATTTAGCATTTAGGTCTTCTTCCTGGAGAGAATATTTTTATTTGTATAGATAATGAAAAAATTATTTACCCTAATCTTTTCGGGTGCAAAGAAAAATCGTATCTCCAAAATAAAAACAAAAGTGTTAGGGTTCATTGACTTTGAGAAATCAAAAGGAGGGAATTAAACAAGAGAGGGGATCCATGGACACTCTTAGATGTATAACGATTAATAGGTTTTTCTTATTTACTTTTTCAAAAAAAATAATTTGCAATTGGGGATAATAAAACTAATTGGGGGATATAAATTACTTCCCCCAACCCATAGTGTCCGCTAAGGGGTGACTTTTGGGTATGAAAATACTAAAATACATTTTGGTTAATTAAAAAACATTATAAAAAGATTATACTACCATTTCCCCTAAAACTTAAAATATAAAAACCAAATCAATTATCCCCCATTTACACCATCAGTTCCGGCACTCATTAGGTTTAGGTTTTGAAATTTTGTTTTCTTCCATCTTCTTCTTCATTCGTTCTTCGTCGACCATGATTCAAAAATTTCTTCATCGATTAACCTACCCGAATCATAACCATGCCTCCAAGAAAGAAATTAGATGCCCAATCCAAGTCCAAATCGATTGCTCAACAAAAATTAGAACAAATGATTGCTTTGATTGCTCAAGAGCAAGAAGAACAAGAACAAGAGGCTTCGGACGATCAACTTCTTGTAAACATGGATTCCTTCAGAAGGTAAGTGATTTTGAAGTGTTTGAATCAATTTATAGCAGTGGGTTTGGGTTAGAATCGTTAGAATCGCGAACCCTAACTCAAACAGTTGAGTTTCAGAGAGTACCGACATTGATTTTAGTATGAATACAGTGCCAGTACTAGTTTACTGCATTCAATCTATAATGAATACAATGCTGGTATTTAGTTACGGTAATTATTTTTGTATGAATGAAATGCCAGTATTGAGTTACAGAATCACCTGAAAATAAATGTTCTGTCCCGACATTGATTTTAGGTTGACTTCAATGCCGGTAGTATGTCACGGCATTGATTTGATTTTATTCGTGTATGCCGGAAGTCGAATTTAAGTACATAGGAAAACCCTTGGAATTTGATATCAATAGTCGGAGGTTGAAACGTAAAACCAAGAAGAAGGCGCCATCAATCGTGGTCGAAAATACCCCCAAGAAGGAAAACCCCTTTTAAAATCTGTAGGATGATGAAAGAGTTAACATCTATGACACCTCGAACGAGGAAATAGCAGATAGCTTTCCCAAGGGAAGCCGAAGTGCTCTAGACCAAGAGGAAAGCCCGTCTGAAGGATCGTCCGACGTCGATCCAAAGCATAGGCGAGAGTTGAACAAAGATAATGGAGTAAAGGCTAACAGTGAGGCCGAGAACCTCGTAGTCACTAACCCTAAGCGAGGGGAGACTTCAAAGTTTATTCGATCTAAGATAGTTTCCCACGCCGATCAATCGGACGAGGATTCAGGGCGATCCAGATATCGCAGACCAGTAATCTCTTTCTTACCCGAGAGGGAACAAGGAAGAAAGAAAAAGGCCGAAAGAAGGCTCATAGACGACCAATTACATGCTAAACTCTGCCAACACGAAGCAATATGCAGAGAGGCCACCGGAAGGAAAGACAGTAAAAAGTTGGTAAAGGTAATGCAAGAGGTGAGACAGTCCCCCTTAGCAATGCACCTATTGGCCTAACCCTTTCCGAGGAAATGCTCGCTTCCAACGTTTGCAATTCATTTTAATGGGACAGGCGATGTCATAAAACATCTTAGATTATATCGCATGACAATAACCCAGTGGAGCCACTATGATGTGGTTATGTGTAGGTTTTTCCGTCCAGTCTAAAAGACGAGGCCCTGATGTGGTTCAATAACCTACCGAAGGAGTAGGTCAAGTCATTTTCCCACCTATCCGATCTATTCTTGGATACATACATAGATAACATCAGAGTTAAACCAGAAATCGATATTTTATTCCAATTGTCCCGAGGACCAAATGAGTCACTCTGATCGCTAGTAACACGATGGAGGAAGCTATGTGCTGAGATTGGAAGGGTCCCAGAGGCATATGCAATCTTGGGATTTAAAAATAGTCTGACAAAGACATATCCAATATTTGTCTGATGGCACTTATGACAAGTTGGTAAAAGGAACCTCAGAGGGGTGAATGTGGTGGAACCATAGAACCCTCAACCACCTACCCAAGAAGTAGGGCGGTCCAATAGCGGATCTACCCACTTAGATAAACATCAGAGTGGAGTATGGAAAGGGAGATACCAAGCCCGCTATAAGAATGAAAAATTCGTAGACCATGTCTATACGAAACTAAATACTCCCATATCTGAGATATTTAATAAGATAGAGGGAAATTACAAAATTACTTACCCATGGAACAGAGGACAACGGCCAGAACGAGCAAAAAATCGCACTGACTTCTGCGAGTTCCATCAATTTCACAGTCATACCACAAACTCTTGCAGATATCTGAATAAAATGTTGCAATAAATGATAAACGAAGGAAGTCTTCAGGAGTACATCGCACAACCAGCGGTCCAGGGTCGTAACCACAACGATCCACTGGTGGTAACAATGCCCATTACACTTCCCGAATACGAGGAAGAGGAAGAAATACCTAAAGCGTTACCACGGGCCATGCCTAAGATACTAATAGACGGAGGAAATTCCGTTGAGATATTCAAACAAATGGGCTTCAGAGATGAATGCCTAATCCCTTATACATATAATATATTTGGGTTCAATGGCTCATAGACCCGACGAAGGGGCGAGGTTACACTAGAAATTCGAGTAGGAAAAATCCTCACTCTAACCACTTTGTGTGTAGTGGATGTACTTTCACCTTACACGGTCATTGTCTGGAAATCTTGGGTCAATGGGATAAAAGGGGTTGACTCAACCTATTATCAAAGTCTGAGGTTCCCAACACCTCATGGGATCAAAATACCGCTCTTACGGCCCATATAGAAACGATAAGCAAGGCGAGATATTCAGATAGCAGGATAGTCACAGACACTGCTCCCATTCCACATTTACCTATGAAGTTCTTATAGAAACTAAAGAACCTATCCGATGTTGGAGAGCATGAGACGATTTATTGGCCGAGTTATTAACCAAAATATATGAATGCTCAGGCTATACCCGAATCTGTCCCACTAACATGGTTAGCAGAAACGAAGCCAACTTGAGTCCATGGCCATTGGCCAAGAAAGAAGTCAACATTGACGAAAGAATGCCAAATCATGGTTGAAAATTAGTTTACAAATTGGACAGAAACCTCCACCTAGGGGCATAAAGGAATTATGCCAAGAAGTAACCCAAGAGACAGATCAGCTCACTTCTACGGTAATTCAAAACAGCTCATAAATGCTACGGCCGAGCATGCACTTGTATCCCTAAGAAAGGGATACTCAGGATATAAGAAAACTTTACTCGGCATGCAGGTTCAAGAGCATAACGCCTTTCCCACCTATAAAAGTCTACACGAATACCCAAATGTGGCTATCTCTGACAGGATCAGGATGAAGCTAGACGAACATAAGACCAGTCGATGTGACCAATTACGCAATGTATTATGGGACTTCAGGACTGTACGGAGCGGAACAGTAAGGATGGCCCCCCTTGTTTCCACAAAAGATAAAACAACAATCATACCAGCTGAGACAAGGACCCAAACGATGAAGGTTGAGCCCAGGGAAAAGAACCCCACCATATGGCTCGCACAACTAGACAATCTCGAGAAAAACCGAGAAATATCTCTACACAAGATAGATAATTATCATCGGAGAATAGCCCGAGGAACAGCAGACATGTTCATCGGAGACAATTTAGCTAAGATAACAGAGTCTGGAGCGAGTCGATCCTGTCATACCAGAGCAAGGCAAGGAAATCTTCCACCACCGGGGCAGGACCACTAACAATCATCAATAAAACAGGTGATAGAGCACACAAATTGCTCAAACCCAATGGGAAGAACTAGAACACCCAGGGATATCAAATACCTCAAGACATACAACACTTAAACAACTTATCGCTTATGAAAACAAATTATGAGAATGGGACTCGAACTCCCACTTGTAAAAGGTCACGATCCCTTATCAAAATATACTAAGGGTTTATAAACCCTCTTTTGAGAATAATAAAATTAATCATTTTGCGTGTGATCATCTTACTTGCTTTGATTTTTCTTAATTTATTTATGATTTTGGTTGCTTTAATTTTTATTTTATTTTATTTTTCGATATATCTATCATTGCATTTGTATTTGCATGTTGCATACTCATATCATATACACATTATAACCAAAGCCCATCAAGATTATGGCACGGTGCTAGCCACACCTTTCATTCCACAACGAATGATGCGGGTAAAATTCCTAAGCTTCCTAAGACGGACACAGACCTAAGGCAATGCCATCTATCCAAACAAAGCCAGATGAAGTGGGGGACACCCTAAGCTACCTAAGATGGGAACATACCTAGGGTAATGCCATCACGATCACGAAATCGGATGATATCCTGCCATAACAAGAGATATCCAGAATCAAGGTACTTACCTTTGGCTATGGCAAGAATCACTTGACCGAGGTATCGCCCTCCAAACAATGGTTAATACACAAAGTGGCACGCACAACTGATCACTTAACCGAGGGGCAAGTGTAACCTAAATAGGACACAACTAAACCAATCCCAAGAAGGCACCACCACAAAGGCAAAAAGGGAAAAACGCTATACCATGACATGAAATCCAACACCGTAAGAGATGACATATCCAATTAAGGAACTGATCATTCCCTGGATTTGTCACCCATGGTTGGACCCATAACATACACATGATCCCCTCAAAACCGGATAATATAACCGCATCATAAAATGAAATGCAACTAAAAACGCTATCATGTATATAAAAAATCTACTCTAAGGAGAAAAGTATTTCCTCCTCCCACATATGACTTACCAAAATAAAGTCGATAATGCCTCAAAAACAAATGAGGACTTCCCCACACAAACAATATCCTTCATCCCCTCGATAACATCACGAAGAGGAGAAACAAAGACGAATAAATAGAGAGTTCCCAAAAATAAAAAGAGGACTATAAGAGGAAAGACGTTCAAAAAATCAAGCTTCTTCCCGATCAGCAGTACCTTGATCAGCTTGCATCCGATCCTCACCTTCGGCGATATTAGGAGCAACTTGATCGGACTCGTGCTCAACGGGTGGGGGTGGATCCAGAACACTGGCAGTAGCAACGACCATTTGACGATCACTAAGAACGGCATCCTTGCAAGATCTGGTGATCATCGACTTACACTCGGCGCGAAGGTTTCTCAACTGCTGATTCTTATCCACACGGTCGGCCTCGAGCTCTTCTTCATGGTTTCTCACCAACACGTTAAGATCCTCGTCAAGACTTTCCTTGGAAACCTTCACTTCCTCCAATTGCCTCTCTGGCACTGCAATGCGCTTATGAGCCTCTGCACGAAAAGCCAAAGGAGATAGTCAACATAATAATATTTACTTATGAAAACATAAGATAAACACAAATACAAATCCACTAATAGGCAACCTTCGTGCTCAACCAAAACAAAAGCTAAGGTATGTTCCATTTGGGACTTTTGATTATCTAAGGCATTAATCTGTGCTTCAACAAGAGTTATGGAAACATCGCCAGTCGGGCACGATAACATGTGCCTATCACGTTCCTTTTCAAGCCGGACGAAATCTCGCTTGAGACGCGCTAACTCCTCCCTATCATCCTCAGCCTGTGCTAATAATGGCATATGATCCGATTGCCAATTAATCAGCCCATCCTTCTGGGCTCGGAGAAGCTTGATTTCATCCATTTGATATATAGCTATCTGTTTTTTCTTATCCAGCATCACATGAAGATCAACGATACGATCCCGATGAACATCCATATCTGTCTGAAGTTGAGCATTCTCATGTTCTAAGGCATCAATTTTGCACTGATGAGAGATCACATCGAGCTTTAAACTGCACATTTCCCTAGCATGCATATGACCAGAATTATATACCTTCTCCTCCAAACGTTTGATGGTGGCTACCAATATAGGGGACTAGTTCAGAAATCTAGAACCTATGGTGGCAATAAAAACATAACACAAGGAGGAACAATAAATACCTTCTATTTTTTTTTATCTTGACGGAGAGAAAAATCTTCCTCCTTAGCCAAATATACAACACAACGAAGGTTCTGAACCTCGTTCTCTGCCTCTCTAGCTCGCCTCCTCTCCACATGAGTCTCGGACATCATGCCAATAAGAAGATTATTGCTCTAGCAAATCGGACAACATCACCAGTTAGAAAAATTTCAACTGGATCAACAAGAGAAAAAGCATATCATTATAAACTTGATTGAATTTCGGTACATACCGATAAAACAAGTTGTTGCTGAGCAGACATCGGCAAAGAAGTCAAAATACGAGCCTGCTTGTCCTCGCTCATTCAAGCATAATGTTTCGACCACAATATTCTCCTTTCCTCGGACACACCACCGAAGATGGAAGTGGAAGAAACTAATGAAATGGGAGGAAACCCACCAGCAAAACCACTCTGTACACCAGCAGAAACAATACCACCACCAGTCCGAACACCTACATCAGGAGCAACGCCCTTATCAGCGACATTACTCTCCTGGGGCATCCTCACCTCTGGCACCGGAGCAATGTTACCAAGGTTGGCCGGGTCACCCAATAAATCTTGGTCAAGATCATCAAATATCTAAGATCCACCATCTCACCCTCCCCAAATAAAGCATCAACATCGATGCCAAGGGAATGTTCTTCCACCATGAGGTCACTGCATTTCCTAGGGTTTTACGATTTCAACCGTAAGCTAAAAACCACCATCAACAACAGTATAAAGGAAGACGAAGCCCGGCATCTAGTTCGCCCGCTGATACGATAATCTCGTTAGGCCCACAAGGGTTATCTTCGTGAAGTTGCTTTGACAAGATTCCGGCCTGACCCTCCGGAGTGGCAAAACTAACGTCAAATCTTCGAAGGCGATGCTTGACCTTCACAATCTCTAAGAAATTGGCATCAGACATGCCGGAAGAACGACTGGCACCCGTATTCCTGATCGGTCTCTTATCGGCACTATAGGAATCAAACACAAGGAAAGAATCGGAATTAACGCCCGAAAAAATGGACAAAATCACGAAGACTTCAAAAACTCTGAAGATACGGAGCAATGGCGAGAACCATTGACAGTCACAAAAACTATAAAGGTTCAAAAGAGCTAAGCATTCCTCTGACATCAACAGAAAACGAAAAAGAAACAAAAAGAAAATAGTCTTACCGTCTCTGAGGGAGAGAATGAGAGTTCCTCCCAGACATAATGAGTTTCCTTAGGGGAGATAAAGAGTTAAAAAGGAACATCAAAAGACAGACGAGAGAAAAGAAAAAAAAAGTTTTGAACTCTGAGCGCAAGAAGTAAAGACATCATTCTCTTCCTTCAAAAGGTTTTATAAGAAACCAAGGGATAACCAACCGGCGCCTCAAGTCCAAAGGGTAAAAGCGCACTAAAAGTGCAAACGTGGCGGAAATCTCGTACGTGGAGAAAATGACTGGACGGTTACAAAGTTTTCTTCCCATAATGCCCCTGGCAAGTTGCAAAGAAAATGAGAAAAATGTGAGGGTAAAATACCCGATGGACACGTGTCAACATCCCAAGGGATGATCTCATGATGAGATGATAAGGTAGGAGCACTGAATCATACTCAATAAAGTTGATCTCGTCTGAATCGAGACGCCTGCCACGAATGCTACATGAACGACTCGTGTGAGGAGTGGTCTAATCGATTCAGATGGTCAAGTGTAAAAAGTAGAACCGCATTTAATGAAGGGTGAGAAGAGACGTGGGAGAATCTACATCACGGTAGAAGACTTGGACGATCTATACTATAAGCATGTAGATGAAGCAGCATGCACGGGGTTCTCCAAGAAAGAGTTACACGATGGCGAGCGGAGCGAGACAACTCAAGAGGGGAACCGAGCATACCATCACGAGGAGCAGTATAAAACCAGTCTGAAGCAACGAAGACGATGCATGATGACCCACCAAGCTCAACGAGGATAGACCTTCACGAGTTTAATTTGTCTATAAATACCAGTCCATGTATCAGGAGATGAACAAGTTAGCTAATGTATTATTAGATGGTCTTTCTACAGAGAATTCCTGAGAGAGATCTAGAGAGAGAGTAAAAGATCTAAGTGATATTTATAACTCTTTCAAAGGTAAGATCTCATGATCAATAAAGAAAACATGTTCTTTCCCGTGGACGTAGGTCTTCATGGCCGAACCACGTTATATGCTTGTGTCAATCTTTACTTTCATGTTCTTTACATCTTTTTTATCTTCTTATCTTAAATGTTAGATATATTTTAGCCATTAGATGTATGTGGATGTAGTCATCAGAAAAGATGCAACTACACTCCACACATTCAATATAAAGTGTTTAAGAAGATCATACTAGTGTCAAAGTGGTGAATAATATCATTAATGTTTGAGTTGATCCATATGGCTTAACCTTTGTGTTATTATCATTACAAAGGGTGTAGTTATGGGATTATCCGCAACTACAATCAGTATTTTACCCACACAGTTATAATCGTGGATGCGGTTGCTCTTAACACTACACCAAAACTAGGATTTTCTCACACTGTAACATGTCACAGTTTATTTTTCAGTCACCGATACACCTGTGATAAGTCCTGTAACAATTATAATTGTTGTTAAATTTTGTGTTTGTGATAATGAATATGAATATTTAACTTTTTAATTAGTAACAATAATATATGTTGCCAACTATACATACAAGCACAATTATAATCTAAAATGATAATTCCACCCTAAAATTTCTCCACACCTAAAACAACCCCAAATTAGTAACACTTAGGATTTTGCTTGTCATTACTTTCACAATATTTATACAAAATAACAATTTTATTTAATTTCTAAAAATCAATATTAATTTTTTTTATTTTCTTAATATTAGAAAACAAGATCAAGACCAACTCAACAAGTCATGACTTTGTACGAAGAAATTTGACTTGGACAAATACCTACCGTTTTCTCTCGATTTTGTCGACAAAACCACGACAAAATATCTGCTTCTTCCGAAGATGGTGAAAATGACCAGACTACCCTTATCGTAATAAGTGCAATAAAAATTTCGAAGACTGTGAAAATGACCATATTACCCTTATGGGAAAAAAGTGTAATAAATATTATGATGACTGTGAAAATTACCATACTACCCTTATTGAAAAAAAAGTGCAATAAATATTATGGAGACTGTGAAAATTACCATACTACCCTTATCGGAAACGAGTAAAATAATTCTTACAGACTGTGAAAATGACTATATTACCCTTATTGGAAAAATTGGGATAAATATTATGGAGACTATGAAAATAACCATACTATCCTTATCGGAAAAAAGTAAATAAAATGATACAGACTGCGAAAATGACCATATTACCATTATTGAAAATAACCATATTATCCTAATCACAAATAAGTAAAGTAATTCTTACAGACAGTGAAAGTGACCATATTACCCTTATTAAAACAAAGTACAATAAATATGATGGAGACTGTGAAAATGACCATACTACCCTTATCGGAAATAAGTAAAGTAAAAGTTACAGATTGTGAAAATGACCATATTACCCTTATTGGAAAAAAAGTGCAATAAATATGATGGAGACTGTGAAAATGACCATACTACCCTTATCAGAAAAAAGTGCAAAAATTATTATGGAGATTGTGAAAATTACCATGCTACCATTATTGGAAAAAGGTGCAATAAATATTATGGAAACTGTGAAATGACCATACTACCCTTATCGGACATAAGTTAAAAAAACATTACTGATTGTGAAAATGACCATATTACCCGTATTGGAAAAAATGCAATAAATATTATGGAAATTGTGAAAATGACCATACTACCCTTATTGAAATAAATAAAGTAAATATTACAGACCGTGAAAATGACCATATTACCCTTATTGGAAAAAAGTGCAATAACTATTATGGAGACTGTGAAAATGACCATACTACCCTTATCGAAAATAAGTAAATTTACCGATTGTGAAAATGACCATATTACCCTTATTGGAAAAAAGTGCAATAAATATTATGGAGACTGTGAAAATGACCATACTACCCTTATAGGAAATAAATAAAGTAAATGTTACAGACTGTGAAAATGACCATGTTACCCTTATTGGAAAAAAGTGCAATAAATATTATGGAGACTGTAAAAATGACCATATTACCCTTTTCGGAAAAAAAGTGCAATAAATATTATGGAGATTGTGAAAATGAACATATTACCCTTATTGGAAAAAAGTGAAATAAATATTATGGAGACTATGAAAATGACCATACTGCCCTTATTGGAAATAACTAAAGTAAATGTTACGAACTGTGAAAATTACCATATTACCCTTATTGGAAAAAAGTGCAATAAATATTATGGAAACTGTGAAAATGACCATATTACCCTAATCAGAAATAAGTAAAATAAGGGTAATATGGTCATTTTCACTGTCTCCGTAATATTTATTCCACTTTTTTTCCAATAAGAGTAATATGGTCATTTTCACAGTATGAAAGATTTACTGAACTAATTTTCGATAAGGGTAGTATGGTCATTTTCACAGTCTCCGTAATATTTATTCCATTTTTTTCCAATTAGGATAATATGGTCATTTTCACGGTCTGTAACAATTACTGAACTTATTTTTGATAAGGGTAGTATGGTCATTTTTACAGTCTCCATAATATTTATTACACTTTTTTTCCAATAAGGGTAATATGGTCATTTTCACGGTTTGTAACATTTACTTTACTTATTTCCGATAAGGGTAGCATGGTCATTTTCACTGTCTTCATAATATTTATTCCACTTTTTTCCAATAAGGGTAATATGGTCATTTTAACAGTCTGTAAGAATTACTTAACTAATTTCCGATAAGGGTAGTATGGTAATTTTCACAGTCTCCATAATATATATTGCACTTTTTTCCGATAAGGGTAATATGGTCATTTTCACAGTCTGTAACATTTACTTTACTTATTTCCTATAAGGGTAGTATGATCATTTTCACAGTCTCCATAATATTTATTGCACTTTTTCCAATAAGGGTAACATGGTCATTTTCACAGTCAGTAACATTTACTTTACTTATTTCCTATAAGGGTAGTATGGTAATTTTCACATTCTCCATAATATTTATTGCACTTTTTTTCCAATAAGGGTAACATGGTCATTTTCATAATCGGTAAATTTACTTTACTTATTTCTGATAAGGGAAGTATGGTCATTTTCACAGTCTCCATAATATTTATTGCACTTTTTTTCCAATAAGGGTAATATGGTCATTTTCACAGTCTGTAATGTTTTTTTTACTTATGTCTGATAAGGGTAGTATGGTCATTTCGCAGTTTCCATAATATTTATTGCACTTTTTTCCAATAAGGGTAATATGTCATTTTCACAGTCTATAACATTTAGTTTACTTATTTCCGATAAGGGTAATATGGCCATGTTCAATTCTGATATATTTCTTCCTCAGTTCATTCGAAAGAGAAACTCAGGTTTAACTCCCGTAATATTTGAACCTGTTATGTTCAATTCTGATATATTTCGTTTCCAGTTCATCCGAAAGAGAAACTCATGTCTAACTCTGGTAATATTTGAACATGTGAAGTTCAATTCAGATATATTTCGTCTGCAATTCATCCGAACGAGAAACTCAGGTCTAACACTAGTAATCTTTGAACCTTTCATGTTCAATTTTGATATATTTCGTCTCCAATTCACCCGAACGAGAAACTCAGATCTAACTCAAGTAATCTTTGAACCTGTGATGTTCAATTCTGATATATTTTGTCCTCAGATCACCCGAACGAGAAACTCAGGTCTAACTCTAGTAATCCTTGAACCTGGGATTTTCAAATCTGATAAATTTCATATTCAGTTCACCTGAAAGAGAAACTCAGGTCCAACTCTAGTACTCTTTGAACTTGGATGTTCAAATATGATAAATTTCTGTTCACCCGAAAGAGAAACTCCGGTCCAACTCTAGTACTATTTGAACCTGGATGTTCAAATATGATAAATTTCATCTTCAGTTCACCCGAAAGACAAACTCGGGTCCAAATCTAGTAATATTTGAACCTGGATGTTCAAATCTGATAAATTTCATCTTTAGTTCACCCAAATGAGAAACTCTGATAAATTTCATCTTCAGTTAACCAGAAAGAGAAATTTAGGTCCAACTCTAGTACTCTTTGAACTTGGATGTTCAAATCTGAAAAATGTCATATTCAGTTCACCCGAAAGAGAAACTCCGGTCCAACTCTAGTAATCTTTGAACCTGGATGTTCAAATCTGATAAATTTCATCTTCAGTTCACCCGAAAGAGAAACACCGGTCCAACTCTAGTAATCTTTGAACCTAGATGTTCAAATCTGATAAATTTCTTCTTCAGTTCACCCGAAAGAGAAACTCGGGTCCAAATCTAGTAATATTTGAACCTGGATGTTCAAATCTTGTAAATTTCATCTTCAGTTCACCCAAATGAGAAACTCTGATAAATTTCATATTCAGTTCACGATAAAGAGAAATTCAGGTCCAACTCTAGTACTCTTTGAACTTGGATGTTCAAATCTGATAAATTTCATATTCAGTTCACCCGAAAGAGAAACTCCGGTCCAACTCTAGTAATCTTTGAACCTGGATGTTCAAATCTGATAAATTTCATCTTCAGTTCACCCGAAAGAGAAACTCAGATCCAACTCTAGTAATCTTTGAACCTGGATGTTCAATTGTGATATATTTCGTCTCCAATTCATCCGAAAGACAAACTCAGGTCTAACTCTAGTAATCTTTGAACCTATGATGTTCAATTATGATATATTTCATCTCCAGTTCATCCGAAAGAGATACTCAGGTCTAGCTCTAGTAATATTTGAACCTGTGATATTCAATTCTGATATATTTCGTTTTCAGTTCATTCGAAAACGAGAAACTCATGTACAACTCTAGTAATATTTGATCATGTGATGTTCAATTATGATATATTTCATCCTCAGTTCATCCGAAAGAAAAACCCAGGTCTAACTCTAGTAATCTTTGAACCAGTGATGTTCAATTCTGATATATTTCGTATCTAGTTCATCCGAAAGAGAAACTCAGGTCCAACTTTAGTAATATTTGAACATGTGATGTTCAATTCTGATATATTTCGTCTCAATTTCACCCGAAAGAGAAACTTAGGTCATACTCTAGTAATCTTTAAACCGGTGATGTTCAATTCTGATATATTTCATCTCAAGTTCATCCGAAAGAGATACTCAAGTCCAACTCTAGTAATCATTGAACCAGTGATGTTCAATTCTGATAAATTTCGTCTGCAGTTCATCCAAAAGAGAAACTCAGGTCTAACTATAGTAATATTTGAACATGTGATGTTAAATTCTGATATATTTCGTCTCAAGTTCATCTGAAAAAGAAACTCAGGTCTAACTCTAGTAATCTTTGAACCGATGATGTTCAATTATGATATATTTCGTCTCAAGTTCATCCGAAAGAGAAACTCAAGTCCAACTCTAGTAATCTTTGACCCGTTCATGTTCAATTCTGATATATTTCGTCTACAGTTCATCCAAAAGATAAACTCATGTCTAACTCTAGTAATCTTTGAAAATGTGATGTTTAATTCTGATATATTTCGTCTCCAGTTCATCTGAAAGAGAAACTTAGGTCTAACTCTAATAATCTTTGAACCCGTGATGTTCAATTCTGATATATTTCGTCTCCAGTTCATCCGAAAGAGAAACTCATGTCTAACTCTAGTAATCTTTGAACCTGTGATGTTCAATTATGATATATTTCGTCTCCAGTTCATCCTAAAGAGAAACTCGGGTTCAAATCTAGTAATATTTGAACCTGTGATGTTCAATTCTGATATATTTCGTCCTCAGTTCATCCGAAAGAGAAACTCAGGTCGAACTCTAGTAATCTTTTAACCGGTGATGTTCAATTATGATATATTTGGTCTGCAGTTCATCCAAAAGAGAAACTCAGGTCTAACTCTAGTAATATTTGAACCTGTGATGTTCAATTCTGACATATTTCGTCCTCAGTTCATCCGAATGAGAAACTCATGTCTAACTCTAGTAATCTTTGAACCGGTGATGTTCAATTCTGGTATATTTCGTCTCCTGTTCATCCAAACGAGAAACTCAGGTCTAACTAGTAATCTTTGAACCTGTGATGTTCGATTCTGATATATATCGTCTCCAGTTCATCCGAAAGAGAAAATCATGTCCAACTCGAGTAATCTTTTAACCTGTGATGTTCAATTCTGATATATTTCGTCTCCAGTTCATCCAAAAGAGAAACTCGGGTTCAACTCTAGTAATATTTGAACCTGTGATGTTCAATTCTGATATATTTCGTCCTCAGTTCATCCGAAAGAGAAACTCAGGTTGAAATCTAGTAATCTTTTTCCCGATGATGTTCAATTCTGATATATTTCGTCTTAAAGTTCATCCGAAAGAGAAACTCAAGTCCAACTATAGTAATTTTTGAACCGGTGATGTTCAATTCTGATATATTTCGTATCCTGTTCATCCAAAAGAGAAACTCAGGTCTAACTCTAGTAATATTTGAAACGGTGATGTTCAATTCTGATATATTTAGTCTCCAGTTCATCCGAAAGAGAAACTCAGGTCTAACTCTAGTAATCTTTGAACCTGTGATGTTCAATTCTGATATATTTCATCTCCATTTCATCCGAAAGAGATACTCAGATCTAACTCTAGTAATATTTAAACCTGTGATGTTCAATTCTGATATATTTCGTCTTCAATTCATCCGAAAACGAGAAACTCATTTCCAACTCTAGTAATATTTGATCATGTGATGTTCAATTCTGATATATTTCATCCTCAGTTCATCCGAAAGAAAAACCCAGGTCTAACTCTAGTAATCTTTGAACCGGTGATGTTCAATTATGATATATTTCGTATCCAGTTCATCCGAAAGAGAAGCTCAGGTCCAACTTTAGTAATATTTGAACTTGTGATGTTCAATTCTGATATATTTCGTCTCAAGTTCATTCGAAAGAGAAACTCAGGTCCAACTATAGTAATATTTGAACCGGTGATGTTTAATTCTGATATATTTCGTCTCAAGTTCACCCTAAAGAGAAACTTAAGTCCAACTCTAGTAATCTCTGAACCTGTGATGTTCATTTCCGATAATATCGTTCCATCACCTATAATTAAAACCATTAGAATCGTTCAGTAATTTTTCTTTTTGACACATGGCAAGAAATTAACTAAGTTAACCATGCGATATTTTTGTGGACCAATGTTTTTTTTTTTGATGGTTGGGAAGAGTGGTCTTGGGCTACATCCTTAACTCCTTCTAAGGAGTTATTTCTGGCAATTACGGGGTTTGAAACCCTACCTCCGCAGTGGACCAATTAAATTGGTGTCATAGGATATGATCTTCTAGCTCTACCACAGTGTAACCAAGTTACAATACATGTGCGAAATACACAAACGAAAAATCGTGTCCCTATAAAGTTATAGAAGAGATAGAAAGGCAGTCAACCTTATCTCTTTTTCATTCTCTTTCTCCTTCTTCATTTTCATCTCCTCCCTTAAACAGATCTGAAATCCCACTCTTCTACAATGGTGAAACACAAAAACATCATTTGATTTCACAGTTGTTTCTCCTAAATCCAAACCCTTATACATCTATTTATCTCCTCCACAAAACCCAAATTCTCTAATAAACCCATAATACCAGTTTATTTCGCACTTTCAAAACAAGAAACACTATATTTACTTAACTATTTTTACCCTCATTAAACGAAACCCCCTACTTCATCTTCTCACGGTCTCTTAAGAAAACCCAAAATTTCACAATTTCAAAACCTAATAATCCTTCACTTCATCAGTTTTATTCGAGGTCGTGATTAAACAAGTGATGAAAGGAGGGTTTTAATGTTTTGCATATAAAAGAGAAAATACTGCGAGGTAAAATTTACATATAGATTTTGTTATGCTCTGTTGTTGTTTTATTTCAATTTGGATTTGTGATGATTTTGTTTCTTCAATTTGGATTTTTTTGGTTTTCTGATGATAATTGATTAGTTGATGTTGTTATTTCAGTATGGACATTTAAAAGAAAAAAGAAGTCGGGTTTCTTTAAGTTATGGAACTTTGGAAGATTTGAACATCAATCTGTCCAGGAAAAGATCCATCTTTGGGTAATAGTTCTTTCTATGTGTTTTATATTCACATATTATGTAATGGTTCAGATCTATTTTTTTATGTTGATTTGATCTCTGAAATGTTTTTATCCTTTTGTTTTAGGTGATTCAGGTGTTACAAAGGACAATAAACGTATCTAAGTAATTTGTGAGTTTTAAAATTGTTGAATTTCTTAGTATTTATTGATGCTTGTTTGGTATAATGTTTCTGGTTTATTTTATCCCTTTGAGTTGGTTATGAAATGGGGTTTGATATGAATCCTGATGGAGTTTTGGTGTTCGATGTTTGCAGGGATTTATCTTGAGGATAAGAAGAGTGGTTTATGTAAGTATTAAATTTTCACAATGGTTTTGTTTGTGTTTGATGTTCACTAGAAATGTCTGCAGACTCTGATTTTCTTAAGAGTGTATGTTTTTTATGACTCTGGTACAATATTGATAATTTGATATGATATGTGTTAGAATGAGGTAGATGAAGTATGAAGCATGGTTGTAAGCTGCTGGTTTGTTTTGTCCCTTATGGATTTTTGAGTTTATAGGTGCTTACAACGATTTACTTTCTGAAAGTACGATTATAAAATCATAGATCTTTTATAAAATCTTAGGAATCCAGTTGTTATTGTTTCCGCTTTGATGACTGCCATTAGCATTGCTTTCTGAAATGAAAGATATTATCATTTTTTGCTCTAATTCTTTCATTTTTGTACATAGAAATCAAATTGGAATGCTATTGTTGTTTATCTTTCACTGCAGTCATTGTTTTGCAACCGATATGTGTTGTGCTATAATGCTCTTACAATTTCCAGAACTTCAATCATTCTATTGCACACGCTTTTCTGCTCTTATTAGCTTGTCTAACTTGCTTACGATTCTGTGTTGTATCATCTAGTTAGAGCCACCTTGTCGTTATTATGGAGTAATTGGTGGCATTGTTCTAAACTTCACTGATTTATAACTCAACTTATTTCAGGTAGCCATAGGAAGCCCAGAAATAGTGAGTGGTGGTTGTTGGTGGGGGTGACCGAGTGGTCCTGCTGGTGTGTTATTGGCGATGATAGAGTGGTACTGTGCTGCTGGTGGGTTTTTTTTGGCTAAGAAGGTACTTTGACTCTTTTAGCAATTACCTTCTCGATAATCTTCTTGATTTACTGGAAAGATCGCTAACCTTGTGGTGTATTTTTTTGGATGGTATGGAGTTGACCACCAATACAAGCCATTGAACTTGACTCGAATTAAACACAATCAATCATAACAAGGTATTGTAATTTTGAACTACAAATTTTTGCCGACAAGTACTAGTGTGCTTCCACCAAGCTTTCCAAAGAAGAATTAACACTATATTTTCACACTCTCAACACTCCATCATGATTTTCTTACAGGACAAAACTTTTGAAGAAGATAGAAAATTGGTGGAGGGAATTGTGAAGCGAAACAAGAGCAAAGACTGAAGATAGAGGTTGCTTGTATTGATCACGAGCGACCAGAAATTTTAAGAAACATATTATTTGCTATGCTATTTACTTTTTCTCTCTTTTTGCTTTTTATTAGCATTAATAGATCAAAATGCTACTTATTTTCACACTCTCAACATTCCATCATGATTTTCTTACAGGACAAAACTTTGGAAGAACATAGAAAATTGGTGGAGGGAATTGTGAAGCGAGACAAGAGAAAAGAATGGAGATAGAGGTTGTTGGTATTGATCACGAGCGACCAGAAATTGTAAGAAACATATTATTTGCTATGCTATTTACTTTTTCTCTCTTTTTGTTTTTTATTAGCATTAATAGATCAAAAGGCTACTTCACTGATCTTGTACCCTATTTTCCCATTGCATGGTGAATTATATATATTAGACTTGCCTCTAGTGACCTTATCTATCACGTTTTGATTACTTGACTTCATTATTCAAAATCATCTTGACACCCAATCTCAACAACTTATGTGAAAAATCGTTATAGAAACATTTTGGTATTTGCTAGTTCGGTAACCTTAAGTCATGCAACCTACTGTGCTTGGTCAGTGTTTTTTCTAGTTAGGTAACCTTAAGTCATGCAACCTACTGTTTGATCAGTATATTTAGTCCAACCTTCACCACTTCACTTTGTACGGTCAATTCAAAGTTCAATATCACCTAGCTTGAGGATTTGAATTGATCCAGTATTTATAGGTGGGTAGTGTCCAAGTTGTTCTTCAAGTTTACAAGATTAGGACTATTTTGTGCCTAAGACTTGTCACTGGCCTAAAGGAAGGCCATTTCATTGTTGGAAACGATTCCTTGAGGACATACCCTAGTAGTCATATAACAAACATAGGTAATTCTTTTAAGTACAAAAATTAGGCTAATTAATTATTTTGAATCATATGACCACTTAACTAATATTGTTCCTGCTATATGTAAAAATGAAGTGTCGAATTAGTTTTAGTCTTTCTCATTTACAGGACGTGATGAACCGTAGGTGTTAATGTTGAGTCTGTTTACATACACTTTAGGAAGTGGTAGTCGTGGGAAGTGGAATGCCACTTAGTCTATGATTTTCTTTATATAGCTAAGCTATAATTTGGAGTTTATGAAGAGAGAACGATAATAATGTAGTTCATTATATTTCTTTATTCTTTTTTTCTTTCTACTTTTCTCTCAACCCGTGAAACTTCAACACTTGTGTCATTAACATGTTCAATTTTTATTATTGGACATGTCAGGTGTATTTGTGGCCAACTTTGGAATTACTTGAAATGATAACTGTCTATGCTCGCATTATATGGTATGATGACAAATCATATTGATTCATTTGTATATCTTTATTCTCTTGCAACTTCTTGTCTTATTGAATGTCATAATGAATAGACTTTTGTACTTGTGTTTCGGCAATGTATGTATGAGTGTTAAAATGCGGGCATGTATTTCAAGTGTTAAAATGCATATAGTTTGGGGATTGAGAAATTGCAGGCCTGTATTTCAGGTTTTATTATATTACATGTCTGTGTTTCTGGATAAATTGTGTCGCAGGCCTGTATTTCAGGTTTTATTGTATTACAGACCTGTGTTTCTGGATAAATTGTGTCGCAGGCCTATTTTTATTTTATTATTGGTGTTAGAGTATAGGATTGGTAATAATAAATTATATGGAAAGTTTTAGTATTTAGTGTTATATTTAGTATTTGATATATTTAGTATGAATTGATTTACAAGCATTATTCTTGCGTACCAAGTTACGGTATCGCTATATATATACCCTATGGGTTCTCAATGTAAAATATACCATTCAATAATAGAATTCTCTTTTATCTTTATATCTTCTAGTTCTGACTTGGTATAAGAGCCAGACCCCACTCAACACTACCCGTGTCCATCCGTGTGTCCGTGGTTTCCGTACCACTCAGTATCCGCCAGTGTGCATCCGTGGCTTCCGTGCCACTCAATCAGTGTAGCCCTAGTCGTTGAGGGGGGGTGTTAAATAGTACCACATCGCCTAGGGCAACCTAGGTCCCATGCTTAATAAGCCTTGGGCAATCCTAACCTTGTGTAAGCGGTTTTCGATCCGGACTGTTGCCCACCTCGTTTTCTTTTCTAATCGGCGGCGGTAGTCTCCAATGCTACCGTCCGCCGGATCTTTCCCCAACTATTTAAAAAAAAAAAAACGTCTGTAAGCTGTTTCACCAAACCCTCACTACCACGTCCATCACGTTCTTCTGTCCATTCAATTATTCCTCTCCATCTTCTTTTAATTTTGTTTCACAGTAAACAAAAAAAAAAACTCCCCTAGTGCTTAATAAGCACACTACCCATCAAGTCATGTCATCCGTCTTCTTCTGTTTCTTTTCCATTTTTTTTTTTTTACCGACAGATCCCAACTTCTCTTGTTGATTAGTTTAATCAATTGATCAAATCCCATCTGCTCCCTTTTTCTCCTCCAATTCTTTTTCTGTCTTCTTATTACTACTTAACGATAGTCGTCCGTTTAGCAACAGATCCCATCTAGCTCCTTTCTTTTCTTTGAACTCTCATCCGTCCCACTTTGTTTGCTTTCCATCTCATAAACAGTACCTCCACTTCATCCCTTCCTCTTATCACTGTTCGTTTCTTAATTAATTGATCCAATAACATTTTCCCCTTGACTCTTTTTGGTCTTATTTCCACTACCAGCACCAGCTCCCTTTATCTCGTTACCTCATCACGTGTTTTTCCATCCCATTTTTTTTCCCTACTGTTCCTCCAGGACCTTACTTCAACTCATCAACTCATCAATACCGCTTACTTTCTTTCTATCTTTAATTCCTTCTACCCACTATTCGGATCTCTTCTACTCTGTCCAATTCTTTTTGTTTTCCTTTACACCTATAAAAAAAATCAACCAAATCAACGTCATGTCAAAACTTCACTTTCCAAGCCCGGGCCCAACAACCACTTAATCCTAACCAACACCCATCATATCCATTCTTCTTCAACTTTTCTAATCTCAATTTTGCAGGGTATTATCTCTTTTCTCTTATCGATGGTTCTTATATGCTCCATCAATGGTTCTTTTCTCCTAATCAGTATTCATTTTAATGGCGACGTGCTTCTTCTTATACTTCTCAGGCATTTATTGGCACCGCACTTCATCAACAACTTTCAAGGCCAATCTCATGTGATTTGCAATCCCCATGAGATTGAGGGAGGGTGTTAGAGTATAGGATTGGTAATAATAAATTATATGGAAAGTTTTAGTATTTAGTGTTATATTTAGTATGAATTGATTTACAAGCATTATTCTTGCGTACCAAGTTACGGTATCGCTATATATATACCCTATGGGTTCTCAATGTAAAATATACCATTCAATAATAGAATTCTCTTTTATCTTTATATCTTCTAGTTCTGACTATTGGAAATATATACTAAAACAAAATCCATCAAAGATGGTCTAAAGTTTTTATGACTTTCATGAATTGTAATCACTAAAAATTGGTGTCATCGCGATTTAGCTATCTTTACGGTAGTTAATCATATGCATGGTTGAAAAACCTACGGCCAATTAATTTTGGTATCTTCGTCTATTTGATGAAGATCATGTGATTTTTATGATCAATTTCTATTTTTTTCAAAGAAACCATCTATCAACCACGAAGTGGATTTTCCCTATGTGATGACTAAGTCGATATTTCTTTTTATTTTTGTCGATGCAATTTTGGTGTATCGTATATACCAACCGGTATTGGTTTTCTCCATCAATTCGAGGAAGGAGATATTAAAATTGGCATTCTAAGAAATTTTAGCCACTATTTTTTTTTCTCTCGTAGTTTGATGATAATCTTTCAAACAAACCATTACCGATTATGGTTTTATTTTTCTAGTAATAAACCATTGATTTCCATTTCTTACGGGAAAACCATGGATTCCTTAATAACGAAAATGATTTCTTTATTTATTAAAAAGAATCATATAAGCCAATTGATTTGGTTTTTGCCTATCGGTCCTATAGGGATATATAAAGTATCTTTATCATGATATTCACAATTGAAAACACCTAGAGGAATTTTTGTATTCTTTAGGGATATTGAGCATTTTTTTTTCTCATGGTAAATCTCCAAAATTTTAAAATAATTCCACTTGTAGTTGGAATTGGATACTAAAGATCAATGGGTGCTTTTGGCTTGTTAGCCTAAATCATTAATTAGTCCTTGTAGTGACTATATTGATCTCAATATTAATTATTATTTTTAAATGAAATAAAATGTCTATCATTTCATTCTTAGGTGAATGAATATCTCGTCGGCCATATAGGTCACTGGAGTATGTTTTTCTTGCTCTAACCAACGAATCCATGGTTGATTTTAAATTTGTACGTCAAGTAGACTACAATTTTATTTATTTAATTGAACATTTCTTTTATGGATTTTGAGTCATTAAATACGGTCCAACTAGTGTTGTTAAAATCCAGATGTTATTACGAGTATATGTCCTCGATTTAATCGGATAATACTCTGCGAACTTGTTTTCATATATGAGATGATCATATTTCCGCCATGATCAAGGGGAGACTATATACTACCAGCAAACTTTGGTGTTAATTAACTTGAAAGATATATTAATTTCTCTCCCATCACGATCAAATCGATTAAGGCTGTCATTATATAATCGGCGTGAAATTTCTCATTTTTCTTTCATATAAGCTTTTGCCTCTTAAGAGGAAATTCAATCACATATAGCAACAAGTAGAATTTTACAAGAGGCTACAAAGTCTATCAAAACATGATCCACATTCCTATAGTTCATATCTCCTCAACGGAAGATGGGGAGATTATAATGCCCACGAGCTACTGGTACCGAGAATTTGATTTTCTCAAAGTATGCATACATTGGAAATTGTGTGAGATCATATAAACTAATAAGTGACAAATATTCATTTAGTAGCCACTACAATAAATGGTGGTCTTGAACCCCTCTGCAGAGGAACATTGACTGTGTGATTAGTTGGCATGTAATCCAAATTATATTGGATTATTATAATTTCTTTATTGACGCAATATAAGGATCCTAGCTCGACTTGACACCTTAAAATTTCCAAGCCTGAAAATTACAGGCTGGTGTTAGTCATATTGCGTATTAAGAGAAATATATCGTTTTAAGAGCGATTTTGGGTTATATGTTCATACCCTAGGATTGGTTCATTAAAAATTTGTTCTTCTTATATGATGCATTTGCGTGGTAGTCTCTAAGGAATCGTATTGCATTCACACAAGATGTGTTGGAGAACATTATCAAATTTGTAATCCATGGTGGATTAAAGTAATATTCAGGCAGCCAACTGACTCGCTTACGTCAAATTTAACAATCCTTTGTGTTTTTAAAATTTTTGTTACAAAACCAAAAATCCGGATTAATGAGTTGATCATATCAACTTTGTAGGTCTCTTGAGGAGTCCTTTAAAAACACCAAAATCCACGCTTTAGCAGCATAAATTCCATTCTATTCTATTCTATTCTATTTATTTATTTATTAAATTTGCAGTTAGAATTATGCTAGCTTAAACTCGTCTTTAAGATAGACTAGATTTATGATTTTGATGCTCATTTTATGTAATACTCATATGGTTGAATTAGCATCTATAAATCGTCAAATTTTGTTTTGTTTTTTTTCTCCTTCGTTTCAGGTTTTATCCCATGTGGTTTTCCTGACAAGGTTTTAATGAGACAACATCTCTGACGTTTAAATTTGTCAATGTTGATATTTGTGCTTTTTTTTTCCTTGGTCCATATTTTTTCCCATTGGGTTTTACGGGCAAGGTTTTACTAGGGCAATTTATTTTCAACATGGTGGTCATCCAAGGGGGAGTTGTATCAATTTTTGTTATTTGGTGGATTCCCACCATTAACTCGGTCATCTTATTAGACCAAATCAACATAACCATCTCCTAGAAATTTGGATGTCCTTATGAACCCTGTACAGTGTGTTAGTACATACAGTTGTGTTCATATACACGAATGTATCTATATCTTGGCACTTCGTTGAAGAAACTACATCAACTATTTCTTCAAATCATATCCAAGAATCTAGCAACCCAAGACACAAGTCGTCAATGTATTTAAGCAAGCATGAAGACTCGAGAAAACTACTATTAGAAGACTAGCGCAAAAGAACATTTCATCAAGTAGCAATTTTATTCACGAAAGAAAAAAAATCTTATGCATTCAAGAACTCTGTTCGTCGAATTGAGAAGTCATAACTCAAGATTTGCAAGCCATATAACTGAAGTACTCATTAGGGGGAGCGCCATCATCAAAGGTGCATTTATTGGACTTATCGCGTTGTACTCTTTTTCCTTCTACAAGATTTTGTCCCACTGGGTTTTTCCTTGTCAAGGTTTTAACGAGGCAACATATGCATGTCCAACACTTTCCAAGTATTTACATGCTTATGCAATTTCAGGTTTTTCTCTTTTGAGTTTTCCTGTTATATTTGTATTGACTTAGCCACAGTGGTCATCAGGGGGAGTGTTATAAAACATTGTTTGTTTACTAAGATGCCCTTTGTGTCTAAGTTTAGGGTTTACATATCTTGGACACCAAGTCTTCTATCTATATAAATAGAGGCTTAAACATTGTATTCCACACATTAATAGAATTTCTCTCTCTTTTCCCCTTTACTTTGTGTCTCCTATTCTCTGTCTTCTATTTCACAACAGTTAAATCTATGTTAATTTGCATTCTGCAATGCAAATGGAAACCATCTCTCCTATTTTTTTAATGGTTTTTACACATTCCCAATGCAATGATTGTGCGTTATCTTGTGCATGGGTGCACAAGATAACAAAGCCCATATTTTAATTGTCTTGCAAAATATTTTAATTGTCTTACAAATATTAACGGTTAAAAGTTAAAAGTGGATGCTAGAGTTTTGAAGGGAACAACAATCATGGATTTTACTATTTTTAGTAAAAAAAATTAGGAAAGATGTCGAGTTGTCTTTGATGGAAAAAAGCCGAGTCCAATAGAAGTGATACACACAGTTCAACACACTAATAACATGACAGGGAAAGGAATGATTATACAACAGAGTTTGAGCAACCACAATTGCTCAAACAGCGTCTCACCTGACTTTTGGACACCACCTAGTGCACCTTTCTATTCTATCTGTTGTGATGCATCATTTAAAAAAATCAATACTGATACTCATAGTGGTACTGGTCTAATCCTTCGTGATTTTGCAGGGGCATTCGAACGGGGATGCTGCATCTATGAGCGTGGACAACTAGATGCGGAGCAGGCAGAGATAGGCAGTTTGTTGCATGCCATGAACTGGGCAGAAGAACTTAACCTGCAACATGTCAGATTTGACCTCGATGCACAAAACGTGGTAGCAGCAGCAAATGGTGACTATCATAGAGTTAGATGGGAATCTCAGGCTGTGATATTAGATATTATTGCACTTTTAAGCAAGCATCCAACATGGACTTGCAGGTTTATTAGAAGGCAATTGAATAAACCAGCTGATAAGCTGGCTAAACATTCACGTTCTTTTCAAATTTGTAGTACTTGGTTAAACTTTCCTCCGGGTTTTATTACAGAAGCATTATTTGCGGATGCATTATATATAACCAACTCAGCTTCTTAATAAAAAAAAAAAGTAAAAAAAATTAGGGTGCTACGTTTAGATGGTACAAAGTGTACGTGCTGCAGCAGTGCTTTATAATTACTTCCCTGATTAAATCTTATCTTTATCTGCAATTACTTTTTGTAACCTATAAAATGTCAGTAATCAATGCATGATTTATAATTACTTCCCTGATTAAATATTCTTTCATCTTTATCTTCATCTTTGTCTGTCAATTAATATCAAAACAAATAATAAAAAAATCTTTGTCTGTCAATACGGCAGGTATTGTTGAGTTGTCCCCACTAACGGGACCGCAACATACGTACCTTCTCTACAGTCTGAAATCATTCATGAGTCGGTCTGAAAGCTGCCAATTCTTGTTGTTCCCTCTCCGATCTCACTCACACATGCATGGAGGCCAATTTTGGACTACATTTTCTTCATTTGCTACTATTAATAATTAATACTATTAGCAGCAGTTGTGAGAATTAGGGTATCATCATAACTCTCTACAACCTGTTCTTCTTCCCAGAATCCAGATATTTCTTTTGGTGAGCTTTCTTTGTCACAAGTCATAACTTTTACGTTTTTATCATCTTCTTCTTCCCCTGTGTTTCACTTTGGGTTCTTACTGTTTTATTTTCATTTAGGCAATATGGATGATAATGCCGTCAAGGGGAAAAGCCGGTCTTACCAACTAATGGTGGCTCGGCACTCCGGTTTCACATTATCAGAGGAATCGTCTCTAGACACGCAACTAAATTTTTCTCATCCAGACCTACTACCATCAGCTTGTAAGCGCTCTGGAAGCAATGCTGCTGCCTACTTCTCATGGCCCAATTGCAGTCGAATGAATGGAGCTGCTGAAGATCGGGCAAACTATTTTGAGAATCTTCAGAAAAGGATGCTACTGCCTGAAACACATGGTCGCTTGCCAAGGGGGAAACGAGCAACCAGTTTAATCGAGCTGATGACCATTTTGGCGTTTTATGGCCTGATGTTGCGCCGTGAGAGCCTCGGCACTGCAATTGGACTTCGAATCCGCAAGGGTGCGTTGACAGATATACCTGCCATTCTTGTTTTTGTTGCCCGTAAAGTTCATAAGCAGTGGCTCGACCAGTGTTTTCCATCTTCCCTCGAGGTAAGGGCAGTATGTAGTGGATTAAGAGATAAGAAAGATTTGTTTCTGGAATTGGAAACGATTTGAAGTCAATCTGTGCAGGGACCAGGAGGCGTATGGTGTGAAGTAGACGTTATTGAGCTCTCATTCTTTGGTGCTCCTGCACAAACCCCCAAAGAAGAAGTATACAGTGAGCTTATTGATAGCTTACGAGGAGGCGAACCGTGTATTGGTTCAGGTTTTCAGGTAATCCTTGCTTAATTAACAGTTCACAAATTGTTTGAAAGAAGTAGCCATCTTCCAGGGTGATGTATCTAGTTACTGTCTTGTTTACTTTTCTTCCATCGGTGCTTCAGGTTGCAAGTCAAGAGTCATTTGGAACATTGGGTACGATAGTAAGGAGCCGTACAGGCAACCGTGGAGTTGGATTCTTGACAAATATGCATGTAGCGGTTGATCTTGACTACCCAAATCACAAGATGTTTCATCCATTGCCTCCTAGCCTTGGACCTGGGGTGTATCTGGGAGCAGTGGAAAGGGCAACATCTTTAATTAGAGACGATCTTTGGTATGGCACCTTTGTTGGAGCAAACCCAGGTAATGTAGTTTTGACGATCTTTGGCATGGCGTTGAGTTATTAACGGTTGTTTTTGGTTATAGTGACCCCCCCGAATTTGTCCATTTCGATTTGCAGAGACATTTGTTCAAGCTGATGGGGCCTTCGTTGCTTTTGCTGATAGTTTAGATATCTCCAATGTGACTACGACTGTGAAGGGTGTAGGCGAGATTGGGGATGTTAAAATTATAGATTTGCAATCTCCAATCAACAGCCTCATTGGGAAGCAAGTGGTGAAGGTTGGAAGAAGCTCCGGCTTGACTACTGGGACCATAATCGGCTATGCACATGAGTACGAGGATAAGAAGGGTATGTGCTTCTTCACTGATTTTCTTGTTGTGGGTGATAACCAACAAAGCTTTCATCTTGAAGGGGATAGTGGGAGTCTCATCCTCTTAACAGGAGAGAAAAATGAGAAGCCAAGGCCCATTGGGATCATATGGGGTGGAACAGGAAGTCATGGGCAAATGAAGCTGAAAGTTGGCCAACCTCCTCAGAATTGGACAAGTGGAGTTGATCTTGGTCGTCTTCTTAATCTTCTTGAACTCGATCTGATAACAACCAGTGAAGGACTTCAAGGTTTGTGCACTTGATTTTTTTTTTTGTATGTGTGTGTGTGTGGTGGTGGGGGTGGCTGAATCCACTCTGACTTGACTTATTAAGTAGATGAATCATGCCAAACATTTCGATTTTTGAATACAGAAGCAGTGCAAGAGTCCATGTGTGGAAAGTCTGCTTTTGCAGAAGGAACATTACCTAAGCTGCCTTTGGGTTTCGACCTCGAACAATTCCCAACTGAAGATTGCACCTGTTTTGGGGTGAACCGGTTCCTTGTGCATAATGAGTTCCATGTTGAAGATGTGGTCCAGACTACACCAGCCAATATAGAAGAACATCAGTTTATTCCCAACCTCATCAATGTCCCCTTGCACAAGAAAGAGACTCAAGACAGTACTCCTGAATCGGCATTGAGGAATGACTCGGATGAGGACCTCTCCTTTGGATTGTACTTGGGCGATCAACCAGTAACCGAAATGATGGAAAGTGCTTAACCTTTCCATTTTGCTGCCCAAAAGCCATCTTTTTTACTTTTTTTTTTTTTTTTTTTTTTGAATGATCAATGAGTTCACGTGAGCTGCTCCTACCAAAAGCTAAGTGCCGTAGAGAGTTGGCGGGACTGTGTTGGCACGAGGACATGCTTTTTCCTAGTTCATTATTCCAGGCATTTCCAGCTCTTTGCTAAAAAAAAAAAAATCCAGCTAAATCTGCTTCTAGGCAACTGTGCGTCTGTATGTGGACTTGTGATCAGGCGTATTTTTTTTTTTTACTCGGTCAATAATATTAAAAAAGCAAAAAACTGTACAGGGACTAAGCCTTACTAGTGCATAGCCACAAGGCCACCACTAGTAGAAAACCTAACGAAAGAGAAAATAAACCCTTCCAGGCCATTCAACAGACTGAATGAAACCTGGCCTACCCTCATAAAATTCAAAAATATACTCGGCCAGCAAACATGCTTGCTTGGCCGAAGCATCAGCTGAAAAATTAACTTCCCTATAGCTATGGACATATAGAATATTATCATAGAAACGCCTAGCTATTTTCCACTTCTGCTGCAGCTGCCAAGGTAATTGATCAACCTGGAAAGCTTGAATGCAACTCATCGAGTCAGAACGAACACAGAGATTTTAATATTCCAACGTTTAGCCAACATCGCACCATAGATAACAGCGCAAACTTCCTCATAGAAATTAGTTTGCCAGCCCAGGCCCACACAAAGAAAGCCTAGAACTTCCGATCTTGAGTCACGAACCGTAACGCCACAGCCAGCTTGGCCCGGATTTCCCAGTGACGCACCATCACAGCAAATCATAATCTCCCCTGGATTAGGAGGAAACCAACATACCTCAATTTGATCTGAAATTTTGCATGACCTATATGCTGCACCTTAAAATAGTTCAATATCCACAAATCATCATTATGCATGTGGCCCTTCATACAAATAGAATTATCTTGAATCAACTGATAAACTCTCCCTTTAAAACCCAGCCACTGCACCGTAGCGTCTTCAAAATAAACCTTGTTGCACAACTTCCATAATTCTATATCTATTGCAAGATTAGCAACAATCCACAGGTCCTTTATCATCCTACTACGCCCCTTAGCAGCCTTGTAAGAGGATACCAAATCTGCAGAAGGTTGCAAGTTAAAAATTCTAGCCGCCCAAGCCCAAATACGCTTATCAAACCTGCAATTCCAAGTTATATGATCCATAGACTCGCAAGCCCTTTTACACAGGAGACACATAGAAGGCATAGACCTTCCAATTTTCTTAATGAAATTATCATCAGTAGCACAATTGAAGGAAACCCTAACATCCTGAGGATGGGTAAATCTTGAAAATGTTATGCGCTATGCGTGCGGCTTTTATTGTGGTGTTTGAAATAATGTATCAGCGGCCCGCCACTTCTAGGATTAGTCTGGGCTTCATTTCGAACAATTTTTTGGCCTTTTCTGAAGGTTTTGGTCCAGTGCCCAAAAAATAAAAATTAATAAAAAGTTATATTTTGTAGTAGTACTAGGTATCACGCCGTCCTGCGGCCGGCGCTCAACCTCTCGTCGATTTTCGAAAATTTGTTCTAAGCTTATATATAAAGTTTATATTAATTAAAGATACTAAACAATAATAGAATTGAACGTTAACTGAAAATACTAAGACAAATCCCTCAACCTTTTTAGAGTTTTGTTTATTATTCATTTGTTTGGTCAATCAATATCTTTTCGTGCAATTTTAGTCTGTGGTCGTAAAAGAACGATCCCAATATTTAGTCGTATCATATTATAGCGTATTAGTTAATCGGGTCACAGTAGCGTGTTTAATTAGTTGAATCATAGTAACCGGAAGGAGCCGGGGCCTAAGGCCCCGGCGGTGAAGAAATTTTAAAGGAAAAAAAGTAGTGCCTACATTTGAATTAGTGTGTTAGTTAGTCCTGTCTATAATAGTCGGGAGCATGTTTAGTTAGCCGGTCCCAATATTTAGTTGGTCATGTCATATTATATTGTGTTTATATTGTGTTAGTTAGTTGGGTCATAGTAGCGTTTTTAATTAGTTGGATCATAGTAAAGGAAAGAGGTCGGGGCCTACGGCTCTGGCGGTGGAGAAACTTTAAAGGCAGAAGTAGTGTCCACATTTAAATTAGTGTGTTGATTAGTCCTGTCTATAATAGTTGGGAGCATGTTTAGTTAGTCAGGAGCATATTTAATTAGTCGGTCACAATATTTAGTTGGTCATGTCATATTATATTTTGTTAGTTAGTCGGGTCACGTTAGCGTTTTTAATTAGTTGGATCATAGTAGCCGCAAGGGGCATACGACCCCGGTGGTGGAGAAATTTTAAAGTCAGAAGTAGTTTTCATATTTAAATTAGTGTGTTGAAAATTTTAAGGAAGATGTAATGCCCACATTAAAATTAGTGTGTTAGTTGGTCCTGTCTATAATTGTCGGGAGATTATTTAGTTAGTCGGGTTATAACAGAATAGTTCTAATATTTAGTTGGTCGTGTCATATTATAGTGTTCTAGTTAGTCAGGTCACAGTAGGGTGTTTAGTTAGTTGGACCATAGTAGCCGGATAGCCGGGCGTACGGCCCTTCGTGGGAGAAAATGTAAAGGAAGATGTAATGCCCATATTAAAATTAGTGTGTTAGTTGGTCCTATCTATAATAGTCGAGAACATATTTAGTTAGTCGAGTCATTGCAGAACGATCCTAATATTTAGTTGTCAGCCGTATCATATTACAGTGCGTTAGACCCCAGCCGTGGATAAAATTTAAAAGACATATATAATGTGTTTATAGTGTGTTAGTTTAGATGCTATGCTATCGAGGGGGAGAGGTCATATCAAATTGATACTTCGAAACGGAAAGTTTCTGCATAAAATGCACCTCTTTTTAAATTGATGGAAGTATCTACTCTTACAAACTGATTATGCACACAAAAAGGAAAATAAAAGGAAACATAGTTAACTTTAAAATAAGGTCGGTTAGAATTATAGAAGTAGCCTTGGTTACTTATATATATATATATATCTATATTTCAAGGGACTAAGCCACCAAGGTTGGACAGATATATTAGCTGCACACACATTATCACCGATCAATTCCTCAGTCCAGTTTTCGAAACTAAAGTGATGCAGGGGACCCATCAAAATAGAAATCCCCACTTAGTAACGGTTTCTCCTCAAATCCAAACTTACGAAATCTATATTAGGTTTGTTCATAATTAGGAAACCTGGTTATAAGAGGAAACCCGTACCATGTTGTCCCGGTTTATTCGTAATAAATCTGTTAGGAATTTTCGGTTTTTAAGAAGGTATTCCTTAATTATCGAGAGGCAAGGAGGTGCAGTTGAGAGCCTCTCCAATGGAATGTGTGTGAAGGAAAAAGTCTTAATCCACATAGGATCCACAACAATATTTATGAAAAATCATCTCCAACCCATTGATGAGAAGATGATGTGGCAAAAAAAAAGTTAGACATTCTCTAGGTGAACCTATGGTTTTAGAAATTCACTTAGAGGATGTCTTCCCATCCTAGTCACACTTTTATTTATAAAAGTCATTGAAAAATAAAAAGAAAAAGAAAAAGCATTTAACCAATTATAAGCCTACAAATAAGTAAACAAAAAACAAAAAACTTTATAGGTTGGAGATAAAACTTTATTTTTCCTAATATTTAGGATTTTATGCTCAAATGATGTCTTAGAAGTGATGCCACATATGAAATATTCACATTCACCATTAGAGAAGCTCTAAGGTTTAGGTGGCAATAGCCAAAATAATAAAATTCAGCCGAATTCAACAATTTGATATTTTTAATCATGTATGGTCCTGTCGTATGGACACCTTACCGGCATCTAGATCCCTTACCTGGGGTTCCATGTGTCAATCAAATACATTATTTTCATTTTTGTGTTGGTATCTTTGGTATTTGCTTCCATTTTTACGTTACCTGCAAAATTGACATAAATCCACAATGAGTTATGTAGAACACACTTGGGATACAGAAACCTAAAGGGTTCACAATCAGGTCAGAGCATCTGAAGATCAATATGCGACCTTGTGTATCTTACTGGTACAGGTTGCGCATGGATTGGTATATGCAGTGATCTAAAGGAGAAAACTAATGTCTCTTACGCCTTATAAAATAGCAAACATCTACCATATCACATGTATCTTAATAGTCAATCCCAAGAATTGAAACATTCTATTATCTAAGGTATGTTAGATTCAAGAATTTTCCTATAATTATCATATTTGGAAACATTCTATAATCTCACGCATGTAATTGAAGTAGAACATGTTTTCCTTGCCATATTTGATGCCGGAAATTTGAATGCAAATTTTTATTCTAACAATTCAGAAATAATGTAAATATGCAGTCAATATCTCATAGTAATATACGTTTTATCGAGAACTTTAACGACTTCTTGCATATGATCCCAGAGCGAACCTTTGACGCATGAAAGGTCAACTTATTGTGCAGTTCTGGCATACTGAACTTTGATTTTGTTAACCTAAACATTTGAGATAGAGTAAAGATTGATGAAGCCATTATCAGCTGCAAAGGATTTATATGGGAACAACATACCCTAATGCAATGATTTTAGGAGTTTCACAAAAGAAAAAACGTCATGACCTAATAATGCAAAACGTCCATGAAGGATGACATTTATACTTGTTTCCGTTAGTAGTGGTGTTTCCTGGATTTTTCCTTATAATGACGAACTCTCTAATATGATTAGCTCAAAAAATATTAAAGAAAGATATGACTAGCTCAAAAAATATCCTTACCTGTTCAGATGTGGCATAAGACGGATGATGAGTCTGTGTCCGAGACACTGTCATTAGTAGGCGATGCCATATCCCAACATGAGACAGGAAACATGCACATAAAACCACACATATATCACACTTTAAAAGATTACAATCTAAACTAAGACTATTTTGATTATTCAAATAAAAAAAAACACAAAAACGGAAACATAGTATTATATGTGTACACTATCTACTATACTTACCGTAATAAAGAAACGCAACGCTGCCTAACTAAACTTTTTAAGTTAGTGGAAACACCATTTTCCAGTCAGTACTCTCCATGACTCCATCCAATGAATAACGCCATAAGTCCCGTGATGAGACCGTACCTTCCTTTATCCATCCTCTGCCAAGAACGGGTGCCAGTACAGAGAAGAAGACCCACATCTAACTCATGAATACCACTGAGACGGACACCACTACCAACCGTACAATTAGAAGAAGAAACATATGAATTGCGATACTTCAGGTGATCGTAAATTTCCAGTAAGCGTAATTGACAACGATAGGGAGTGCGAGCAAATTCACGAAGAAGGATGAGATTTTTCCAAGCTTTTGTGTGCATCCCAAGACATATAAAGGAAATAACAAACAAATGTACTTTTTTTGTGTGCCCCCCTAAGACAAAAATCCTGAATCTAACCCTTACCGTAGCAAGAGAATCGCAACGCCAATGGTAGAAACCACCTGTAAAAAACAACTTTAGCTTCTTTTCAAAGGAGATAACAACATGATTATCTATGAATCCAAATATATCAGATGAGGAAGGAATGGACGTCCCTAAAAGAACACACCAGTACTGTGTTCTTTTTTCAATCGATGAATGCTTGTAATAGGAAGAAGAAGATGCTTGAAATTAATTAATTAAATTACAAACAGAAAAACTAACAAATCTCAATACCTACTCCACTGGGAAATATATCCATACTAATCAAGTTGAGTCATAATAGTAAGTTTAGTTAGTCGGGTCATAGTAGAACCCTTCTATACACCAACGTCCAAAAGAGGTAACAACCCTTTTAATTTTGTGCTTATGTGTGAGAGAGAACAACTTTTGTCGATTTTTTTGTTGTTGTTTGCTCGGCTGATATGTATCCTCCCATAATATTTTAGTTAACATGTTAGTTAGTCAGGACTCACAGAACCAGTATTTAATAACCATGTTATAATATTGAGTTTAGTTAGCGCGACATATTAGTCGGGATCTACAGCCCCATCCATTAGGAATCGCCTTGTGCATAGCTTACGACTATGGTCCTGATATTTTAATGGTCAGATCAAATTTGTCGGGGCCGTACGTGGATTAGAAAATCTAACGTCATGTAGTCTTTCCATATTAAAATTAAAATTAGTTGTGATGTGGTTGAAATCTAAATGTTGAGCGTATAAGTTAGTCGGGGCTTGTGGCCCTATGTTTTGTTGGTCAGATTAGCCCCGACGGTCGCCCTTTAAATTATTTTGGACACTAAGATTAGTTGTTTTTAGTTAGGAAAAATAGATTGAGAAATATAATTATAATAAGAAATATAATCAAAGACATGAGATCATATAAAGATTAATATCTATATTATAAGGGACAATGGTGTTTTTCCATATGGACGGTTATCTACATTTGGGACACATAAAGGACGGTCTAGATTTAAGTCTTTCAATCTACATTTCTAGCATATAAAGAAGGGTTGAGATTGATCCACAGATTTAAGATTTTCAATCTACATTTTTAGCATACAATATCATTTATTTGGGAGTTACTTTTCCCATTTAATGTAAAACTATTACTCTTATTCTAAATTAAATGCCCTTTAACTTAATCTCTTTCATAATCAAAAACTACATTTTTATGTTATAATTTTGTGCTCTAGATTATGTTTCTTCGTTTGTAGTTAAAAAAGATTCAAAAATATGATTGTTCACTATTCATTGATATTATGCTTCTTCTTGCTGGTTTCGCACCAATTTGTTCCACTCCTGTGTTCTTACGATGAATACTATAAGGTTTATATGTTGTTGTTTTTTTCCTCAATCAATGTAAATTTTATTAAGCTATGATCAAAATAAAAGAGAATACAAAAACCATTTAAGGTTATTTACATGAAAAGAATTCTACTAGCAGAATCTGTAGTGGGTATTAAAGGGAGATTCTAAATTGAAAGAGCTGATATCAATATAGGTCTTAACATTGCCTATATTCAATTTGGAACCTTCTTTTTCCATGTTGTCAGCATTGAAATTGATCTCTCTATAACAGTGAACAAAATCAAAACTTCTCAGATTATCACAGATTAGGTTCCATCTAGCAAGTACAAACCATGGTAGAGCATTTTTTTGGAAGGCAAGGATGGATGCTTTAGAATCAGAATTGAAAACTACTTCCAAATGTTTGTTTTTCACTGCCCATTCACCTGCACAGAGTGTGGCCATGATTTCTGCAAAGTAGTTTGTAGCTACACAAAATCCACCTGCAACAGCAATTAGAAAAGCTCCATTGTCTCCAGCCCTAGCAACAAATCCATAACCGGCTAAGCCTGGGTTACCCCTACTTGATCCATCATAACAAAGCAGAACTTTAGAAGGAGTAGGAAGAGTGAAAAAAACTTCTGTGACTGTGAAGCCATAAGTCTGTATATACTTGATACCAAAGAAGCTTAGGATCTGGAGGTCATATGCTTCATTCCCCATTTTTCCTTTTAAACGGAATTCATTCTCACTTGTTAAAAAGATGATTTTGTTCTTGAAAAAACTGCTCTATTTCTGATGAACCAAATTTCTCTGAGAGTATAGAAGGCAGAAGCTATCCACAGTTCTTTGATCACTGAGCTTTTATGGTTTGCCATCCCCAAGACATCATGGAAAGAAGAAGGATTTTTGAACTGAAACACATTGCAGAGCCAACTCCACACAGAAAGGCTATGATTACAATGCCATAATATATGATCAAGGGTTTCTTCTTCATTTTTGCATAAATAGCATATTGAGGCCATTTGGAATCCTTTATTTTTGAGTTTGGCATCAGTAGCACAGATTCCTCTGGAAATTTTCCACACATTACTTGCTACTGTGGGATGATCACATGCATTCCAAATTGATTTATAGCTGGCCAAGACTGGGAATTTACTTCTGATGCATTGAACTGCAGAAGCAACAGAGAAATTTCCATTGATTGTGCCACTCCAGAGTAGCTTATCTTTCCTTCCATATACTATTGGCAGTTCATGAGTACCAAAAAAATTAAGCATTTCTGAAGGAATGTTCCATGTTTTGTTTTGAATAAGGGAGCAAACCTTCGGATTCTTGTGCCTTTAAATATAATCATTATTTGGGTGTAAAGAACTTAAAGGCTTCTCCTTAACCCATGCATCTTCCCAAACTGAGATATCTTCACCATTTCCAAGAACCCATCTAGAATGATTTTTGACATCAGTCATTACCCATTTCAAGCATGGCCATATGGATGATTGTTTATGATAATTGATCCATTCACCATTTTTGATTTTGAACTTAGCTTAAAAAAATAGTGCCCATCCATCCTTCCCTTGTTGAATTTTCCACATAAGTTTCATTAGCAAAGCTTTATTAATCACCTCCAAGCTTCTAATACCCAAACCATCCTCTTCAATTGGCACACATACTTTTTCCCATTTGAGAGTGACAAGTTTTCTTGAACTTGGATCACCAGTCCAAAGAAAGTTTCTGATGATATTTTCACATTCCCTCAAAACACTTTTTTGCCATTTATAAATGGAAATATTATATATGGGAATACTAGAAAGGACTGTTTAGATTAATACCAATCTTTCTTGAAAAGCTAGCATCTTTCCTTTCTAGGCTTCTAAGTAACTCTGAAGCTGCTCCACCACACACCATACATGAATTGAATTAACTCTGCTTGAGAATAACATAACTCCAAGGTATTTGTCAGGGAAACTTGCCAGCAGCATATGACAATCATCAGCTATTAGTTCTTTTCTGAGTTGAGAAGTACCTCCTACAAAGCACTTGCTTTTGGATACACTGACTATCTGTCCAGTGGAGAGTTGGTACTCAGCTAGTGTTTGCATATTTCTTCTCACATTCCTTTTATCTCCATTGCAAAAAATAAACATATTATCAGCAAATAAGATATGTGTTGGGCAAATACCATTTCTGTTGACCATAGGGATGCATTTATTCTCCACCACCATTTGAGTTAGTGCTCTACTTAGAACATCTTCTGCAATTATAAACAAAATGGGAGACAAGGGATCCCCTTGTCTTAATCCTAGAAAACTGAAAAGTAACCATAAGGCCCCTCATTTATCATAATTGATATTCTTGCTGATTTGAATATCACTGAGATCCAATCAATGCATTTAGATGAAAAACACAATTTCTTCATTACTGAGAACAAGAACTCCCAACTGAGAGAATCAAAATCTTGAGAGATATCAATCTTTAATCCAACATTTCCACCTCTTCTATTTATTTCCATTTCATTCACCATTTCTGAGGCAAGGACTATTTGCTCCTGAATTGTTTTACCTTTAATAAAGGCACCTTGCTGAGGAGATATTATTTTACTGAGCAAGCTACTAATTCTCATAGTAAGAATCTTGGTAAATATCTTTAAGAAGAAATTTGAGAGACCAATTGGTCTAAACTGACTAGCCTTTTTTGCACTCTGAGATTTAGGAATTAAAACTAAGAAGTTAGAGTTCAAACCATTTGGAATGTAGCATCTCTTCCAGCAGTATTGGATTGCTGCAATGACTTCTTGACCAATGATGGTCCAATAATGCCTATAAAACCAACCACCAAAACCATCAGGTCCTGGGGCACTATCTGGGTCAAGTTTAAACACTGCTGCTTTAATTTCAGCTGTTCTTGGTATAAGATCAATGTAATCTCTATCTCCATGATTAAGGACCGAAGGAACTGCTTGCATGATATTTTCAGAAATTTGGACTTGATGAAATTTAAACTTGTCAGTATAATTATTAACTAAAACTTCAGAAATTTCCAGTTGTGATGCTACAATATTTCCATTCTCATCTTCAAGCTTAGTTATTGAATTTTGAGATTGCCTTATCTTCATAGTTCTATGAAAATAACTAGTATTAGGTGCCCCTTCCTTTAGCCATTTAGTTCTTGATTTTTGATGGAGAATTTCTCTATGATGTTGTGAATTAATATCTTGCACCCCCCTGGCAGTGACTAAATCATTTAGGAGTTGAAGGTCTTCATGATTATTATCAGAATCTAAAGAAGCCTTCAATACCTCATTATCTGCCTTAAGTAATTTAGCATTGACATCTCCAAAACATTCCCAATTCCATTTCTTAAGAATTATCTTCAGATTTTTTAACTTTGTCATGAAAACAAAAATGGGAGTACCAGATACAGGCTTAATCCATTCATCTTGAACAATATTTAAAAACCCTATATGAGTTGTCCAAACTTTTAAAGATATGAATGGGGCATTATGTGGATTTGGCATAGAGATGTGAGCTCCACAAAGAGGGCTATGATCATATGTTCCTTTGGTACCAACCTTGTATTCCCAGTTAGGAAATTTTTCCAACCACTTAACATTATAGACTGCTCTATCTAGGTTGCAAAGAACTCTTTTCCCCCCTGATCTATTGTTGCACCATGAAAAATTCAATCCAGATTTTGGAGCACTTATTAAACCACATGAGTTAAAGCATTGATTGAACTCCAATAAAGAAATTCTTAATGGATTTATACCCCCTATTTTTTCTTCAATAGAAAGAACAATGTTGAAATCCCCAATAACAAGCCAGGGGACATTAAAACTGCTAATATACTCCAGCTCTTGCCATAAAGCCCTTCTGTCTACAGTAATGTTTTCACCATGAACTCTAGTAACCATGACTTCACAAATTTTAATTGTAATAGCCTATCTAGTTGAAGATACTACCACTGGATCTGTTATAGCTTCATTCCAACAAAGGAAAATATTTCCTTTTCTCTCATCAGTACTATTATGAATTATTTTTCACTTCAAACCCATAAACTTTAAAAAACTAGCATATTTGGAAGTAGCTTTTAATTTGGGTTCTACTAGCCAAACTAAAGAGGGTCTAAATTTTTTAACTAAACTCTGTAATTTTTCTTTGGCTTAGAGTCTCCTCAAGCCTCTGACATTCCATAATAGAACTATCATTTGGGAAGAGTATTTGGAGAAGCAGGACCCCTCTTCCTAGAATCATTTTTTCCAAACTTTTTTGCTGCTTTCCTTCTTGTGGTAACAACATTCTTATTTACCACAGATGGGGTGACTGAATTAAGATTAGAAGAAGAAGAACTCACCCTCTTGACCACTTCTAAAGATGGGGCTTCATCAACTGCATGATAGGAAGAATTGTAAATCTCAACCTTCTCCATCACTTCTAAGGAAGGAATCACATTAACAACATTAGAAGTAGAAGTGCTTACTAACTCAATAATTTTCACAACTTCCAAACACTACGGGAAAAACATACTTTGACAACCCCCCACAAGTGTCGTAGTAGGACAACGACGACACTTCTTGATAGGTTGCGGAAGGGGGGGGGGGGTTTGTAGAAGATTACCGACTTGCTACGACCATTAGCTAAGAGTCATAACCACAGTTGTGGTTCAAGTTTGGACTACACCTGGGTTTAGTTGTGATTGTCTTTTGATTTTTTTTTGAAAGCCTAACACAGACTCTACAATGGTTGTGACTCGTTCTTTCACAATTTCTACAAGGATTATAGAATTATCTTCCACGACCATCTCTGTGGATAGTATAAAGGTTTATCACAACCTTCCCATGTGTTGGGAGTTGGATTTTCACTACACCGGTTATGGTTGTCAAAGTCCAACATTATTTTCTGGAGTTTCTTTCACAACCCTTATAGAGATTATGAATCGTCCTGTCACTACACCTATTAATATTGTAAAACTTGAGTTCACAACCTTAAATATGTGTAGTAAATTTGTATAAAACAACACACTTAGGGATTGTGACTAGCCCTATGACTACTTTTGTTTTGGTTGTTCAAAAATATAGCACATCTCTTATATGTGTAGTAAATTTCTATAAAACAACTCCTATAATGGTTGTGAATATTACATTTACTAGTACTCCCAACCTTTGTCTAGTGTAGTCATAATATCTAACACAACATCCTTAAAGATTGTAATATTTGAAGTAACAACTTCTGTTATCAGTAGATGAATGGGTACATACAACCTTTGTTTGGTGTTGTGTGCATATAATTATTTAAAAAAATATATTTAGGGATGAAACCAAATTTCCGAAAGTAATTCAAATTCACCAGAACAATGGAACACATTCACCTGAACTGTTTTTAGGTGCACATGCCAGTTTAACACACACATTCAAAGATGTTTGTTACCAAAAAAGTAGTTTCCTTAACACTCCAAAAATATTAAGAAGGTAAGATGTCTATGAGAACACTATTCGATCCTTGGGCCATGAGATAATACATCCAACCGCATCACCAACATACTTGAAATCTGGAGTCGGCTTGTAGACATGAGCGGTTATCACATGAGCAGTCAAGACACACACACTATAGGCTCCGAAACCTATTGGCATTCCGTGTATCTCATGCGCTGGATCAGTTTCACAAATTTCAGCATCAGCCACCACCTCGCCATCCTTGTACCAACTTAGTAACTTGTAAGCTGTAAATTTCTCTAGCACTTGCACCTCATTTGTTCTGCTAACAGGAGTGGTAGTGGGAATAGTTTACTCTTTTTCATTGCATGGAACAACTCTGCTAGTGCTAGCCTAGTTGTTGCTTGCAACTGGAGTGTTCGTGTGAGTGTGGGAGACTTCATCGCAGACACATTTCGAGCTCCTTTCCTATAGAAAAAACATACCAGCAGTCAGTGGGGCACAATCATATTTCATATAAAAAGAAAACTAAAAACCAAACTGTTAACAAAAAAAATTCTCACCTCCAGCATCACAAGCCGATCACTCATTGCTCTACATGTTTCCTGACACTCTTTAATGACCAACTTGTAGTGGGCATTGGATACCATCTTTTTACGGGTCACTCCATACCCCATTCCTTTAAGTCTTACACCTTTATCTTCACCAAGAGCCTTTGAAGGAATATCGTCTGTCAAGACGATCCACCACAATCAGAACTATGATTTTCTTGGGCTTCTTCAAAAAAAAATTTTGTACAAGCAGTGTGAAACATATAAGATATTTTCGCATTATTGAAGCTCACATAAATTCAGAAAAGGAAGAGAAGATTACTCACAAAATCTTGTAGAACAACAGGATTTGGCTCCTTTCCATGATGTGGTTGGTGGCTCGTTTTCCATAAATCAGCTCTATCAACAGGTGCAGTTGTGTTCCTCTCTTTTTGCTGCACAGAAATTGTGAATCCTAGTTAGTTAACACCTTCCAAAAGAGATATTAAAAAACTTATACAAGTTTTCATTTTATGCATGAAAAACTTGACATCTAATACACAAAGCTAAGCACTTCTCATCATCTTCATTATTAACTTGGGCATTGTTCATAATAATAAGAAATTAAGCTCAAACTAGCAAACAAATGAAGTACATAAAATTAAAAATAGTATAACATACCATCTTCGCCTCTAATCGAGCATAACCTTCACGACTAATCGTGTGAAGGGTGGTATGCTTCGCACGAATTTGTTGCATTTTGAGTCTTTTGACCTGCAAAGGGAAATAGAGCAATCATTAGACACATTCTAATTTTTTTGAAGCTTCAAATAGTCTTCTATTATATTAGAAACAGTACTTACTCTGAATTCAGCCGAGTTTAAACGTTTTACAAACTCTCCCCACTCTCTGACAGTCATGCTCGTGGGCATTAGCTTTGCAACCTTTTTCTCTCTCTGTTCCCCTTGTAGCTGATCAAAAGCATTTAACACCAAACCGGCTCTCCTGGATCGTGCTTCTTTGAGATATGTTCCCATTTTTCCAAAATAGTAATCTTTGTAATGTTCAGGCACAATGAACCGTTGCTGCGAATAAACATAAATCATTTTAATTATATCTGTTATGAGTTAAAGAGTTGTTGACTAATGAAAATAATCGATTAAAGAGTTAAGAATCAGTTTAATTACCTCAACAATCTTCTATATGTTTTCCTTGGCCTGAGAAGGAACGAGTCTCCAGTCCTGATGCGTTAACAAAATATTTCTCCGGACTAACACCCCTAGACAACTGGCCAGCTGCACGGAAGGTTCACCAATCGGCTGTTCTTTAAAGTTGAAGGGAACTTCAGTTTTTGTAGTTGTTCTCTCCAGCCTCAATGCATGCATCTGTGTTGGTCCACGTGGAACAAACTTTCTTTTCTTCGTTGGTTCTGAAACCTCCACTTCATCACCTTCTGGTTTATCAGTAGCACCCTCATCATCATTCTCCAATTCCTTTTCCACACTAGTCTTGGCATCATCACCATTATCGTTTTCTTCATCTTCCGTATCTTCCTCTGCCATGTTTTTGTTGGGCTGTAAAATATCATCTTCCTCTTCAAAATCTGAAAAAGTATCGTTTGGATTCCTGAGTTGAACATTTGGACATGGGCCAGTGCTTATGTCCAACTTACGCTTTACTTTGTTTCGCCCCTCTTTGGACTTCCCAACAACTTCTTTAAATTTTGTAGCTGTCGACACATTCTTGTTCTTAGAAACTACTTTCTTTCGAGACGGTGAAGTTAGTTTGGAAACAGTTGGTTGTGCAGACTCTTTGAACCTTGGAGATGATCGCCTCTGAGAATCATTTGTATCAGCTGGAGGTTGTATGGTAGTTTCAGGTTGTGTACACTTTGGAGTTTGTGTAGTGCTTGTAGGATCAGTTTGTTATGCGGGCCCTTTGAACCTTGGTGGTGATCGCCTCTGAGATGTAGGTTCAGCTGATTCTACGAACTTGCTTCTTGGTGTTCGGGACTTTGATGTAGGACCAGAATATCGCTACACTTATGTTCACGCAAGATTAACAACACTTTGTGAGTGTCAGAGAATAATACAAAGAATGACGTAATAGACAACGACAGCATAAAACATGAGAAAGATGTGAAGATTTTGTAGTTAGAGAGAATGCTCGCGAGCACAAGGCGGGAGATCACGAGAGCAAGTCAGAAAATGAAGATTTTGTGGTTATAGAAGAGTCTCGCGAGCACGATAGAAGATCTCGTGAGTACGATAGCAGATCTCGCGAGGAGCATATCAGAGCCTGCGATGAGCATAACATAGCCTGCAAGGAGCATAACAGAAATCCTAAAAAATTGGAAAGATGAGTTAAATGTGAGCTGTCACCCACTATGAAGATACCTATATAAAGAGAAGAGCAGGAGAGAGAAGGGGGAGGACATAATTTTAGGAGAGGGAGAGAGATATTTTGCAGAGAGATTTTTAGAGAGATAATGTATTTTTCTTTATCATCTTCTTCCCTAAAACTAGACTTAGAACTCCATTAATGGAGATTATCAATGTAAAATCAAATATAAATTTTAACAATCATAGTGAAGAATCATGGATGTAGATCAAATTAATCGAACCATGTAAAAAATCTTGGTGTCCGTTTATAATTTTAGCAATTTACTACCATTTCTATATGTAGATCTAGAAATTAATATCAAGATATGATAAGGGGTGTGTTGTAGGATTTCCTGCAACTACATTTGAAGTAATTGTATCAGTTTCAGGTGCAGATGCATTATCAGGTTGGGACTGGCTCTTCAGTAGCTTCTTCATCTGCAACAACCATATATATATATATATATATATATATATATATATATATAACTTAGTTAAAATGAGAAGGTAAAGTAATGTTTGTGTTAATACAATGAAATTGAGATGAAAATAGTTTACCTTGATTGGAAACTGCTTGAGCTGCTTTTTCTTTACTGGTTCCTTGGTCTGCAACATAAAAGACATAAGTTCAGTATACATTTTCGACTTAAAAGGGTTATTTACATGAATAAGAGAAACTGAATCATAATCTAATTCTTTACCTTATTATTTCCCATTGTTGTGAGATTTGTTTTCATCAATGCAGTTATATGAGCTACCAATACAGAATTCAAAAGTGATCAGTATATATAACATTGTGCAAACTACATCAACTGTACATTTGGATACTAACAAACATGAAGAAAAAAAATGAGTCGGTGCGCTCATTATCCTATGGGTAAATCGATCGCTTGAGAAGCAATTGTCTCGCCCATAAGATATAGAGTGCACTAGCTCTCATCAATCCTAAGCACCAACAATTTTCAAGGTTAAGAAAGCAATAACAGAGTGACAAACAAGAGCTCAACCCCAACTCAGTCCAATATGTCACTGATATTTTACATATAAAATCATATTCTTCTTAAACATAAGCAATAACAATCAAGCAACTGTGAGTTGCTGGTTGGAATACTGAAGCCCTGCACAATTCTCAGTTCAGAATGATCCATAGGTTCAGTAATCCCACCAGCAGGTCTTGCAGATTCACTTGATAGCTATCATGTTAAAATAAGCATCATATTAAGAAAACAACATAATACTACACCATGCTAAGTTTCTTATCCTACCAAATGTTAAATTCTGCTACAAAATACTAAGCCATGATATTATTACTAGCATGTAAAATAAGAAAAAAGAACTAAAATCAAAACAGAAAATTGCATGTTATAAGAAAAAATCAAAGATGCAAAAAAATAAAAAATCTGTAAAATTAAAAAGAACCCTAAAACAAAATCAAAAACCCTAGCTATAATAAACATCAAAACACCAATTGCATGTTATAATGAAAAAAAAAAACCTAAAATCAAAAATCAGTCAAAATCAAAATTAAATAGAACCCTAAAAAATCAAAACAAAATCAAAAATCCTAGCTAGGACAAACATCAAAACACAATTGCATGTTCTTAAAAAAAGAAAAAGAAAATAAACCTAAAATAAAAAATCAGTAAAAATCACAATTAAATAGAACCCTAAAAAAATCAAAACAAAATCAAAAATCATAGCTATAACAAACATCAAAACACAATTGCATGTTATTGAAAAAGAAAAAATAAAAAAAAATTCCTAAAATCAAAAATCGGTCAAAATAAAAATTAAATAGAATCCTAAAAAAATCAAAACAAAATAAAAAATCTTAGCTAGAACAAACATCAAAACAGAACCAAAGAAATCGGAGAAGAAAGGGTTTGAGAGATTTATTCTTACCACTATAAAGAGAATTTCTGATGAGGGTTATGATTACATTTGAGGTCTGATACACCTTCTGTAGATAGTTGGATTTGAGGGTTAAAATTTGTGTTGGATGTGAGGGTTAAGAAAGGGTTAAGATTTGTGTGGAATGATTTGATTTTGATTTTTTCTCTGAGATCAGAGAACAAAGGGTTTGAGAGATTTTTTCTCTGAGATGAGAAATAGAAAGAAAAAGTGAAGCGTTGAATTGAAAAGGAACCGAGGGAGACCAGTTTTCTGTGGTCCTTATTTTTTTTGGTTTTTTCTTTCTTCGAAAATTGGAAGAGGTGACACGTTGCAAAATTTGGGCGGGATCTTGGGTGAAAAAATCTGCAATCCGCATGATATGCTTTAGAGCCATTAGATTAGATTATATGCAATCTAATTGGTTAAGAGAATAGGTTACGGATTGAGAAATGTGTTTGTTTTTGTCAAACCAAACAACGAATTATGACTGTTAGACTGAGTAGTGATCCTTGTTTTTTGTTTTAGCTTCATTCTATATCGTTGGATTAGATATGAAACCTACAAACCATCAAATTTAAATGTTACTATACGTCAAATTCGATACTGAACATGACTCCGATATCGAAACCTGAACGGTTATCAATATCGAAAACTCGGTAACAACGAAGAATCCAACCGAAGATTCCTTCGTCTTACTCTCCGAACCTTAAGAAACCCTAAATCCATTTATCAATGACTCGAGATCGAAACTCAATGTCGGAAACTCCCTAACAACGAAGAATCCAACCAGTTACGGGTAAGATTCCTTCGTCTAACTCTCCTGAACCCTAAGAAACCCTAAATCCGTCAACTTATCAGTATAAAGTGACTTCGAGATCGAAAACTGGACGTCTATCAATGTTGGAAACTCGGTAACAACGAAGAATCCAACCAGTTACGGGTAAGATTCCTTCGTCTTACTCTCCGGAACCCTAAAAAAGTTGAACGATGAAAATTTAGATGAAGTGAAAACCAAAAGGAAAACAACTCTACGACGACTTCTCACAAAGGTTGCGAAAGGGGTTGCAGCAAGGTTACCATCCTAACCATCCATTTCAATCTCTAACCGTCTAATTTTTCGTTTTTCCTTATCATTTTATCCTCCACTTTTTTTTTTTCATTCTAACCTTATCTCCATGGGGTTGCAGCACTTCCTCAGCCTTTCTCCTCCTTCACCACTTCTATGTAAAACCACCTCCCCAACCGATTGTTTTTTCTTATCATCAAACCCACCATCATCAACAGCTCACCAGAATCAGCAGCTCACCAACATCAACAAAACCACGATCGATGAAAACAGATCGATAGAGCTGATCCGTTTTCTTCTCTAACAGATCGAGTTGAAGACTTGAATCAATCAACAAATCGACCTAGATGAAGACTTATACAGGTATGTAAATCGTGTTTCTCGATATGTTCAGAACTAAGTTGCATTTAATTCAAATGAATTTAAGTGAATTAGGGTTTGCATTTAATTCAAATGAATTTAAGTGGATTAGGGTTTGCATTTAATTCGATGTGTTTAGAACTAGATTTTGATTTTGAATTAGGGTTTGCATTGAATTTAAGTGATTTGAATTAATTTGCATTTAATTCAAATGATTGGGTTTTTTTGTATTAAATTCAGGTGTTTTCTATTATATTGATTGAAATTTTGAATTCTTTTGCAGGATTTGCTTCAATTTTGTCTTGAAATCAGTTTAGGATTCATAAGAATTTCATGTACACATATACTTGGCTGAACTGTGAGGGGTAATATTCTCACTAAAGGGAAAAAATTCTTAAATTGAGAGAGTTCAAATGTATATGTATGAATATTTAGAGCATTGTGAACTGATTGTTCTATACTTGGATGAACTGTGTGTGTGTTTACTTGTTGTTAAAAGAAGTATAATCAAATGTGCATGACAGGATTGCATTACTAGCTAGGGACTGAAATTATCTTTTAATTTAGCTTTAAAAACTCTGCATCAGTCATGGGTGGAGGTGCGAATGACTCTCCAAGTAGCAGTAGTAGCTGCAACAACAGTAAGATGAGAATGAAAAAAATCTTAACTGATTCGTGTGCTATGTGTGAACAATGGAACCATGAGATAAAAGTGTATCATTGGCTCTATTCTAGGTGCAAGCATGTTCCCTGTAATGGTGTGAGAGCATTTATACGATCTACAACAACTGAAACCTATGGAAAAATGTTCTTAAAGTGCACCATACCAACCTACACCTACTTTGAATGGTTTAATGATGCTTCCGACCCTTGCAAAGCCAAGTCATTGTTGTTACCATCAGAGAATATCTTTAATGCTTGTAGAGAAGATGATCACTCTTTTAAACATTGTCCACTGCACAGTCAGTTGTGCTTTTCTTCAACTTGTCATTACAAACTCATCCTAAAAATATGCAACAATCAACACAATAAGCACATAGCTTACCTTATATGTGAAAAATGTGGAGCTTTTAGATGGGCTTCAGATGCTATCTTCATTGCTGCAAAAGAAAAAGTTATAGTTTCTACTAATCAAATAGCTGATCTAGCTACAAAGCTAGGGAAAAGTCTTCATATGTAATAATTTATTATTTTATGTGTAAGACATGATTTAAATGTTGTACTTCATTTCATACCATATAATTAAAAAAGATATTTAGAGTGTTGTCATTGTTCTGTATAGACTTTGGAGCTCTTTGTTTAATGTGTGTGTTCTTTTTACTAAATGACCATATATAGGTCCTTGTAATGGTTCTCTTTATTGTGTAACTATGCTGGTTATAACTTACATAAGTTGCAGGGCTACATCTTTCAGCCATATTCTAACTCTTCTTTTTTCTGTTGCGCGCAGATTCAAGTTTTATTTTAACATATATACATATAAATCAATTGAATTCGTTGTAAATGATGAATAAAGATTGGATTTATTGTCCAAGGTGAATATGTTTAACTTAAGGATATATATCATATTCTTTACATTGGTTTGCTAGATTGTTAATTTGTGTTATTACGGTGCTCTGATTTTATCTATCTTTTATGCATGGGTTGTCTTCCATATTAGGATGTATTGAACAATTTCATAGATACCGTCTGTCAGAAACTCGGAAATCCTTCTAAGTTGAGTTGTCCTTGTGTTGATTGTAAGAATCTTGCTTTGTCACTTCCTCCAGATGCAGTGCATATTCACTTGCTGAAAAGGGGTATGGATCCTACATACACCGAGTGGGTTTTTCACGGCGAGTCATCTATCATTTATAATGATATTCATCAAGAAGGAGCGACACATGGTTTAGAACAAATGTATGCATAGGATAATGTAGAAGGTGATGCACATCAATATCAGGGCCATGAAATCAGTCAAGAAGAGGGGTTGGACGAGGCGGCTGACGCTCCGTTATACCCTAATTTTAAAACACACACAAATTTATCTATCACTATGGAATTGTACAGGTACAAGACAGTTAACGGTATATATAGGAAGGCTTTTGACGAACTTCTCAAGACAATTGGTTCGTTGTTGCCGCCAGGTCATTGTCTTCCTAAAAGAACATATCAAGTCAAAAAGCTACTGAAATCTTATCAATTAACTTACGAGAAGATACATGCATGTGTGAATGATTGTTGCTTGTTTAGAAAGGAGTTGGAAGATGCAGATGAATGTCCTAAATTTCATTATTCTAGGTGGAAGCAAGACACATCTAACATGGAAGACGATGCGAACATGATAGACAATCCCAAAAACAAGATACCGGTGAAGGTTCTTAGATACTTCCCCCTTATACTGAGATTGAAGAGATTGTATCAATCAGATGAGCTGGCTGAGCAGTTGATATGGCACGCGACGAGCAAGAGTAAAGATGGGAAGATACGTCATCCTTCAGATTCTTTGGCTTGGAAGCACATAGACAAAAGATTTCCCACATTTGCTTCAGATGACCGTAATCTGCGTCTTGGGCTTGCTGCTGATGGATTCAATCCGTTTGGCGATCTTTCTCCAACCCAAAGTTGTTGGCCGGTGATGATCGTGGTTTATAATTTCCCCCCTCAAAAGTGTATGCAAGCCGAAAACATTATTCTGGGCATGCTAATTCCAGGAAAAAAGCAACCGGGTAATGACATCGATGTATATTTGCAGCCATTTATTGATGATCTGATTTAGTTGTGGGAGAAAGGCGCAAAGGTATATGATGCTTTTAGTAAATCAGAATTTAACTTGAAGGCTTTATTGATGTGGATGATTAATGATTTTCCGGCATATGGTAATTTATCTGGATGTACGTATAAAGGGAAGGCAGCATGCCCTCTTTATGGTGATAATACACTTAGCAACTGGTTACCGTTTAGTCGTAAAACTGTATACATGAATCATAGGAGATTCCTTCGTCATAATTATCCTCTTCGACAGAAAAAAAAACTTGTTTAATGGAGAAATTGAGAGGAGGGAAAAACCACCTGTTATGTCTGGTGCTACTGTATTTGAACATCAGAGCACTATTGTTAATGATTTTGGGAAAGCGAAGAAGAACGAGGAGGAGAAAAGGAAAGAAAAAGAGGAAAAGAAGAGGAATAATAAGAAGAAGAAGATGACAAAGGAAATCGGTCAGAGTAGTGCCGCAAAAGGTGCAAAGAACGGTAATTCTGAGTGTGGGAAGCGGAAAAGGGGTGTTGTTTCTAATGTGGATAGTTCTGCTGCACCTCATGACGAGGAAACTGAGCTTCGGGTGTTTAACAAACGGTCGATATTCTTCGACTTGCCTTACTGGAAGGTCAGTTTTAACTACAGATTTACTTGTTAAATAGTTTTGTGCACATGAGCTATGCTTGAACTCACTATAATTAACCTGAATACCCTTTTTCTGTCATGTGTGATTAAACTCACTATATCTTCATATCTATGTGTTAGCTGGTTTCATGCATGTGTACCTGTTTTTCTAGTTCTTTTACTTACTGATCAAACTAGCTAGATTTATAGGTAATTATAAGCATGCAGGTTAATTAACTTGTGTAAAATTTTATTTTGGTTTAACGAATCATCTTTTGGAATTACTAATGTTAGGGTTTTTCATGAATTCCTAGGATTTGTTACTACGGCATAATATTGATGTTATGCATACAGAAAAAAAATGTCTGTGAGAGTGTCATTGGTACTATTTTGAATATAAAGTTCAAAACAAAAGACAGTTTAAATTCCCGTAATGATCTAAAGAGTATGGGAATAAAATCAGAATTGCATCCGCAAGAGATAAATGGCAAAACAATCCTTCCACCAGCACCATACAACTTAAGCAACAAGAATAAGGCTATACTTTATAATAGGATAAGAATTTTGAAGGTTCCATATGGGTATAGTTCGGATCTTAGGAAGCATTTCTCAAAAGATGGTCAATTAGGTGTCCTTAAGGCTCATGATTATCATGTTCTTATGCAACAAATATTACATGTGGCTTTGAGAGTACTTTTACCTGAGGGACCAAGTAAGGCGATTTTCAGGTTGTGTTCTTATTTTCACGAAATATGCCAAAGCGTAGTTCATCTCGAAAGATTAGTAGAACTTGAAGTGGAAGTAGCTGAGACTTTGTGTATGTTGGAGACGTACTTCCCTCCATCCTTTTTTGATGTGATGGTGCACTTGACAATTCACCTAGATCGAGAAGTGCATTTATGTGGACCTGTACAATATCGCTGGATGTATCCATTTGAAAGGTATGCTAAATTTTATAAATGTTATTTCTTCTTTTTTATTATTTTGTTTCAATCTTTTTTATGTTTACACAACGTGTTAGTAGCTTTCCCTTGTAGCTTAGAGCTACTAATATCCAAATGTTGAAGTTTTGTAAGACGTATACCGACTTCGTTTCCACCCTTTTAACTGGTAATTGTTTCATATGCTACTTTCATATAGGTATATGAAGACATTCAAAGAATATGTTAAAAATTACGCACTACCTGAAGCTTGTATAGCAGAGTGTTATCTTGGAATGAAGTGTGTTAGGTTTTCTATTCCCGTGGATCAAGCAGCTGAAATAGGAGAAAAGCTAAGGGTAGTATGGTCATTTTCATAGTCTCCATAATATTTATTGCACTTTTTTCAACAAGGTTAATATGGTCATTTTCACAGTCTGTAAGAAATACTTTACTTATTTCCGGTAAGGGTAGTATGGTCATTTTCATAGTCTCCATAATATTTATTGCACTTTTTTCCAATAAGGGTAATATGGTCATTTTCACAGTCTGTAACATTTCCTTTACTTATTTTCGATAAGGGTAGTATGGTCATTTTCATAGTCTCCATAATGTTTATTGCACTTTTTTTTTCCAATAAGGGTAATATGGTCATTTTCCAAGTATTTACTTTACTTATTTTCGACAAGGGTAGTATGGTCATTTTCATAGTCTCCATAATGTTTATTACACTTTTTTCCAATAAGGGCAATATGGTCATTTTCAAAGTCTGTAATATTTACTTAATTATTTTCGATAAGGGTAGTATGGTCATTTTCACAGTCTCCATAATATTTATTGCACTTTTTTTCAACAAGGGTAATATGGTCGTTTTCATATTATGTAAGAAATACTTTACTTATTTTCGATAAGGGTAGTATGGTCATTTTCACAGTCTCCATAATATTTATTGCATTTTTTTTCCAATATGGGTATTATGGCCTTTCAAAGTATTTACTTTACTTATTTTCGATAAAGGTAGTTTGGACATTTTCACAGTCTCCATAATATTTATTGCACTTTTTTCTAATAAGGGTAATATAGTCATTTTTACAGTATGTAAGAATTACTTTACATATTTCTGATAAGGGTAGTATGGTCATTTTTACAGTTTCCATAATACTTATTGCACTTTTTTCCAAAGGGTAACATGGTCATTTTCACAGTCTGTAAGAATCACTTTACTTAATTCCGATAAGGGTAGTATGGTCATTTTCATAGTCTCCATAATATTTATTGCACTTTTTTCAACAAGGGTAATATGGTCATTTTCACAGTCTGTAAGAAATACTTTACTTATTTCCGGTAAGGGTAGTATGGTCATTTTCACAGTCTCCATAACATTTATTGCACTTTTTTTCCAATAAGGGTAATATGGTCATTTTCACAGTCTGTAACATTTCCTTTACTTATTTTCGAGAAGCGTAGTATGGTCATTTTCATAGTCTCCATAATGTTTATTGCACTTATTTTTCCAATAAGGGTAATATGGTCATTTTCAAAGTATTTACTTTACTTATTTTCGATAAGGGTAGTATGGTCATTTTCATAGTCTTCATAATGTTTATTGCACTTTTTTCCAATAAGGGCAATATGGTTTTTTTATAAAGTCTGTAACATTTACTTAATTATTTTCGATAAGGGTAGTATGGTCATTTTCACAGTCTCCATAATATTTATTGCACTTTTTTCCAATAAGGGTAATATGGTCATTTTCACAGTCTGTAAGAATTACTTTACTTATTTTCGATAAGGGTATTATGGTCATTTTCACAGTCTCCATAATATTTATTATACTTTTTCCAATAAGGGTAATATGGTCATTTTCACAGTCTGTAAGAATTACTTTACTTATTTCCGATAAGGATAGTATGGTCATTTTCATAGTCTCCATAATATTTATTGCACTTTTTTTCCAATAAGGGCAATATGGTCATTTTCACAGTCTGTAACATTTACTTTACTTATTTTCGATAAGGGTAGTATGGTCATTTTCACAGTCTGTAGGAATTACTTTACTTATTTCTGATAAGGGTAGTATGGTCATTTTCACAAAATCCATAATATTTATTGCATTTTTTTTCAATAAGGGTAATATGGTCATTTTCAAAGTATTAATTTTACTTATTTTCGATAAGGGTAGTCTAGTCATTTTCACAGTCTCCATAATATTTATTGCACTTTTTTCCTATAAGGGTAATATGGTCATTTTCACAGTCCGTAATATTTCCTTACTGATTTTCAATAAGGGTATTCTGGTCATTTTCATAGTCTCCATAATATTTATTGCACTTATGTCCAATAAGGGTAATATGGTCATTTTCACAGTCTTCGAAATTTTTATTGCACTTATTCCGATAAGGGTAGTTTGGTCATTTTCACAGTCTTCGGAAGAAGCAGATTTTTTTTTTTTGGTTTTGTCGAGAAAATCAAGAGAAAAGGTTGGTATTTGTCCAAGTCAAATGTCCTACAAAGTCATGAGTTGTTGACTTGGTCTTGATCATTTTTTCTAATATTAAGAAAATTAAAAAATAAAATAAAAATAAATTTTGATATTTAGAAATTAAATAAAATTGTTATTTTGTATAACTATTGCGAAAGTAGTGACAACCAAAATTGTAAGAGTGATTAATTCGGGGTTGTTTTAGATGTGGTGAAATTTTTGGTTGGAAACATAATTTCAGATTATAATTGTGATTGTCTAGATAATTGTCAACAAATATAATTGTGACTAGTAAAAAAGTTAAATATTCAGATTAATTATCACGATTACGAAATTTAGCAACAATTATAATTGTTGCAGGACTTATCACAGGTATATCAGTGATTGAAAAATAAACTGTGACAGGTTACACTGTGAGAAAATCCTGGTTTTGGTGTAGTGCAAGTTCATCCGAAAGAGAAACTCAAGTCCAACTCTAGTAATTTTTGAACCGGTGATGTTCAATTCTGATATATTTCGTCTCCTGTTCATCCAAAAGAGAAACTCAGGTCTAACTCTAGTAATATTTGAAACGGTGATGTTCAATTCTGATATATTTAGTCTCCAGTTCATCCGAAAGAGAAACTCAGGTCTAACTCTAGTAATCTTTGAACCTGTGATGTTCAATTCTGATATATTTCATCTCCATTTCATCCGAAAGAGATACTCAGATCTAACTCTAGTAATATTTAAACTTGTGATGTTCAATTCTGATATATTTCGTCTTCAGTTCATCCGAAAACGAGAAACTCATCTCCAACTCTAGTAATATTTGATCATGTGATGTTCAATTCTGATATATTTCGTCCTCAGTTCATCCGAAAGAAAAACCCAGGTCTAACTCTAGTAATCTTTGAACCGGTGATGTTCAATTCTGATATATTTCGTATCCAGTTCATCCGAAAGAGAAGCTCAGGTCCAACTTTAGTAATATTTGAACTTGTGATGTTCAATTCTGATATATTTCGTCTCAAGTTCATTCGAAAAAGAAACTCAGGTCCAACTATAGTAATCTTTGAACCGGTGATGTTTAATTCTGATATATTTCGTCTCAAGTTCACCCTAAAGTGAAACTCAAGTCCAACTCTAGTAATCTCTGAACTTGTGATGTTCAATTCCGATAATATCGTTCCATCACCTATAATTAAAACCATTAGAATCGTTCAGTAATTTTTCTTTTTGACACATGGCAAGAAATTAACTAAGTTAACCATGCGATATTTTTGTGGACCAATGTTTTTTTTTGATGGTTGGGAAGAGTGGTCTTGGGCTACATCCTTAACTCCTTCTAAGGAGTTATTTCTGGCAATTACGGGGTTTGAAACCCTACCTCCGCAGTGGACCAATTAAATTGGTGTCATAGGATATGATCTTCTAGCTCTACCACAGTGTAACCAAGTTACAATACATGTGCGAAATACACAAACGAAAAATCGTGTCCCTATAAAGTTATAGAAGAGAGAGAAAGGCAGTCAACCTTATCTCTTTTTCATTCTCTTTCTCATTCTTCATTTTCATCTCCTCCCTTAAACAGATCTGAAAATCCCACTCTTCTACAATGGTGAAACACAAAAACATCATTTGATTTCACAGTTGTTTCTCCTAAAGCCAAACCCTTATACATCTATTTATCTCCTCCACAAAACCCAAATTCTCTAATAAACCCATAATACCAGTTTATTTCGCACTTTCAAAACAAGAAACACTATATTTACTTAACTATTTTTACCCTCATTAAACGAAACCCCCTACTTCATCTTCTCACGGTCTCTTAAGAAAACCCAAAATTTCACAATTTCAAAACCTAATAATCCTTCACTTCATCAGTTTTATTCGAGGTCGTGATTAAACAAGTGATGAAAGGAGGGTTTTAATGTTTTGCATATAAAAGAGAAAATACTGCGAGGTAAAATTTACATATAGATTTTGTTATGCTCTGTTGTTGTTTTATTTCAATTTGGATTTGTGCTGATTTTGTTTCTTCAATTTGGATTTTTTTGGTTTTCTGATGATAATTGATTAGTTGATGTTGTTATTTCAGTATGGACATTTAAAACAAAAAAGAAGTCGGGTTTCTTTAAGTTATGGAACTTTGGAAGATTTGAACATCAATCTGTCCAGGAAAAGATCCATCTTTGGGTAATAGTTCTTTCTATGTGTTTTATATTCACATATTATGTAATGGTTCAGATCTATTTTTTGATGTTGATTTGATCTCTGAAATGTTTTTATCCTTTTGTTTTAGGTGATTCAGGTGTTACAAAGGACAATAAACGTATCTAAGTAATTTGTGAGTTTTAAAATTGTTGAATTTCTTAGTATTTATTGATGCTTGTTTGGTATAATGTTTCTGGTTTATTTTATCCCTTTGAGTTGGTTATGAAATGGGGTTTGATATGAATCCTGATGGAGTTTTGGTGTTCGATATTTGCAGGGATTTATCTTGAGGATAAGAAGAGTGGTTTATGTAAGTATTAAATTTTCACAATGGTTTTGTTTGTGTTTGATGTTCACTAGAAATGTCTGCAGACTCTGATTTTCTTAAGAGTGTATGTTTTTTATGACTCTGGTACAATATTGATAATTTGATATGATATGTGTTAGAATGAGGTAGATGAAGTATGAAGCATGGTTGTAAGATGCTGGTTTGTTTTGTCCCTTATGGATTTTTGAGTTTATAGGTGCTTACAACGATTTACTTTCTGAAAGTACGATTCTAAAATCATAGATCTTTTATAAAATCTTAGGAATCCAGTTGTTATTGTTTCCGCTTTGATGACTGCCATTAGCATTGCTTTCTGAAATGAAAGATATTATCATTTTTTGCTCTAGTTCTTTCATTTTTGTACATAGAAATCAAATTGGAATGCTATTGTTGTTTATCTTTCACTGCAGTCATTGTTTTGAAACCGATATGTGTTGTGCTATAATGCTCTTACAATTTCCAGAACTTCAATCATTCTATTTCACACGCTTTTCTGCTCTTATTAGCTTGTCTAACTTGCTTACGATTCTGTGTTGTATCATCTAGTTAGAGCCACCTTGTCGTTATTATGGAGTAATTGGTGGCATTGTTCTAAACCTCACTGATTTATAACTCAACTTATTTTAGGTAGCCATAGGAAGCCCAGAAATAGTGAGTGGTGGTTGTTGGTGGGGGTGACCGAGTGGTCCTGCTGGTGTGTTATTGGCGATGATAGAGTGGTACTGTGCTGCTGGTGGGTTTTTTTGGCTAAGAAGGTACTTTGACTCTTTTAGCAATTACCTTCTCGATAATCTTCTTGATTTACTGGAAAGATCGCTAACCTTGTGGTGTATTTTTTTGGATGGTATGGAGTTGACCACCAATACAAGCCATTGAACTTGACTCGAATTAAATACAATCAATCATAACAAGGTATTGTAATTTTGAACTACAAATTTTTGCCGAAAAGTACTAGTGTGCTTCCACCAAGCTTTCCAAAGAAGAATTAACACTATATTTTCACACTCTCAACACTCCATCATGATTTTCTTACAGGACAAAACTTTGGAAGAACATAGAAAATTGGTGGAGGGAATTGTGAAGCGAAATAAGAGCAAAGACTGAAGATAGAGGCTGCTTGTATTGATCACGAGCGACCAGAAATTTTAAGAAACATATTATTTGCTATGCTATTTACTTTTTCTCTCTTTTTGCTTTTTATTAGCATTAATAGATCAAAATGCTACTTATTTTCACACTCTCAACATTCCATCATGATTTTCTTACAGGACAAAACTTTGGAAGAACATAGAAAATTGGTGGAGGGAATTGTGAAGCGAGACAAGAGCAAAGAATGGAGATAGAGGCTGTTGGTATTGATCACGAGCGACCAGAAATTGTAAGAAACATATTATTTGCTATGCTATTTACTTTTTCTCTCTTTTTGCTTTTTATTAGCATTAATAGATCAAAAGGCTACTTCACTGATCTTGTACCCTATTTTCCCATTGCATGGTGAATTATATATATTAGACTTGCCTCTAGTGACCTTATCTATCACGTTTTGATTACTTGACTTCATTATTCAAAATCATCTTGACACCCAATCTCAACAACTTATGTGAAAAATCGTTATAGAAACATTTTGGTATTTGCTAGTTCGGTAACCTTAAGTCATGCAACCTACTGTGCTTGGTCAGTGTTTTTGCTAGTTAGGTAACCTTAAGTCATGCAACCTACTGTGCTTGATCAGTATATTTAGTCCAGTGAAGTAACCAGTCGATCACCACTTCACTTTGTACAGATGCAATTAAAAGTTCAATATCACCTAGCTTGAGGATTTGAATTGATCCAGTGTATTTATAGGTGGGTAGTGTCCAAGTTGTTCCAAAGAACATTCAAGTTTACCGAAGATTAGGACTAAGGGACATTGTGCAATTTGTGCCTAGGACTGAAAGAGAGCAGGAGATCATGTCACTAGGCCTAGAAGGAAGGCTTGCTCCCATTTCATTGTTGGAAACGATTCCTTGAGGACATACCCTAGTAGTCATATAAAAAACATAGGTAATTCTTTTAAGTACAAAAATTAGGCTAATTAATTATTTTGAATCATATGACCACTTTACTAATATTGTTCCTGCTATATGTAAAAATGAAGTGTCGAATTAGTTTTAGTCTTTCTCATTTAAAGGACGTGATGAACCTTAGGTGTTAATGTTGAGTCTGTTTACATACACTTTAGGAAGTGGTAGTCGTGGGAAGTGGAATGCCACTTAGTCTATGATTTTCTTTATATAGCTAAGCTATAATTTGGAGTTTATGAAGATAGAACGATAATAATGTAGTTCATTATATTTCTTTATTCTTTTTTTCTTTCTACTTTTCTCTCAACCCGTGAAACTTCAACACTTGTGTCATTAACATGTTCAATTTTTATTATTGGACATGTCAGGTGTATTTGTGGCCAACTTTGGAATTACTTGAAATGATAACTGTCTATGCTCGCATTATATGGTATGATGACAAATCATATTGATTCATTTTTATATCTTTATTCTCTTGCAATTTCTTGTCTCATTGAATGTCATAATGAATAGACTTTTGTACTTGTGTTTCGGCAATGTATGTATGAGTGTTAAAATGCGGGCATGTATTTCAAGTGTTAAAATGCAGATAGTTTGGGGATTGAGAAATTGCAGGCCTGTATTTCAGGTTTTATTGTATTACATGCCTGTGTTTCTGGATAAATTGTGTCGCAGGCCTGTATTTCAGGTTTTATTGTATTACAGGCCTGTGTTTCTGGATAAATTGTGTCGCAGGCCTATTTTTATTTTATTATTGGTGTTAGAGTATAGGATTGGTAATAATAAATTATATGGAAAGTTTTAGTATTTAGTGTTATATTTAGTATGAATTGATTTACAAGCATTATTCTTGCGTACCAAGTTACGGTATCGCTATATATATACCCTATGGGTTCTCAATGTAAAATATACCATTCAATAATAGAATTCTCTTTTATCTTTATATCTTCTAGTTCTGACTTGGTATAAGAGCCAGACCCCACTCAACACTACCCGTGTCCATCCGTGTGTCCGTGGTTTCCGTACCACTCAGTATCCGCCAGTGTGCATCCGTGGCTTCCGTGCCACTCAATCAGTGTAGCCCTAGTCGTTGAGGGGGGGTGTTAAATAGTACCACATCGCCTAGGGCAACCTAGGTCCCATGCTTAATAAGCCTTGGGAAATCCTAACCTTGCAAGCCGGTTTTCGATCCGGACCTGTTGCCCACCTCGTTTTCTTTTCTAATCGGCGGTAGTCTCCAATGCTACCGTCCGCCGGATCTTTCCCCAACTATTAAAAAAAAAAAAAAAAAAAAAAAACACGTATGTAAGCTGTTTCACCAAACCCTCACTACCACGTCCATCACGTTCTTCTGTCCATTCAATTATTCCTCTCCATCTTCTTTTAATTTTGTTTCACAGTAAACAAAAAAAAATTCCCCTAGTGCTTAATAAGCACACTACCCATCAAGTCATGTCATCCGTCTTCTTCTGTTTCTTTTCCATATTTTTTTTTTACCGACAGATCCCAACTTCTCTTGTTGATTAGTTTAATCAATTGATCAAATCCCATCTGCTCCCTTTTTCTCCTCCAATTCTTTTTCTGTCTTCTTATTACTACTTAACGATAGTCGTCCGTTTAGCAACAGATCCCATCTAGCTCCTTTCTTTTCTTTGAACTCTCATCCGTCCCACTTTGTTTGCTTTCCATCTCATAAACAGTACCTCCACTTCATCCCTTCCTCTTATCACTGTTCGTTTCTTAATTAATTGATCCAATAACATTTTCCCCTTGACTCTTTTTGGTCTTATTTCCACTACCAGCACCAGCTCCCTTTATCTCGTTACCTCATCACGTGTTTTTCCATCCCATTTTTTTCCCTACTGTTCGTCCAGGACCTTACTTCAACTCATCAAATCATCAATACCGCTTACTTTCTTTCTATCTTTAATTCCTTCTACCCACTATTCGGATCTCTTCTACTCTGTCCAATTCTTTTTGTTTTCCTTTACACCTATAAAAAAAATCAACCAAATCAACGTCATGTCAAAACTTCACTTTCCAAGCCCGGGCCCAACAACCACTTAATCCTAACCAACACCCATCATATCCATTCTTCTTCAACTTTTCTAATCTCAATTTTGCAGGGTATTATCTCTTTTCTCTTATCGATGGTTCTTATATGCTCCATCAATGGTTCTGTTATTTTCGCTACTTTGGCGGTTCTCCTAATCAGTATTCTTTTTAATGGCGACGTGCTTCTTCTTATACTTCTCAGGCATTTATTGGCACCACACTTCATCAACAACTTTCAAGGCCAATCTCATGTGATTTGCAATCCCCATGAGATTGAGGGAGGGTGTTAGAGTATAGGATTGGTAATAATAAATTATATGGAAAGTTTTAGTATTTAGTGTTATATTTAGTATGAATTGATTTACAAGCATTATTCTTGCGTACCAAGTTACGGTATCGCTATATATATACCCTATGGGTTCTCAATGTAAAATATACCATTCAATAATAGAATTCTCTTTTATCTTTATATCTTCTAGTTCTGACTATTGGAAATATATACTAAAACAAAATCCATCAAAAATGGTCTAAAGTTTTTATGACTTTCATGAATTGTAATCACTAAAAATTGGTGTCATCGCGATTTAGCTATCTTTACGGTAGTTAATCATATGCATGGTTGAAAAACCTACGGCCAATTAATTTTGGTATCTTCGTCTATTTGATGAAGATCATGTGATTTTTATGATCAATTTCTATTTTTTTCAAAGAAACCATCTATCAACCACGAAGTGGATTTTCCCTATGTGATGACTAAGTCGATATTTCTTTTTATTTTTGTCGATGCAATTTTGGTGTATCGTATATACCAACCGGTATTGGTTTTCTCCATCAATTCTGAGGAAGGAGATATTAAAATTGGCATTCTAAGAAATTTTAGCCACTATTTTTTTTTCTCGTAGTTTGATGATAATCTTTCAAACAAACCATTACCGATTATGGTTTTATTTTTCTAGTAATAAACCATTGATTTCCATTTCTTACGGGAAAACCATGGATTCCTTAATAACGAAAATGATTTCTTTATTTCTTAAAAAGAATCATATAAGCCAATTGATTTGGTTTTTGCCTATCGGTCCTATAGGGATATATAAAGTATCTTTATCATGATATTCACAATTGAAAACACCTAGAGGAATTTTTGTATTCTTTAGGGATATTGAGCATTTTTTTTTCTCATGGTAAATCTCCAAAATTTTAAAATAATTCCACTTGTAGTTGGAATTGGATACTAAAGATCAATGGGTGCGCACCCGGCTTGTTAGCCTAAATCATTAATTAGTCCTTGTAGTGACTATATTGATCTCAATATTAATTATTATTTTTGAATGAAATAAAATGTCTATCATTTCATTCTTAGGTGAATGAATATCTCGTCGGCCATATAGGTCACTGGAGTATGTTTTTCTTGCTCTAACCAACGAATCCATGGTTGATTTTAAATTTGTACGTCAAGTAGACTACAATTTTATTTATTTAATTGAACATTTATTTTATGGATTTTGAAGTCATTAAATACGGTCCAACTAGTGTTGTTAAAATCCAGATGTTATTATGAGTATATGTCCTCGATTTAATCGGATAATACTCTGCGAACTTGTTTTCATATATGAGATGATCATATTTCCGCCATGATCAGGGGGAGACTATATACTACCAGCAAAATTTGGTGTTAATTAACTTGAAAGATATATTAATTTCTCTCCCATCACGATCAAATCGATTAAGGCTGTCATTATATAATCGGCGTGAAATTTCTCATTTTTCTTTCATATAAGCTTTTGCCTCTTAAGAGGAAATCCAATCACATATAGCAACAAGTAGAATTTTACAAGAGGCTACAAAGTCTATCAAAACATGATCCACATTCCTATAGTTCATATCTCCTCAACGGAAGATGGGGAGATTATAATGCCCACGAGCGCTGGTACCAGTAAATTTGATTTTCTCAAAGTATGCATACATTGGAAATTGTGTGAGATCATATAAACTAATAAGTGACAAATATTCATTTAGTAGCCACTACAATAAATGGTGGTCTTGAACCCCTCTGCAGAGGAACATTGACTGTGTGATTAGTTGGCATGTAATCCAAATTATATTGGATTATTATAATTTCTTTATTGACGCAATATAAGGATCCTAGTTAGACTTGACACCTTAAAATTTCCAAGCCTGAAAATTACAGGCTGGTGTTAGTCATATTGCGTATTAAGAGAAATATATCGTTTTAAGAGCGATTTTGGGTTATATGTTCATACCCTAGGATTGGTTCATTAAAAATTTGTTCTTCTTATATGATGCATTTGCGTGGTAGTCTCTAAGGAATCGTATTGCATTCACACAAGATGTGTTGGAGAACATTATCAAATTTGTAATCCATGGTGGATTAAAGTAATATTCAGGCAGCCAACTGACTCGCTTACGTCAAATTTAACAATCCTTTGTGTTTTTGAAATTTTTGTTACAAAACCAAAAATCCGGATTAATGAGTTGATCATATCAACTTTGTAGGTCTCTTGAGGAGTCCTTTAAAAACACCAAAATCCACGCTTTAGCAGCATAAATTCCATTCCATTCTATTTTATTTATTTATTTATTAAATCTGCAGTTAGAATTATGCTAGCTTAAACTCGTCTTTAAGATAGACTAGATTTATGATTTTGATGCTCATTTTATGTAATACTCATATGGTTGAATTAGCATCTATAAATCGTCAAATTTTGTTTTGTTTTTTTTCTCCTTCGTTTCAGGTTTTATCCCATGTGGTTTTCCTGACAAGGTTTTAATGAGACAACATCTCTGACGTTTAAATTTGTCAATGTTGATATTTGTGCTTTTTTTTTTCCTTGGTCCATATTTTTTCCCATTGGGTTTTACGGGCAAGGTTTTACTAGGGCAATTTATTTTCAACATGGTGGTCATCCAAGGGGGAGTTGTATCAATTTTTTTTATTTGGTGGATTCCCACCATTAACTCGGTCATCTTATTAGACCAAATCAACATAACCATCTCCTAGAAATTTGGATGTCCTTATGAACCCCGTACAGTGTGTTAGTACATACAGTTGTGTTCATATACACGAATGTATCTATATCTTGGCACTTCGTTGAAGAAACTACATCAACTATTTCTTCAAATCATATCCAAGAATCTAGCAACCCAAGACACAAGTCGTCAATGTATTTAAGCAAGCATGAAGACTCGAGAAAACTACTATTAGAAGACTAGCGCAAAAGAACATTTCATCAAGTAGCAATTTTATTCATGAAAGAAAAAAAATCTTATGCATTCAAGAACTCTGTTCGTCAAATTGAGAAGTCATAACTCAAGATTTGCAAGCCATATAACTGAAGTACTCATTAGGGGGAGCGCCATCATCAAAGGTGCATTTATTGGACTTATCGCGTTGTACTCTTTTTCCTTCTTCAAGATTTTGTCCCACTGGGTTTTTCCTTGTCAAGGTTTTAACGAGGAAACATATGCGTGTCCAACACTTTCCAAGTATTTACATGCTTATGCAATTTCAGGTTTTTCTCTTTTGAGTTTTCCTGTTATATTTGTATTGACTTAGCCACGGTGGTCATCAGGGGGAGTGTTATAAAACATTGTTTGTTTACTAAGATGCCCTTTGTGTCTAAGTTTAGGGTTTACATATCTTGGACACCAAGTCTTCTATCTATATAAATAGAGGCTTAAACATTGTATTCCACACATTAATAGAATTTCTCTCTCTTTTCCCCTTTACTTTGTGTCTCCTATTCTCTGTCTTCTATTTCACAACAGTTAAATCTATGTTAATTTGCATTCTTCAATGCAAATGGAAACCATCTCTCCTATTTTTTTAATGGTTTTTACACATTCCCAATGCAATGATTGTGCGTTATCTTGTGCATGGGTGCACAAGATAACAAAGCCCATATTTTAATTGTCTTGCAAAATATTTTAATTGTCTTACAAATATTAACAGTTAAAAGTTAAAAGTGGATGCTAGAGTTTTGAAGGGAACAACAATCATGGATTTTACTATTTTTAGTAAAAAAAATTAGGAAAGATGTCGAGTTGTCTTTGATGGAAAAAAGCCGAGTCCAATAGAAGTGATACACACAGTTCAACACACTAATAACATGACAGGGAAAGGAATGATTATACAACAGAGTTTGAGCAACCACAATTGCTCAAACAGCGTCTCACCTGACTTTTGGACACCACCTAGTGCACCTTTCTATTCTATCTGTTGTGATGCATCATTTAAAAAATCAATACTGATACTCATAGTGGTACTGGTCTAATCCTTCGTGATTTTGCAGGGGCATTCGAACGGGGATGCTGCATCTATGAGCGTGGACAACTAGATGCGGAGCAGGCAGAGATAGGCAGTTTGTTGCATGCCATGAACTGGGCAGAAGAACTTAACCTGCAACATGTCAGATTTGACCTCGATGCACAAAACGTGGTAGCAGCAGCAAATGGTGACTATCATAGAGTTAGATGGGAATCTCAGGCTGTGATATTAGATATTATTGCACTTTTAAACAAGCATCCAACATGGACTTGCAGGTTTATTAGAAGGCAATTGAATAAACCAGCTGATAAGCTGGCTAAACATTCACGTTCTTTTCAAATTTGTAGTACTTGGTTAAACTTTCCTCCGGGTTTTATTGCAGAAGCATTATTTGCGGATGCATTATATATAACCAACTCAGCTTCTTAATAAAAAAAAAAAGTAAAAAAAATTAGGGTGCTACGTTTAGATGGTACAAAGTGTACGTGCTGCAGCAGTGCTTTATAATTACTTCCCTGATTAAATCTTATCTTTATCTGCAATTACTTTTTGTAACCTATAAAATGTCAGTAATCAATGCATGATTTATAATTACTTCCCTGATTAAATATTCTTTCATCTTTATCTTCATCTTTGTCTGTCAATTAATATCAAAACAAATAATAAAAAAATCTTTGTCTGTCAATACGGCAGGTATTGTTGAGTTGTCCCCACTAACGGGACCGCAACATACGTACCTTCTCTACAGTCTGAAATCATTCATGAGTCGGTCTGAAAGCTGCCAATTCTTGTTGTTCCCTCTCCGATCTCACTCACACATGCATGGAGGCCAATTTTGGACTACATTTTCTTCATTTGCTACTATTAATAATTAATACTATTAGCAGCAGTTGTGAGAATTAGGGTATCATCATAACTCTCTACAACCTGTTCTTCTTCCCAGAATCCAGATATTTCTTTTGGTGAGCTTTCTTTGTCACAAGTCATAACTTTTACGTTTTTATCATCTTCTTCTTCCCCTGTGTTTCACTTTGGGTTCTTACTGTTTTATTTTCATTTAGGCAATATGGATGATAATGCCGTCAAGGGAAAAGCCGGTCTTACCAACTAATGGTGGCTCGGCACTCCGGTTTCACATTATCAGAGGAATCGTCTCTAGACACGCAACTAAATTTTTCTCATCCAGACCTACTACCATCAGCTTGTAAGCGCTCTGGAAGCAATGCTGCTGCCTACTTCTCATGGCCCAATTGCAGTCGAATGATTGGAGCTGCTGAAGATCGGGCAAACTATTTTGAGAATCTTCAGAAAAGGATGCTACTGCCTGAAACACATGGTCGCTTGCCAAGGGGGAAACGAGCAACCAGTTTAATCGAGCTGATGACCATTTTGGCGTTTTATGGCCTGATGTTGCGCCGTGAGAGCCTCGGCACTGCAATTGGACTTCGAATCCGCAAGGGTGCGTTGACAGATATACCTGCCATTCTTGTTTTTGTTGCCCGTAAAGTTCATAAGCAGTGGCTCGACCAGTGTTTTCCATCTTCCCTCGAGGTAAGGGCAGTATGTAGTGGATTAAGAGATAAGAAAGATTTGTTTCTGGAATTGGAAACGATTTGAAGTCAATCTGTGCAGGGACCAGGAGGCGTATGGTGTGAAGTAGACGTTATTGAGCTCTCATTCTTTGGTGCTCCTGCACAAACCCCCAAAGAAGAAGTATACAGTGAGCTTATTGATAGCTTACGAGGAGGCGAACCGTGTATTGGTTCAGGTTTTCAGGTAATCCTTGCTTAATTAACAGTTCACAAATTGTTTGAAAGAAGTAGCCATCTTCCAGGGTGATGTATCTAGTTACTGTCTTGTTTACTTTTCTTCCATCGGTGCTTCAGGTTGCAAGTCAAGAGTCATTTGGAACATTGGGTACGATAGGCAGTTCATTATTCCAGGCATTTCCAGCTCTTTGCTAAAAAAAAAAAAAATCCAGCTAAATCTGCTTCTAGGCAACTGTGCGTCTGTATGTGGACTTGTGATCAGGCGTATTTTTTTTTACTCGGTCAATAATATTAAAAAAGCAAAAAACTGTACGGGGACTAAGCCTTACTAGTGCATAGCCACAAGGCCACCACTAGTAGAAAACCTAACGAAAGCGAAAATAAACCCTTCCAGGCCATTCAACAGACTGAATGAAACCTGGCCTACCCTCATAAAATTCAAAAATATACTCAGCCAGCAAACATGCTTGCTTGGCCGAAGCATCAGCTGAAAAATTAACTTCCCTATAGCTATGGACATATCGAATATTATCATAGAAACGCCTAGCTATTTTCCACTTCTGCTGCAGCTGCCAAGGTAATTGATCAACCTGGAAAGCTTGAATGCAACTCATCGAGTCAGAACGAACACAGAGATTTTAATATTCCAACGTTTAGCCAACATCGCACCATAGATAACAGCGCAAACTTCCGCATAGAAATTAGTTTTCCATCCCAGGCCCACACAAAGAAAGCCTAGAACTTCAGATCTTGAGTCACGAACCGTAACGCCACAGCCAGCTTGGCCCGGATTGCCCAGTGACGCACCATCACAACAAATCATAATCTCCCATGGATTAGGAGGAAACCAACATACCTCAATTTGATCTGAAATTTTGCACGACCTATATGCTTCACCTTAAAATAGTTCAATATCCACAAATCATCATTATGCATGTGGCCCTTCATACAAATAGAATTATCTTGAATCAACTGATAAACTCTACCTTTAAAACCTAGCCACTGCACCGTAGCGTCTTCAAAATAAACCTTGTTGCACAGCTTCCATAATTTTGTATCTATTGCAAGATTAGCAACAATCCACAAGTCCTTTATCATCCTACTACGCCCCTTAGCAGCCTTGTAAGAGGCTACCAAATCTGCAGAAGGTTGCAAGTTAAAAATTCTAGCCGCCCAAGCCCAAATACGCTTAGCAAACCTGCAATTCCAAGTTATATGATCCATAGACTCGCAAGCCCTTTTACACAGGAGACACATAGAAGGCATAGACCTTCCAGTTTTCTTAATGACATTATCATCAGTAGCACAATTGAAGGAAACCCTAACATCCTGAGGATGGGTAAATCTTGAAAATGTTATGCGCTATGCGTACGGATTTTATTGTGGTGTTTGAAATAATGTATCAGCGGCCCGCCACTTCTAGGATTAGTCTGGGCTTCATTTCGAACAATTTTTTGGCCTTTTCTGAAGGTTTTGGTCCAGTGCCCAAAAAATAAAAATTAATAAAAAGTTATATTTTGTAGTAGTACTAGGTATCACGCCGGCCTGCGGCCGGCACTCAACCTCTCGTCGATTTTCGAAAAGTTGTTCTAAGCTTATATATAAAGTTTATATTAATTAAAGATACTAAACAATAATAGAATTGAACGTTAACTGAAAATACTAAGACAAATCCCTCAACCTTTTTAGAGTTTTGTTTATTATTCATTTGTTTGGTCAATCAATATCTTTTCGTGCAATTTTAGTCTGTGGTCATAAAAGAACGATCCCAATATTTAGTCGTATCATATTATAGCGTATTAGTTAATCGGGTCACAGTAGCGTGTTTAATTAGTTGAATCATAGTAACCGGAAGGAGCCGGGGCCTAAGGCCCCGGCGGTGAAGAAATTTTAAAGGAAAAAAGTAGTGCCTACATTTGAATTAGTGTGTTAGTTAGTCCTATCTATAATAGTCGGGACCATGTTTAGTTAGCCGGTCCCAATATTTAGTTGGTCATGTCATATTATATTGTGTTAGTTAGTTGGGTCACACTAGCGTTTTTAATTAGTTGGATCATAGTAAAGGAAAGGGGCCGGGGCCTACGGCTCTGGCGGTGGAGAAACTTTAAAGGCGAAGTAGTGTCCACATTTAAATTAGTGTGTTGATTAGTCCTATCTATAATAGTTGGGAGCATGTTTAGTTAGTCAGGAGCATATTTAATTAGTCGGTCACAATATTTAGTTGGTCATGTCATATTATATTTTGTTAGTTAGTCGGGTCACGTTAGCGTTTTTAATTAGTTGGATCATAGTAGCCGCAAGGGGCATACGACCCCGGTGGTGGAGAAATTTTAAAGTCAGAAGTAGTTTTCATATTTAAATTAGTGTGTTGAAAATTTTAAGGAAGATGTAATGCCCACATTAAAATTAGTGTGTTAGTTGGTCCTGTCTATAATTGTCGGGAGATTATTTAGTTAGTCGGGTTATAACAGAATAGTCCTAATATTTAGTTGGTCGTGTCATATTATAGTGTTCTAGTTAGTCAGGTCACAGTAGGGTGTTTAGTTAGTTGGACCATAGTAGCCGGATAGCCGGGGCGTACGGCCCCGGCGGTGGAGAAAATGTAAAGGAAGATGTAATGCCTATATTAAAATTAGTGTGTTAGTTGGTCCTATCTATAATAGTCGAGAACATATTTAGTTAGTCGAGTCATTGCAGAACGATCCTAATATTTAGTTGTCAGCCGTATCATATTACAGTGCGTTAGACCCCAGCCGTGGATAAAATTTAAAAGACAGATATAATGTGTTTATAGTGTGTTAGTTTAGATGCTATGCTATCGAGGGGGAGCTGTCATATCAAATTGATACTTCGAAACGGAAAATTTCTGCATAAAATGCACCTCTTTTTAAATTGATGGAAGTATCTACTCTTACAAACTGATTATGCACACAAAAAGGAAAATAAAAGGAAACATAGTTAACTTTAAAATAAGGTCGGTTAGAGTTATAGAAGTAGCCTTGGTTACTTATATATATATCTATATTTCAAGGGACTAAGCCACCAAGGTTGGACAGATATATTAGCTGCACACACATTATCACCGATCAATTCCTCAGTCCAGTTTTCGAAACTAAAGTGATGCATGGGACCCATAAAAATAGAAATCCCCACTTAGTAACGGTTTCTCCTCAAATCCAAACTTACGAAATCTATATTAGGTTTGTTCATAATTAGGAAACCTGGTTATAAGAGGAAACCCGTACCCTGTTGTCCCGGTTTATTCGTAATAAATCTGTTAGGAATTTTCGGTTTTTAAGAAGGTATTCCTTAATTATCGAGAGGCAAGGAGGTGCAGTTGAGAGCCTCTCCAATGGAATGTGTGTGAAGGAAAAAGTCTTAATCCACATAGGATCCACAACAATATTTATGAAAAATCATCTCCAACCCATTGATGAGAAGATGATGTGGCAAAAAAAAGTTAGACATTCTCTAGGTGAACCTATGGTTTTAGAAATTCACTTAGAGGATGTCTTCCCATCCTAGTCACACTTTTATTTATAAAAGTCATTGAAAAATAAAAAGAAAAAGAAAAAGAATTTAACCAATTATAAGCCTACAAATAAGTAAACAAAAAACAAAAAACTTTATAGGTTGGAGATAAAACTTTATTTTTCCTAATATTTAGGATTTTATGCTCAAATGATGTCTTAGAAGTGATGCCACATATGAAATATTCACATTCACCATTAGAGAAGCTCTAAGGTTTAGGTGGCAATAGCCAAAATAATAAAATTCAGCCGAATTCAACAATTTGATATTTTTAATCATGTATGGTCCTGTCGTATGGACACCTTACCGGCATCTAGATCCCTTACCTGGGGTTCCATGTGTCAATCAAATACATTATTTTCATTTTTGTGTTGGTATCTTTGGTATTTGCTTCCATTTTTACGTTACCTGCAAAATTGACATAAATCCACAATGCGTTATGTAGAACACACTTGGGATACAGAAACCTAAAGGGTTCACAATCAGGTCAGAGCATCTGAAGATCAATATGCGACCTTGTGTATCTTACTGGTACAGGTTGCGCATGGATTGGTATATGCAGTGATATAAAGGAGAAAACTAATGTCTCTTACGCCTTATAAAATAGCAAACATCTACCATATCACATGTATCTTAATAGTCAATCCCAAGAATTGAAACATTCTATTATCTAAGGTCTGTTAGATTCAAGAATTTTCCAATAATTATCATATTTGGAAACATTCTATAATCTCACGCATGTAATTGAAGTAGAACATGTTTTCCTTGCCATATTTGATGCCGGAAATTTGAATGCAAATTTCTATTCTAACAATTGAGAAATAATGTAAATATGCAGTCAATATCTCATAGTAATATACGTGTTATCGAGAACTTTAACGACTTCTTGCATATGATCCCAGAGCGAACCTTTGACGCATGAAAGGTCAACTTATTGTGCAGTTCTGGCATACTGAACTTTGATTTTGTTAACCTAAACATTTGAGATAGAGTAAAGATTGATGAAGCCATTATCAGCTGCAAAGGATTTATATGCGAACAACAGACCCTAATGCAATGATTTTAGGAGTTTCACAAAAGAAAAAACGTCATGACCTAATAATCCAAAACGTCCATGAAGGATGACATTTATACTTGTTTCCGTTAGTAGTGGTGTTTCCTGGATTTTTCCTTATAATGACGAACTCTCTAATATGATTAGCTCAAAAAATATTAAAGAAAGATATGACTAGCTCAAAAATATCCTTACCTGCTCGGATGTGGCATAAGACGGATGATGAGTCTCGTGTCCTAGACACTGTCATTAGTAGGCGATGCCATATCCCAACATGAGACAGGAAACATGCACATAAAACCACACATATATCACACTTTAAAAGATTACAATCTAAACTAAGACTATTTTGATTATTCAAATAAAAAAAAACACAAAAACGGAAACATAGTATTATATGTGTACACTATCTACTATACTTACCGTAATAAAGAAACGCAACGCTGCCTAACTAAACTTTTTAAGTTAGTGGAAACACCATTTTCCAGTCAGTACTCTCCATGACTCCATCCAATGAATAACGCCATAAGTCCCATGATGAGAACGTACCTTCCTTTCTCCATCCTCTGCCAAGAACGGGTGTCAGTACAGAGAAGAAGACCCACATCTAACTCATGAATACCACTGAGACGGACACCACTACCAACCGTACAATTAGAAGAAGAAACATATGAATTGCGATACTTCAGGTGATCGTAAATTTCCAGTAAGCGTAATTGACAACGATAGGGAGTGCGAGCAAATTCACGAAGAAGGATGAGATTTTTCCAAGCTTTTGTGTGCATCCCAAGACATATAAAGGAAATAACAAACAAATGTACTTGTTTTGTGTGCCCCCCTAAGACAAAAATCCTGAATCTAACCCTTACCGTAGCAAGAGAATCGCAACGCCAATGGTAGAAACCACCTGTAAAAAACAACTTTAGCTTCTTTTCGAAGGAGATAACAACATGATTATCTATGAATCCAAATATATCAGATGAGGAAGGAATGGACGTCCCTAAAAGAACACACCAGTACTGTGTTCTTTTTTCAATCGATGAATGCTTGTAAGAGGAAGAAGAAGATGCTTGAAATTAATTAATTAAATTACAAACAGAAAAACTAACAAATCTCAATACCTACTCCACTGGGAAATATATCCATACTAATCAAGTCGAGTCATAATAGTAAGTTTAGTTAGTCGGGTCATAGTAGAACCCTTCTATACACCAACGTCCAAAAGAGGTAACAACCCTTTTAATTTTGTGCTTATGTGTTAGAGAGAACAACTTTTGTCGATTTTTTTGTTGTTGTTTGCTCGGATGATATGTATCCTCCCATAATATTTTAGTTAACATGTTATTTAGTCAGGACTCACAGAACCAGTATTTAATAACCATGTTATAATATTGAGTTTAGTTAGCGCGACATATTAGTCGGGATCTACAGCCCCATCCATTAGGAATCGCCTTGTGCATAGCTTACGACTATGGTCCTGATATTTTAATGGTCAGATCAAATTTGTCGGGGCCGTACGTGGATTAGAAAATCTAACGTCATGTAGTCTTTCCATATTAAAATTAAAATTAGTTGTGATGTGGTTGAAATCTAAATGTTGAGCGTATAAGTTAGTCGGGGCTTGTGGCCCTATGTTTTGTTGGTCAGATTAGCCCCGACGGTCGCCCTTTAAATTATTTTGGACACTAAGATTAGTTGTTTTTAGTTAGGAAAAATAGATTGAGAAATATAATTATAATAAGAAATATAATCAAAGACATGAGATCATATAAAGATTAATATCTATATTATAAGGGACAATGGTGTTTTTCCATATGGACGGTTATCTACATTTGGGACACATAAAGGACGGTCTAGATTTAAGTCTTTCAATCTACATTTCTAGCATATAAAGAAGGGTTGATATTGAGCCACAGATTTAAGATTTTCAATCTACATTTTTAGCATACAATATCATTTATTTGGGAGTTACTTTTCCCATTTAATGTAAAACTATTACTCTTATTCTAAATTAAATGCCCTTTAACTTAATCTCTTTCATAATCAAAAACTACATTTTTATGTTATAATTTTGTGCTCTAGATTATGTTTCTTCGTTTGTAGTTAAAAAAGATTCAAAAATATGAGTGTTCACTATTCATTGATATTATGCTTCTTCTTGCTGGTTTCGCACCAATTTGTTCCACTCCTGTGTTCTTACGATGAATACTATAAGGTTTATATGTTGTTGTTTTTTTGCTCAATCAATGTAAATTTTATTAAGCTATGATCAAAATAAAAGATAATACAAAAACCATTTAAGGTTATTTACATGAAAAGAATTCTACTAGCAGAATCTGTAGTGGGTATTAAAGGGAGATTCTAAATTGAAAGAGCTGCTATCAATATAGGTCTTAACATTGCCTATATTCAATTTGGAACCTTCTTTTTCCATGTTGTCATCATTGAAATTGATCTCTCTATAACAGTGAACAAAATCAAAACTTCTCAGATTATCACAGATTAGGTTCCATCTAGCAAGTACAAACCATGGTAGAGCATTTTTTTGGAAGGCAAGGATGGATGCTTTAGAATCAGAATTGAAAACTACTTCCAAATGTTTGTTTTTCACTGCCCATTCACCTGCACAGAGTGTGGCCATGATTTCTGCAAAGTAGTTTGTAGCTACACCAAATCCACCTGCAACAGCAATTAGAAAATCTCCATTGTCTCCAGCCCTAGCAACAAATCCATAACCGGCTAAGCCTGGGTTACCCCTACTTGATCCATCACAACAAAGCAGAACTTTAGAAGGAGTAGGAAGAGTGAAAAAAACTTCTGTGACTGTGAAGCCATAAGTCTGTATATACTTGATACCAAAGAAGCTTAGGATCTGGAGGTCATATGCTTCATTCCCCATTTTTCCTTTTAAACGAAATTCATTCTCACTTGTTAAAAAGATGATTTTGTTCTTGAAAAAACTGCTCTATTTCTGATGAACCAAATTTCTCTGAGAGTATAGAAGGCAGAAGCTATCCACAGTTCTTTGATCACTGAGCTTTTATGGTTTGCCATCCCCAAGACATCATGGAAGGAAGAAGGATTTTTGAACTGAAACACATTGCAGAGCCAACTCCACACAGAAAGGCTATGATTACAATGCTCTAATATATGATCAAGGGTTTCTTCTTCATTTTTGCATAAATAGCATATTGAGGCCATTTGGAATCCTTTATTTTTGAGTTTGGCATCAGTAGCACAGATTCCTCTGGAAATTTTCCACACATTACTTGCTACTGTGGGATGAACACATGCATTTCAAATTGATTTATAACTGGCCAAGACTGGGAATTTACTTCTGATGCATTGAACTGCAGAAGCAACAGAGAAATTTCCATTGATTGTGCCACTCCAGAGTAGCTTATCTTTCCTTCCATCTACTGGCAGTTCATGAGTACCAAAAAAATTAAGCATTTCTGAAGGAATGTTCCATGTTTTGTTTTGAATAAGGGAGCAAACCTTCGGATTCTTGTGCCTTTAAATATAATCATTATCTGGGTGTAAAGAACTTAAAGGCTGCTCCTTAACCCATGCATCTTCCCAAACTGAGATATCTTCACCATTTCCAAGAACCCATCTAGAATGATTTTTGACATCAGTCATTACCCATTTCAAGCATGGCCATATGGATGATTGTTTATGATAATTGATCCATTCACCATTTTTGATTTTGAACTTAGCTTGAAAAAATAGTGCCCATCCATCCTTCCCTTGTTGAATTTTCCACATAAGTTTCATTAGCAAAGCTTTATTAATCACCTCCAAGCTTCTAATACCCAAACCATCCTCTTCAATTGGCACACATACTTTTTCCCATTTGAGAGTGACAAGTTTTCTTGAACTTGGATCACCAGTCCAAAGAAAGTTTCTGATGATCTTTTCACATTCCCTCAAAACACTTTTTTGCCATTTATAAATGGAAATATTATATATGGGAATACTAGAAAGGACTGTTTAGATTAATACCAATCTTTCTTGAAAAGCTAGCATCTTTCCTTTCTAGGCTTCTAAGTAACTCTGAAGCTGCTCCACCACACACCATACATGAATTGAATTAACTCTGCTTGAGAATAACATAACTCCAAGGTATTTGTCAGGGAAACTTGCCAGCAGCATATGACAATCATCAGCTATTAGTTCTTTTCTGAGTTGAGAAGTACCTCCTACAAAGCACTTGCTTTTGGCTACACTGACTATCTGTCCAGTGGAGAGTTGGTACTCATCTAGTGTTTGCATAATTCTTCTCACATTCCTTTTATCTCCATTGCAAAAAATAAACATATTATCAGCAAATAAGATATGTGTTGGGCAAATACCATTTCTGTTGACCATAGGGATGCATTTATTCTCCACCACCATTTGAGTTAGTGCTCTACTTAGAACATCTTCTGCAATTATAAACAGAATGGGAGACAAGGGATCCCCTTGTCTTAATCCCCTGTAAACTGAAAAGTAACCATAAGGCCCCTCATTTATCATAATTGATATTCTTGCTGATTTGAATATCACTGAGATCCAATCAATGCATTTAGATGAAAAACACAATTTCTTAATTACTGAGAACAAGAACTCCCAACTGAGAGAATCAAAATCTTGAGAGATATCAATCTTTAATCCAACATTTCCACCTCTTCTATTTATTTCCATTTCATTCACCATTTTTGAGGTAAGGACTATTTGCTCCTGAATTGTTTTACCTTTAATAAAGGCACCTTGCTGAGGAGATATTATTTTACTGAGCAAGCTACTAATTCTCATAGTAAGAATCTTGGTAAATATCTTTAAGAAGAAATTTGAGAGACCAATTGGTCTAAACTGACTAGCCTTTTTTGCACTCTGAGATTTAGGAATTAAAACTAAGAAGTTAGAGTTCAAACCATTTGGAATGTAGCATCTCTTCCAGCAGTATTGGATTGCTGCAATGACTTCTTGACCAATGATGGTCCAATAATGCCTATAAAACCAACCACCAAAACCATCAGGTCCTGGGGCACTATCTGGGTCAAGTTTAAACACTGCTGCTTTAATTTCAGCTGTTCTTGGTATAAGATCAATGTAATCTCTATCTCCATGATTAAGGACCGAAGGAACTGCTTGCATGATATTTTCAGAAATTTGGACTTGATGAAATTTAAACTTGTCAGTATAATTATTAACTAAAACTTCAGAAATTTCCAGTTGTGATGCTACAATATTTCCATTCTCATCTTCAAGCTTAGTTATTGAATTTTGAGATTGCCTTATCTTCATAGTTCTATGAAAATAACTAGTATTAGGTGCCCCTTCCTTTAGCCATTTAGTTCTTGATTTTTGATGGAGAATTTCTCTATGATGTTGTGAATTAATATCTTGCACCCCCCTGGCAGTGACTAAATCATTTAGGAGTTGAAGGTCTTCATGATTATTATCAGAATCTAAAGAAGCCTTCAATACCTCATTATCTGCCTTAAGTAATTTAGCATTGACATCTCCAAAACATTCACAATTCCATTTCTTAAGAATTATCTTCAGATTTTTTAACTTTGTCATGAAAACAAAAATGGGAGTACCAGATACAGACTTAATCCATTCATCTTGAACAATATTTAAAAACCCTATATGAGTTGTCCAAACTTTTAAAGATATGAATGGGGCATTATGTGGATTTGGCATAGAGATGTGAGCTCCACAAATAGGGCTATGATCATATGTTCCTTTGGTACCAACCTTGTATTCCCAGTTAGGAAATTTTTCCAACCACTTAACATTATAGACTGTTGCAAAGAACTCTTTTTCCCCCTGATCTATTGTTGCACCATGAAAAATTCAATCCATATTTTGGAGCACTTATTAAACCACATGAGTTAAAGCATTGATTGAACTCCAATAAAGAAATTCTTAATGGATTTATACCCCATATTTTTTCTTCAATAGAAAGAACAATGTTGAAATCCCCAATAACAAGCCAGGGGACATTAAAACTGCTAATATACTCCAGCTCTTGCCATAAAGACCTTCTGTCTACAATAATGTTTTCACCATGAACTCTAGTAACCATGACTTCACCAATTTTAATTGTAATAGCATATCTAGTTGAAGATACTACCACTGGATCTGTTATAGCTTCATTCCAACAAAGGAAAATATTTCCTTTTCTCTCATCAGTACTATTATGAATTATTTTGCACTTCAAACCCATAAACTTTAAAAAACTAGCATATTTGGAAGTAGCTTTTAATTTGGGTTCTACTAGCCAAACTAAAGAGGGTCTAATTTTTGTAACTAAACTCTGTAATTTTTGTTTAGCTTAGAGTCTCCTCAAGCCTCTGACATTCCAGAATAGAACTATCATTTGGGAAGATTATTTGGAGAAGCAGGACCCCTCTTCATAGAATCATTTTTTCCAAACTTTTTTGCTGCTTTCCTTCTTGTGGTAACAACATTCTTATTTACCACAGATGGGGTGACTGAATTAAGATTAGAAGAATAAGAACTCACCCTCTTGACCACTTCTAAAGATGGGGCTTCATCAACTGCATGAGAGGAAGAATTGTAAATCTCAACCTTCTCCATCACTTCTAAGGAAGGAATCACATTAACAACATTAGAAGTAGAAGTGCTTACTAACTCAAGAATTTTCACAACTTCCAAACACTACGGGAAAAACATACTTTGACAACCCCCCACAAGTGTCATAGTAGGACAACGACGACAGTTCTTGATAGGTTGCGGAAGGGGGGGGGGGGGTTGTAGAAGATTACCGACTTGCTACGACCATTAGCTAAGAGTCATAACCACAGTTGTGGTTCAAGTTTGGACTACACCCGGGTTTAGTTGTGATTGTCTTTTGATTTTTTTTTGAAAGCCTAACACAACCTCTACAATGGTTGTGACTCGTTCTTTCACAATTTCTACAAGGATTATAGAATTATCTTCCACGACCATCTCTGTGGATAGTAGAAAGGTTTATCACAACCTTCCCATGTGTTGGGAGTTGGATTTTCACTACACCGGTTATGGTTGTCAAAGTCCAACATTATTTTCTGGAGTTTCTTTCACAACCCTTATAGAGATTATGAATCGTCCTGTCACTACACCTATTAATATTGTAAAACTTGAGTTCACAACCTTAAATATGTGTAGTAAATTTGTATAAAACAACACACTTAGGGATTGTGACTAGCCCTATGACTACTTTTGTTTTGGTTGTTCAAAAATATAGCACATCTCTTATATGTGTAGTAAATTTCTATAAAACAACTCCTATAATGGTTGTGAATATTACATTTACTAGTACTCCCAACCTTTGTCTAGTGTAGTCATAATATCTAACACAACATCCTTAAAGATTGTAATATTTTAAGTAACAACTTCTGTTATCAGTAGATGAATGGGTACATACAACCTTTGTTTGGTGTTGTGTGCATATAATTATTTAAAAAAATATATTTAGGGATGAAACCAAATTTCCGAAAGTAATTCAAATTCACCAGAACAATGGAACACATTCACCTGAACTGTTTTTAGGTGCACATGCCAGTTTAACACACACATTCAAAGATGTTTGTTACCAAAAAAGTAGTTTCCTTAACACTCCAAAAATATTAAGAAGGTAAGATGTCTATGAGAACACTATTCGATCCTTGGGCCATGAGATAATACATCCAACCGCATCACCAACATACTTGAAATCTGGAGTCGGCTTGTAGACATGAGCGGTTATCACATGAGCAGTCAAGACACACACACTATAGGCTCCGAAACCTATTGGCATTCCGTGTATCTCATGCGCTGGATCAGTTTCACAAATTTCAGCATCAGCCACCACCTCGCTATCCTTGTACCAACTTAGTAACTTGGAAGCTGTAAATTTCTCTAGCACTTGCACCTCATTTGTTCTGCTAACAGGAGTGGTAGTGGGAATAGTTGACTCTTTTTCATTGCATGGAACAACTCTGCTAGTGCTAGCCTAGTTGTTTCTTGCAACTGGAGTGTTCGTGTGAGTGTGGGAGACTTCATCGCAGACACATTTCGAGCTCCTTTCCTATAGAAAAAACATACCAGCAGTCAGTGGGGCACAATCATATTTCATATAAAAAGAAAACTAAAAACCAAACTGTTAACAAAAAAAATTCTCACCTCCAGCATCACAAGCCGATCACTCATTGCTCTACATGTTTCCTGACACTCTTTAATGACCAACTTGTAGTGGGCATTGGATACCATCTTTTTACGGGTCACTCCATACCCCATTCCTTTAAGTCTTACACCTTTATCTTCACCAAGAGCCTTTGAAAGAATATCGTCTGTCAAGGACGATCCACCACAATCAGAACTATGATTTTCTTGGGCTTCTTCAAAAAAAAATTCTGTACAAGCAGTGTGAAACATATAAGATATTTTTGCATTATTGAAGCTCACATAAATTCAGAAAAGGAAGAGAAGATTACTCACAAAAGCTTGTAGAACAACAGGATTTGGCTCCTTTCCATGATGTGGTTGGTGGCTCGTTTTCCATAAATCAGCTCTATCAACATGTGCAGTTGTGTTCCTCTCTTTTTGCTGCACAGAAATTGTGAATCCTAGTTAGTTAACACCTTCCAAAAGAGATATTAAAAAACTTATACAAGTTTTCATTTTATGCATGAAAAACTTGACATCTAATACACAAAGCTAAGCACTTCTCATCATCTTCATTATTAACTTGGGCATTGTTCATAATAATAAGAAATTAAGCTCAAACTAGCAAACAAATGAAGTACATAAAATTAAAAATAGTATAACATACCATCTTCGCCTCTAATCGAGCATAACCTTCACGACTAATCGTGTGAAGGGTGGTATGCTTCGCACAAATTTGTTGCATTTTGAGTCTTTTGACCTGCAAAGGGAAATAGAGCAATCATTAGACACATTCTAATTTTTTTGAATCTTCAAATAGTCTTCTATTATATTAGAAACGGTACTTACTCTGAATTCAGCCGAGTTTACACGTTTTACAAACTCTCCCCACTCTCTGACATTCATGCTCATGGGAATTAGCTTTGCAACCTTTTTCTCTCTCTGTTCCCCTTGTAGCTGATCAAAAGCATTTAACACCAAACCGGCTCTCCTGGATCGAGCTTCTTTGAGATATGTTCCCATTTTTCCAAAATAGTAGTCTTTGTAATGTTCAGGCACAATGAACCGTTGCTGCGAATAAACATAAATCATTTTAATTATATCTGTTATGAGTTAAAGAGTTGTTGACTAATGAAAATAGTCGATTAAAGAGTTAAGAATCAGTTTAATTACCTCAACAATCTTCTATATGTTTTCCTTGGCCTGAGAAGGAACGAGTCTCCAGTCCTGATGCGTTAACGAAATATTTCTCCGGACTAACACCCCTAGACAACTGGTCAGCTGCACGGAAGGTTCACCAATCGGCTGTTCTTTAAAGTTGAAGGGAACTTCTGTTTTTGTAGTTGTTCTCTCCAGCCTCAATGCATGCATCTGTGTTGGTCCACGTGGAACAAACTTTCTTTTCTTCGTTGGTTCTGAAACCTCCACTTCATCACCTTCTGGTTTATCAGTAGCACCCTCATCATCATTCTCCAATTCCTTTTCCGCACCAGTCTTGACATCATCACCATTATCTTTTTCTTCATCTTCCGGCTCTTCCTCTGCCATGTTTTTGTTGGGCTGTAAAATATCATCTTCCTCTTCAAAATCTGAAAAAGTGTCATTTGGATTCCTGAGTTGAACATTTGGACATGGTCCAGTGCTTATGTCCAACTTACGCTTTACTTTGTTTCGCCCCTCTTTGGACTTCCCAACAACTTATTTAAATTTTGTAGATGTCGACACATTCTTGTTCTTAGAAACTACATTCTTTCGAGACAGTGAAGTTAGTTTGGAAACAGTTGGTTGTGCAGACTCTTTGAACCTTGGAGATGATCGCCTCTGAGAATCATTTGTATCAGCTGGAGGTTGTATGGTAGTTTCAGGTTGTGTACACTTTGGAGTTTGTGTAGTGCTTGTAGGATCAGTTTGTTCTGCGGTCCCTTTGAACCTTGGTGGTGATCGCCTCTGAGATGTAGGTTCAGCTGATTCTACGGACTTGCTTCTTGGTGTTCGGGACTTTGATGTAGGACCAGAATATCGCTACACTTATGTTCATGCAAGATTAACAACACTTTGTGAGTGTCAGAGAATAATACAAAGAATGACGTAATAGACAACGACAGCATAAAACATGAGAAAGATGTGAAGATTTTGTAGTTAGAGAGAATGCTCGCGAGCACAAGGCGGGAGATCACGAGATCAAGGCAGGAAATGAAGATTTTGTGGTTATAGAAGAGTCTCGCGAGCACGATATCAGATCTCGTGAGTACGATAGCAGATCTCACGAGGAGCATAACATAGCCTGCAAGGAGCATAACAGAAATCCTAAAAAATTGGAAAGATGAGTTGAATGTGAGCTGTCACCCACTATGAAGATACCTATATAAAGAGAAGAGCAGGAGAGAGAAGGGGGAGGACACAATTTTAGGAGAGAGATATATTTTGCAGAGAGATTTTTAGAGAGAGAAAATGTATTTTTCTTTATCATCTTCTTCCCTAAAACTAGACTTAGAACTCCATTAATGGAGATTATCAATGTAAAATCAAATATAAATTTTAACAATCATAGTGAAGAATCATGGATGTAGATCAAATTAATCGAACCATGTAAAAAATCTTGGTGTCCGTTTATAATTTTAGCAATTTACTACCATTTCTATATGTAGATCTAGAAATTAATATCAAGATATGATAAGGGGTGTGTTGTGGGATTTCCTGCAACTACATTTGAAGTAATTGTATCAGTTTCAGGTGCAGACGCATTATCAGGTTGGGACTGGCTCTTCAGTAGCTTCTTCATCTGCAACAACCATATATATATATATAACTTAGTTAAAATGAGAAGGTAAAGTAATGTTTGTGTTAATACAATGAAATTGAGATGAAAATAGTTTACCTTGATTGGAAACTGCTTGAGCTGTTTTTTCTTTACTGGTTCCTTGGTCTGCAACATAAAAGACATAAGTTCAATATACATTTTCGACTTAAAAGGGTCATTTACATGAATAAGAGAAACTGAATCATAATCTAATTTTTTACCTTATTATTTCCCATTGTTGTGAGATTTGTTTTCATCAATGCAGTTATATGAGCTACCAATACAGAATTCAAAAGTGATCAGTATATATAACATTGTGCAAACTACATCAACTGTACATTTGGATACTAACAAACATGAAAAAAAAATGAGTCGGTGTGCTCATTATCCTATGGGTAAATCGATCGCTTGAGAAGCAATTGTCTCTCCCATAAGATAGAGAGTGCACTAGCTCTCATCAATCCTAAGCACCAACAATTTTCAAGGTTAAGAAAGCAATAAAAGAGTGACAAACAAGAGCTCAACCCCAACTCAGTCCAATATGTCACTGATATTTTACATCTAAAATCATATTCTTCTTAAACATAAGCAATAACAATCAAGCAACTGTGAGCTGCTGGTTGGAATACTGAAGCCCTGCACAATTCTCAGTTCAGAATGAGCCATAGGTTCAGTAATCCCACCAGCAGGTCTTGCAGATTCACTTGATAGCTATCATGTTAAAACAAGCATCATATTAAGAAAACAACATAATACTACACCATGCTAAGTTTCTTATCCTACCAAATGTTAAATTCTGCTACAAAATACTAAGCCATGATATTATTACTAGCATGTAAAATAAGAAAAAAGAACTAAAATCAAAACAGAAAATTGCATGTTATAAGAAAAAATCAAAGATGTAAAAAAATAAAAAATCTGTAAAATTAAAAAGAACCCTAAAACAAAATCAAAAACCCTAGCTATAATAAACATCAAAACACCAATTGCATGTTATAATGAAAAAAAAAACCTAAAATCAAAAATCAGTCAAAATCAAAATTAAATAGAACCCTAAAAAATCAAAACAAAATCAAAAATCCTAGATAGGACAAACATCAAAACACAATTGCATGTTCTTAAAAAAGAAAAAGAAAATAAACCTAAAATAAAAAATCAGTAAAAATCACAATTAAATAGAACCCTAAAAAAATCAAAACAAAATCAAAAATCCTAGCTAGAACAAACATCAAAACACAATTGCATGTTATTGAAAAAGAAAAAATAAAAAATAAATCCTAAAATCAAAAATCAAAAATCGGTCAAAATAAAAATTAAATAGAACCCTAAAAAAATCAAAACAAAATCAAAAATCTTAGCTAGAACAAACATCAAAACAGAACCAAAGAAATCGGAGAAGAAAGGGTTTGAGAGATTTATTCTTACCACTATAAAGAGAATTTCTGATGAGGGTTATGATTACATCTGAGGTCTGATACACCTTCTGTAGATAGTTGGATTTGAGGGTTAAAATTTGTGTTGGATGTGAGGGTTAAGAAAGGGTTAAGATTTGTGTGGAATGATTTGATTTTGATTTTTTCTCTGAGATCAGAGAACAAAGGGTTTGAGAGATTTTTTCTCTGAGATGAGAAATAGAAAGAAAAAGTGAAGCGTTGAATGGAAAAGGAACCGAGGGAGACCAGTTTTCTGTGGTCCTTATTTTTTTTGGTTTTTTCTTTCTTCGAAAATTGGAAGAGGTGACACGTTGCAAAATTTGGGCGGGATCTTGGGTGAAAAAATATGCAATCCGCATGATATGCTTTAGAGCCATTAGATTAGATTATATGCAATCTAATTGGTTAAGAGAATAGGTTACGGATTGAGAAATGTGTTTGTTTTTGTCAAACCAAACAACGAATTATGACTGTTAGACTAAGTAGTGATCCTTGTTTTTTGTTTTAGCTTCATTCTATATCGTTGGATTAGATATGAAACCTACAAACCATCAAATTTAAATGTTACTATACGTCAAATTCGATACTGAACATGACTCCGATATCGAAACCTGGACGGTTATCAATATCGGAAACTCGGTAACAACGAAGAATCCAACCAGTTACGGGTAAGATTCCTTCGTCTTACTCTCCGGAACCTTAAGAAACCCTAAATCCGTCAACTTATCAGTAGAAAGTGACTCCGAGATCGAAACCTGGACGGCTAGCAATGTCGGAAACTCGGTAACAACGAAGAATCCAACCAGTTACGGGTAAGATTCCTTCGTCTAACTCTCCTGAACCCTAAGAAACCCTAAATCCGTCAACTTATCAGTATAAAGTGACTTCGAGATCGAAAACTGGATGGCTATCAATGTCGGAAACTCGGTAACAACGAAGAATCCAACCAGTTACGGGTAAGATTCCTTCGTCTTACTCTCCGGAACCCTAAAAAAGTTGAACGATGAAAATTTAGCTGAAGTGAAAACCAAAAGGAAAACAGCTCTACGACGAATTCTCACAAAGGTTGCGAAAGGGGTTGCAGCAAGGTTACCATCCTAACCATCCATTTCAATCTCTAACCGTCTAATTTTTCGTTTTTCCTTATCATTTTATCCTCCACTTTTTTTTTCATTCTAACCTTATCTCCATGGGGTTGCAGCACTTCCTCAGCCTTTCTCCTCCTTCACCACTTCTATGTAAAACCACATCCCCAACCGATTTTTTTTTCTTATCATCAAACCCACCATCATCAACAACTCACCAGAATCAGCAGCTCACCAACATCAACAAAACCACGATCGATGAAAACAGATCGAGGGAGTTGATCTGTTTTCTTGTCTAACAGATCGAGTTGAAGACTTGAATTAATCAAAAAATCGACCTAGATGAAGACTTACACAGGTATGTAAATCGTGTTTCTCGATCTGTTCAGAACTAAGTTGCATTTAATTCAAATGAATTTAAGTGAATTAGGGTTTGCATTTAATTCAAATGAATTTAAGTGGATTAGGGTTTGTATTTAATTCGATCTGTTTAGAACTAGATTTTGATTTTAAATTAGGGTTTGCATTGAATTTAAGTGATTTGAATTAAGTTGCATTTAATTCAAATGATTGGGTTTTTTTTGTATTAAATTCAGGTGTTTTCTATTATATTGATTGAAATTTTGAATTCTTTTGCAGGATTTGCTTCAATTTTGTCTTGAAATCAGTTTAGGATTCATAAGAATTTCATGTACACATACACTTGGCTGAACTGTGAGGGGTAATATTCTCACTGAAGGGAAAAAATTCTTAAATTGAGAGAGTTCAAATGTATATGTATGAATATTTAGAGCATTGTGAACTGATTGTTCTATACTTGGATGAACTGTGTGTGTGTTTACTTGTTGTTAAAAGAAGTATAATCAAATGTTCATGACAGGATTGCATTACTAGCTAGGGACTGAAATTATCTTGTAATTTAGCTTTAAAAACTCTGCATCAGTCATGGGTGGAGGTGCGAATGACTCTCCAAGTAGCAGTAGTAGCTGCAACAACAGTAAGATGAGAATGAAAAAAATCTTAACTGATTAGTGTGCTATGTGTGAACAATGGAACCATGAGATAAAAGTGTATCCTTGGCTCTATTCTAGGTGCAAGCATGTTCCCTGTAATGGTGTGAGAGCATTTATACGATCTACAACAACTGAAACCTATGGAAAAATTTTCTTAAAGTGCACCATACCAACCTACACCTACTTTGAATGGTTTAATGATTCTTCCGACCCTTGCAAAGCCAAGTCATTGTTGTTACCATCAGAGAATAGCTTTAATGCTTGTAGAGAAGATGATCACTCTTTTAAACATTGTCCACTGCACAGTCAGTTGTGCTTCTCTTCAACTTTTCATTACAAACTCATCCTAAAAATATGCAACAATCAACACAATAAGCACATAGCTTACCTTATATGTGAAAAATGTGTAGCTTTTAGATGGGCTTCAGATGCTATCTTCATTGCTGCAAAAGAAAAAGTTAGAGTTTCTACTAATCAAATAGCTAATCTAGCTACAAAGCTAGGGAAAAGTCTTCATATGTAATAATTTATTATTTTATGTGTAAGACATGATTTAAATGTTGTACTTCATTTCATACCATATAATTAAAAAAGATATTTAGAGTGTTGTCATTGTTCTGTATAGACTTTGGAGCTCTTTGTTTAATGTGTGTGTTCTTTTTACTAAATGACCATATATAGGTCCTTGTAATGGTTCTCTGTATTGTGTAACTATGCTGGTTATAACTTACATAAGTTGCAGGGCTACATCTTTCATCCATATTCTAACTCTTTTTTTTTTTCTGTTGCGCGCAGATTCAAGTTTTATTTTAACATATATACATATAAATCAATTGAATTCGTTGTAAATGATGAATAAAGATTGGATTTATTGTCCAAGGTGAATATGTTTAACTTAAGGATATATATCATATTCTTTACATTGGTTTGCTAGATTGTTAATTTGCGTTATTACGGTGCTCTGATTTTATCTATCTTTTATGCATGGGTTTCTTCCATATTAGGATGTATTGAACAATTTCATAGATACCGTCTGTCATAAACTCGGAAATCCTTCTAAGTTGAGTTGTCCTTGTGTTGATTGTAAGAATCTTGCTTTGTCACTTCCTCCAGATGCAGTGCATATTCACTTGCTGAAAAGGGGTATGGATCCTACATACACCGAGTGGGTTTTTCACGGCGAGTCATCTATCATTTATAATGATATTCATCAAGAAGGAGCGACACATGGTTCAGAACAAATGTATGTATAGGATAATGTTGAAGGTGATGCACATCAATATCAGGGCCATGAAATTAGTCAAGAAGAGGGGTTGGACGAGGCGGCTGACGCTCCGTTATACCCTAATTTTAAAACACACACAAAGTTATCTATCACTATGGAATTGTACAGGTACAAGATAGTTAACGGTATATCTAGGAAGGCTTTTGACGAACTTCTTAAGACAATTGGTTCGTTGTTGCCGTCAGGTCATTGTCTTCCTAAAAGCACATATCAAGTCAAAAAGCTACTGAAATCTTATCAATTAACTTACGAGAAGATACATGCCTGTGTGAATGATTGTTGCTTGTTTAGAAAGGAGTTGGAAGATGCAGATGAATGTCCTAAATTTCATTATTCTAGGTGGAAGCAAGACACATCTAACATGGAAGACGATGCGAACATGATAGACAATCCCAAAAACAAGATACCGGTAAAGGTTCTTAGATACTTCCCCCTTATACTGAGATTGAAGAGATTGTATCAATCAGATGAGCTGGCTGAGCAGTTGATATGGCACGCGACGAGCAAGAGTAAAGATGGGAAGATACGTCATCCTTCAGATTCTTTGGCTTGGAAGCACATAGACAAAAGATTTCCCACATTTGCTTCAGATGACCGTAATCTGCGTCTTGGGCTTGCTGCTGATGGATTCAATCCGTTTGGCGATCTTTCTCCAACCCACAGTTGTTGGCCGGTGATGATCGTGGTTTATAATTTCCCCCCTCAAAAGTGTATGCAAGCCGAAAACATTATTCTGGGCATGCTAATTCCAGGAAAAAAGCAACCGGGTAATGACATCGATGTATATTTGCATCCATTTATTGATAATCTGATTGAGTTGTGGGAGAAAGGCGCAAAGGTATATGATGCTTTTAGTAAATCAGAATTTAACTTGAAGGCTTTATTGATGTGGATGATTAATGATTTTCCGGCATATGGTAATTTATCTGGATGTACGTATAAAGGGAAGGCAGCATGCCCTCTTTATGGTGATAATACACTTAGCAACTGGTTACCGTTTAGTCGTAAAACTGTATACATGAATCATAGGAGATTCCTTCGTCATAATTATCCTCTTCGACAGAAAAAAAACTTGTTTAATGGAGAAATTGAGAGGGGGGAAAAACCACCTGTTATGTCTGGTGCTACTGTATTTGAACATCAGAGCACTATTGTTAATGATTTTGGGAAATCGAAGAAGAACGAGGAGGAGAAAAGGAAAGAAAAAGAGGAAAAGAAGAGGAATAATAAGAAGAAGAAGATGACAAAGGAAATCAGTCAGAGTAGTGCCGCAAAAGGTGCAAAGAACGGTAATTCTGAGTGTGGGAAGCGGAAAAGGGGTGTTGTTTCTAATGTGGATAGTTCTGCTGCACCTCATGACGAGGAAACTGAGCTTCGAGTGTTTAACAAACGGTCGATATTCTTCGACTTGCCTTACTGGAAGGTTAGTTTTAACTACAGATTTACTTGTTAAATAGTTTTGTGCACATGAGCTATGCTTGAACTCACTATAATTAACCTGAATACCCTTTTTCTGTCATGTGTGATTAAACTCACTATATCTTCATATCTATGTGTTAGCTGGTTTCATGCATGTGTACCTGTTTTTCTAGTTCTTTTACTTACTGATCAAACTAGCTAGCTTTATAGGTAATTATAAGCATGCAGGTTAATTAACTTGTGTAAAATTTGATTTTGGTTTAACGAATCATCTTTTGGAATTACTAATGTTAGGGTTTTTCATGAATTCCTAGGATTTGTTACTACGGCATAATATTGATGTTATGCATACAGAAAAAAAATGTCTGTGAGAGTGTCATTGGTACTATTTTGAATATAAAGTTCAAAACAAAAGACAGTTTAAATTCCCGTAATGATCTAAAGAGTATGGGAATAAAATCAGAATTGCATCCACAAGAGATAAATGGCAAAACAATCCTTCCACCAGCACCATACAACTTAAGCAACAAGAATAAGGCTATACTTTATAATAGGATAAGAAATTTGAAGGTTCCATATGGGTATAGTTCGGATCTTAGGAAGCATTTCTCAAAAGATGGTCAATTAGGTGTCCTTAAGGCTCATGATTATCATGTTCTTATGCAACAAATATTACCTGTGGCTTTGAGAGTACTTTTACCTGAGGGACCAAGTAAGGCGATTTTCAGGTTGTGTTCTTATTTTCACGAAATATGCCAAAGCGTAGTTCATCTCGAAAGATTAGTAGAACTTGAAGTGGAAGTAGCTGAGACTTTGTGTATGTTGGAGACGTACTTCCCTCCATCCTTTTTTGATGTGATGGTGCACTTGAAAATTCACCTAGATCGAGAAGTGAATTTATGTGGACCTGTACAATATCGCTGGATGTATCCATTTGAAAGGTATGCTAAATTTTATAAATGTTATTTCTTCTTTTTTATTATTTTGTTTCAATCTTTTTTATGTTTACACAACGTGTTAGTAGCTTTCCCTTGTAGCTTAGAGCTACTAATATCCAAATGTTGAAGTTTTGTAAGACGTATACCGACTTCGTTTCCACCCTTTTAACTGGTAATTGTTTCATATGCTACTTTCATATAGGTATATGAAGACATTCAAAGAATATGTTAAAAATTACGCACTACCTGAAGCTTGTATAGCAGAGTGTTATCTTGGAATGAAGTGTGTTAGGTTTTCTATTCTCATGGATCAAGCAGCTGAAATAGGAGAAAAGCTAAGATGTAACAAATACTTTCAAGATGGTTCCACATAGGCATCACACCCTCTTTCTAAAGATGTCCAAGTGCGTATGGAGGATGCAAAGTTAAAGATTGCTCACAGATATGTGCTTTTTAACACGGCAAAAATTGACCCATATCTAACGTAAGTATGACATTGACGTTCATTAGAAATGGTTAATCAGTTAATACCACCTGTTTAAATTTTACTTTTATCTTAGAATGCATATGGATGAGTTAAAATCTTCGGTTGGGATTTCTATTACTAGTGAATACCAGCTCATTTCCATACACTCGGACACATTTGGAGATTGGTTTAAACAAAAGGTACCTTTTTTCCACTTTTATTCAGATTGCGCAGCTTAATTAGTAGTTTTATCACTAATGTCTTTTGAGACTTCAGAAAATACAAATAGAACCATCGTCCATGGATGTGCTTTATAGTTTTTTGATTCTATATGGGTACAAGATATTTTGTCACCTAGAACCATCCATGTTACGCAGAACATCGCTATAAAAATGTCTTCTCCTGCTCAGATAACCATTTTAGTTATGTATTTATGTTCTGATTATGCACGGTGTAGGTATATATGCAAATTGAACAAGGCATGTCAGTTTCAAACACGGTAGAGTGGTTGGAAAAAAGGCCTTTAGAAAACTGTGTGTCATATAAAGGCTTGCTAATTAATGGGTCTAGATTTCTTACTAAGGATGTTCAAAAAGTCACGCAAAACAGTGGTGTCTCAATTGAATCAAAAACTTTAGTTGCAGGATGATCAAAAACCACTGGTTTCTATGGTATTTTAGAAGAAATTCTAGTGTTGGACTACATTACTTTACAAGTTCCCATATTCAAATGTGACTGGGCTCACACCTATTTTGGTGTGAAGGTAGAGAAAGGCTTCACAATAGTCAACTTAAAACAGCATAAGAACCAATTTTGTAACGACCCGTTCATTTTAGCATCACAAGCGCGACAAGTTTTCTATTCTCGAGATTCAGATACATCTAACTGGTATGTGATGTTGAAACCACCACCTAGGGGTTTCCATGAATTAGAGGAATTCAATGAAAATGATGGAAGTTGCCAACCTGTGGATACTTCAACTCTTGGCTTACAAATAGATGGCGAGAGTGAGAGTTACGCAAGAGAGGATGATGAACTTATTGTAGTGGCGACAAAGAAGAAAAACAAGAGGAAGAAGAAAAAGAAGTTCACAAGTTAATTAGGTCAGTTTGTAGTGTATTGTGTTTACTGTAATAGTTTTTTGCGGTCTTCGTCGTTCTCGTTGTTGTCATTGTGGATCTTGTTGTCACAGTTCTTGTGTATTTCCTTTGCTGAAACTAGTATCGTTCTTGTGATTGTGATTTTTCATCTTATTACTGTGATTGTGATTGTGATGTTTCATCTTAGTTCCGAGTAAACACCCTTTTTTAACTCCGCCAGTGAAAATGATTTATCATTTTCATTGCCAGTCTCAAGCCCGGAAAAAGGAGGAGAGAAGAATGAAATATATGATAGTACAGTCATTTACAGTCATGGAACTATATATATATATATACAATAATTTTTCTTCTTTTTCTATGTTTAGTTACCATTTGGTGCTATGGGTTGTCATTTTTTATGAAAAAAAAACTCCTTTCTTTTTATGTTTTTTGGTGGATTGGAAGAAATTGGGTACTTGAACTATGAATTGAAAGTGCCATGGAACTAATAGATATAAAATGAGATGCATTATCATATTGAATGTATGTGATTCTTTATAAAGAAGTGTTGTAGAATGTATGTGATTGTTTACATGGAAGGATTTGCGTTGTTTGCGGCTCAGGGGACTGAGCCTTATTTCTGTACATCTAATTTTATTTTTACGACTCTTATAAAGGTCGTCACATATGGTCAACGAATCTTATAAAGGTCATCAAATATGGTTATAATTTTAGTAAATAAGAACCACAAACTTGTCGGAACTGTGATAGCGTAGGCTAGGTTGTTGCTGCGGACTTGCCTCAGTCCCTGCAAACTCATTTGACAACTATATTTTTAATTGGGCAACTCTTATAAAGGTCGTTATATGATTCCTATATTTTTTACTTCAACAACCCTTATAAGAGTCGTTATACATTTTCATTTGAAAAAAAAGACCAAAAAACACAAACTTGCGAAGTGTAAGATGGTTCATAGGTTAGTCTAACGCATAGTAGGTTCACGTTCGAATCCCCTCATCCCATATTTTATATTTTCATATTTTGGTTGTCTTCAACAACCCTTATAAACGTAGTTGTACAATTTCATAAAAAAAATAACATAAAAACCCAAACTTGTGAAGTGCAAGGATGGTTCATACCAACTCTTTTTCTTGAAGAGTTGTCGTTCGTTTTCTTATCATAACCCTTTGCTTCTAGGGATGGGTAGTGATTCCATTTTACAACACTTACTTTGAAAAAAGTTGTAAAACATGGGATGTACTACGACCTTTAGGAAAAGGTTGTAAGTTTCCAGTTGTAGATGTATATTTTTCCTGTAGTGAAAGGGGGAAATTCTTCAGGAATCAAGACTTCATTGTTTCTAAGAATGTCAAATCTGCCAGAAGAAACTTCACCTTCTTCAAGTTTATCTTCAATAACAGGAGCTTCTCCACTGATTTGAGGAGATGGATTACAACTATCAAAACCAATAGTCAAATCTTCTTAATTTTGTAATCACTGCAAAGTTGTAGGTCATTCTGTTGCTGAGTGTAGGCTCAAAAGAAAGCAAACAGCTAAAGAAGAGAGTGGTTTTGACAAGAGTTCTAAGGTTTATATGTTGGATTTTTTCAATAATATCAATAAGTTATCCATATGTTTGTTTTATAAAATGGCCGGACTTTATTACCCGGTATTACCCGGTAGTTTCTGTTTCTTACCTGACAATTTCCTTTATAAAACGGTTTGACTTGATTTGAATTCTAACTAAAGAATTCTCTCCCAAAGGCCATCATTGATACTGATCGAAAGTGTTGGTGGTGAATATATTCATCTTGAAAAGACGCAAATACTCTTTAAATAGTGGTGATTGTTTTCCTTTGAAATCATCTAAAACAACATCAAAATATCTTTCTCTCAAAGCATCTTCAGAATCAATTACTGTGTCTGTGTGTTCTTAATCGAAATGGAGTTTAACCTTTGAATCCAACAACGTTGTTAGGGCTTCACTGTATCCTGAAAGCAATATTTCGCTGACCGATTGTACTCGCCAATTATCTGGGAAATTTTGAAATAATTGCTGAAAAGAATCGCAAGGCCTTGAAGCTTTTTGTGTCCATAATTGTTGAAAAATTTGGTGGTGTTTATCATTTTAGGCACAATTTTAGAAATTAAATGTATATCCATTATGCAAACCACCACAAAGGATACATGATACTTTATGTGTCCATATTTTGGTTTATGCATCAACTTATTTTTCATTGCAACTAATAAAACGATGTACTCCCTCTGTTTCAAGAAAAGTTACACTTTCACTTTAGGAACAATTTTCAAAAATTGAATGCATAGCCATTATGCAAACCACGACAAAGGATGAATAACACATTATGCAACCATATTTTGGTTTATGCATCGGGTAATTTCAAGTTTCACGAAAAAGTAACACTTTCACCCCTTGTCAGGAAAAATGATACTTTCGCGTCGTGTGAGGAAAAATGATATTTTTACGTCGATTTCTTCGGTCGACTGTCCCATAGTGGCAGCGGTCATCTAGTTAGTCATGAAATTTTACACTCTTTTAAAAGAAAAAATAAAACATCTAAGAATGGTTTTATGGCTATCAAGCTTGACCTGTCAAAAGATTATGATAGGCTCGAGTGGTCTTTCATTCTTACTGTTTTTAAAAAACTAGGTTTTTCAGAGGATTGGTGTCAAATTATAGAGAAATGCATTCGTACTGTGTCTTACTCTATTCTGGTTAATGGATCGCCTGGTGAAATGTTTTTTCCTTCTAGGGGTATTAGGAAAAGTGATTGTCTATCACCTTATATTTTTATAATCTGCATGAAAGTTTTATCTCTTGAAATGTGAAGCTGATAACTTGATACAAGGTTTCAAACTAAGATAAGATAGCCCCTCTATATCTCATTTATTTTTCGTCGATGATTGCATGTTTTTCTCCAAAGCTTTTTTATTGTATGCTAGGAATTTGATGAGGATTATAAATATTTTTGCTAAAGCCTCTGGTCAGGCTATCAATTTTGAAAATTCTAGTTTTTTTACTAGCTCTAAAATGCATCATAAGCATAAGAAATTTCTCTCAAAAACTCTAGGGATAAAACATATGAGTTACCCTGAGAAGTACTTAGGCACCCCTCTATTCATTAATAAATATAAGACAAAATATTTTCAAATTTTAATGGATAAATTTTACACCAGATTAGGAAACTCCAAAAAATATAGTCTTAATGTAGCTGGTAGAACTGTGGTTACAAAGCATGTGTTATCTAGTCTTGTTGTTTATCATATGTCCTGTTTTCCTTTTCCTAAGAAGATTACTTCGAAAATTGAAAATATACAAAGAACTTTTTGGTGGTCTAAAAAAGATCCCAGACACGCTGCTTATTTTCGTTCTTGGGGAGATATAGGTTAAGATAAAAGATGTGGTGGGCTTGGAATTAGAAATACATATGCTACTAACAGAGTGTTTATAGATAAACTTGGCTGGAAAATTATTCAAAATCTCGATCACTTGGTTTCAAGATTTCTAAAAGACAAGTATTTCATTAATCAAAACCTGTTAGAAATTGACAAAGCAGCTGACTATAACTCCTGGCTTTGGAAGGGCATTGTAAAAAGTGTAGTTTTTTTAAGATCAAATATTGTCTTTAAAATAAATGATGGTTCTTCTACAAAAATATGGGATTCAGTGTGGTTACCGGGCACTACTTCTCCTCATGTGTCTCATAATTCAAATTATATCAATTATACTTATGTTAGTGAACTTGTAGATATGCATACTGGTTCTTGGAATATTGGTCTGCTAAACTCTTTATTTTTGCATGAGGATATTGTTAGGATTAGAACTATCAAGGTCAATCTTCATCTTAATGATAAAGTTATGTGGGCTCATACCAAAGATGAAACTTATATTATTAAATCTGCTTACCGAATATATAAGAATGAAATTAGTAATGGGGAAGATGCTCTGTTTTGGAAAAAGGTTTGGTCTCTTTATGTTTTTCCTAAAATAAAACTTTTCATGTGGAAGATTTTTGCTTATATGCTGCCAGTCAATACTATGCTGGAGAACTATAACCCTGTTGTAGATAAGTCATGTCCACTTTTCAATAATGATATAAAAACTGTAACACACTTTTTCTTCAAATGTCATGTGGAAGTGCATGTTTGGTTTGGTCTGTCGATTAATAATTTGATTATTTTTGATATTGACTGGTCTGAGGACTTCTTTCTTGAATGGTTTGATGATAGATTAGGGAAATCCCCATTTGCGGTTAATTGGCGAAGTATTTGTGCAATTGTTATGTGGTGTATTTGGAAACTTAGTTGTGAAGTGGTTTTCTGTAAAGTTACTATAAATATAGATACAATTATCCTTGACTCAAAAAGATTGATAAACTCTTATATAGTTGCTCCTGTGAAGATTCAGAAGACTAATATGGAAGTTAAAATCCTATTAATCTGGTGGATCATTGTCTTTTTATTGATTGTTCTTCTAAGAATTTTAACATGGGTGTTGGTTTGATTCTATGTGATAATGCATGAACAATAGTTCGTTTGAGGTCGGACTTTGGTCTGGTTTCTGATGCAGTGTGTGCTAAAGCTTCTACCTTTTTTTTTTTGCTATCTCATAGGCTAAGGAGATTATTTTTTCCAAAGTCTTGTTCATCAGTGACTTCCTTCAAGTAGTGGATTTTGTTAATGGAGGCAGCGGTAGTGTCCAGTGGAGATGCAAAGATATTTTGGCGGACTGCAGATCTTTACTCCTAAGTAATAGTAACTTTAAGGTTGTATATATTAAGCGTGTCAAAAAAAAAACTAGCGGATCGTCTTGCACGTCGAGCTAGAAAGTATTGTCTCAAGGAAATCTGGGTTTCTTTTCCTTCTTTTTTGAACAATCTAGTCTGGAGAGAACCTTTGTCGAATGTTTGTAATTATCTTTTAAGTTAGAGTGTTTCTCTCGGAAAAAAAAGAAAAAAAGAATATTGATGTAGATAAAAATATTTGGGTTGAAAAATAAAAGAAAAAAACAGAATGACCCGTTTGGTCGGCCTTTTACTGTGGAAACAGTCATCTAGTCTTACTATTGCTGAGGGCGTCGTTGATATCATCGTCTTCACTTTTTAGGCAAATTTTAAATCTAATTTCTCTTTGCTGTCTGAAATCATTCATAATGGGTGGTAGATTCGTACCATGGATCGATGGATACTGCGATCTGTAAATTTGTTAGAGTGTGTGATTGATTAATGATTTATTAACAAGAACAATTCTTCTGCAATTGATGCAATCTCTCAATTTCTTGTTGTTGAAGAAGTAATTCCCATCCGATTTCACAAATGAGGGGCAATTTGGAGATACATATTCTCCTCCTGCTTCGTTTTCTACTGTTTATACTATCAGCAGCAGCAGCAGCTGTAGTGAAATGAGGGCATCATCATCATAATTCTCGACACCTGTTCTTGTTACTCTACTTTCCCCAATCGTTCTTTTGGTGAGCTCTTTTCCTCTCTTTCTCTCGTAAGTCATTAATTTTGCTCCATCTTCTTACCCTTTTTCATTATGGCTTCTAATTTTTTTTTTTTTTTTTTTTATGATCTATTCAATTTTTTTTGTGTTTGCTACATTGTTGTATGGTAGTGTGTGATGCTTGATTCCATTTGAAGCTTGCTTTTGTCATTACTACTGTTTTGGGATTCCATTTTAGTTTTGCTTTAAGGGGTATACAGTATTTACTGGTTAAACTTACTAGGTTTCATTTTATTTGAATTCTTTGGGTCTTTTAGCACCATTTGAGCTTAGTCATATGATTGCATTTCATTTGCAACACAATCTTGGCATGTGTAATCTCGTTTCCTAAATGCGGCACGTTGGGACAATGTTTCTCAAATGTTATGAACATTCTTGTTTGTATTGCAAACTTATAAGAAGGAATAAGAGAGATGCGTAGAAACTAGCAGAGTTATGAGTGTCAATTGGGTGGAGTTATTCTATTGAAAGTTTGGGTGTGCTAATTGATTTGTTTCTGAAATTTTATTTCGTTTAGGCCAAATGGATAGTGCCATAATGGGGAAGAGAATCTTATGAACTAAGGGTGCGCGACACGCGAGTTCCACAATATCAGATGAATCCTCTGTAGACATGGAACAAAACTATTGTCGTCATCCAAACATGCCATCAGCTTGTGAACACTCTCAAAGCAATGCTAATGGCCCACCTCCAGTCGAATGAATGGAGCTGCTGAACATAACGGGGAAGCAAGCGACCATTTTAATCGAGCTGATGACAACTGTGGCCTTTCATAGCCAGATCTTGCTCCGTGATAGTCCCGGCACTGCAATTGGGTTTCGAATCCGCAAGGGTGCATTGACAGACATACTTGCTACTCCTGTTTCTTCCTTGTACTCCTTGAACCTGTTCCACAAGTAAGAAAGCTCCTAAAAAATATCACACAAATGCACCCATTGTTAGTTTTTTTTTTTTGCGTCTAGACTCTAGACATGTTTTAAAGTTTTTTCAAGTAGTCAAACTCCTGAATGCAATTCAGCTGCCACATAGTTAAGTTGAACTCCCATGGTCAGGTAATCATGCAGAAGGGTTTCTAATTTGTGTTCTATACCATCTTATCTCCATCCTAGGATGCTTTATTCTCTTTTATTGCTCTGTATCATCAGTTGTTTTTACATTCCAAGCTGTTGAAAATACGTTATCTGATTGCAACTCGTTAGGTAAGTAGATAACATGGTGGATGAATGAAATTTCTGATAACTTTCAGATGACCAATTGTCTAACATAGCATCGTGTCCAATCATGAAAGTGTGATCGGCCATCTGTGGATGTTAATATGTTCTCATACTTCTCTCCTGTGTGTACTTCCAAAGTCCAGATTTTCCATTACAGACTAAGACTAGTTGGGAGGCTGTAAAATGTTTAGCATGTCACCTATTTATCAACTGATTTCTCCATACACAATTAATTGTTTCTTAGTGATAAGTACACAAATACTGAAGCAACATTAGGAATAAGTTAAGTAAGATTTGACTGTCAAGTTTTCTCAGAGTTGTAAGTTGTAACATTAGAATCCATCAGTGTTAGTTTATCCCAGTAGCATATTTTGACCTTGACATTTGAGTATCGATCCGATGGTTGGGTTTGTGAACATTTCTTGAATGCAATCTTCCGGGGTGATATTTAATTACTTTCTTGTTTACTCTTTTGGACTGTATATCTTTCAGATTTATTGTTCTCATGAAATTATCCAATCACTCTTCTTCCGTCGATGCTTTAGGTTGCAAGTCAAGATACATATGGAACATTGGGTGCGATAATAAGGAGCTGTACAGGCAGCTGTCAAGTTGGATTCTTGACGAAGCGGTTGATCTTGACTACCCAAATCAGAAGATGTTTCATCCATTGCCTCTTGGCCTTGGACCTAGGGTGTATATGGGAGACTGGAAGCAGTTGAAAGGGCAACATCTTTGGTACGGCAGCTTCGCTGGAAGAAACCCAGGTAATTTAGTTTTGACTTGTTGTTGCAACCCCTTCCTGGTATCTCACCATTGACATATAAGAAATGCAGGCCATTGATACAACAGAGTTCTCTATCTAACCTTGGTTTACTCAGCATATGGAAAGATGAATGAATTCGTAGAGTTTTGAGTTGATTGTAATAGTTTCTAAATTGGTCAAATCACTAAACCCATAGAAAAACTTTGCCGAGACGTGACAGTTTTTAAGTTAACCTCATCTTCAAAAAGATTATCATTTATTAAAGATTGTTTGATTATAATGACCCCGAATTTGTCCATTTCTTGATCGAGCTGACGGGCCCCTCATTGCTTTTGCTGATAGTTTAGAAATCTCCAATGTGACTAGAGCTGTGAAGGGTGTAGGCGAGGTTGGGAATGTTAAAATTATAGACTTGCAATCGCCAATCAACAGCCTCATTTGGAAGCAAGTGGTCAAGGTTGGATGAAGCTCCGGCATGACTACTGGGGCAATGACTGCCTGTGTGACGAGATGGGTGTCTGCTTCTTCACTGGTTTTCTTGTTGTGGGTGAAAACCAACATACCTTTCATCTTGAAGGGGATAGTATGAGTCTCATCCTTTTTTAGCTGCCAAGAAAGATGAGAAGCTAAGGCTCATTGGGATCATATGTGGTGGCACAGCAAATCATGGGCAGTTGAAGCTGAAAGTTGGCCAACCTCCTGAGAATTGGACAAGTGGAGTTGATCTTGGTCGTCTTCTTAATCTTCTTGAACTCGATCTGATAACAACCAGTGAAGGACTTCAAGGTTTGCGCTCTTTGAACAAGTTATTTTATTATTGGGGCTGAATCTATTACCCCATCATAAGATTTTGGAATTTACTTAAAAACTGATGGTTCATCAGAATTATTATGTTAAGAACTTCAACCAATTTTGATGTGGTTATTAGAGCCATCTAGATTAATTATGCAAAAAACAACAGGATATCTCCACATATGCCCCAAAAGATTGTATCACAATCAAGAGTAAACTGGACCATGCTTCTACTGTATAGCCTGATTGTTTGTTTACTTTTCGATTTTGAATACAGAGGCAGTGCATTAGCAACATTTGCAGAGATATGGTGCATGGGACGTAAACTGGCCTGATCCTCTTACATCCCGTGGATGGGTAAATCTTGAAAATGCTGTGATTTGTGACGAGGATAGACCTCTCAGGGCTCAATTTGTTGTGCTCCGGTGGTGGAGGAACCGGAATCGTTCATATACAGAGCTTCGACCAAGTCTATTTTTCTTTCTTTCTTTCTGTTTTGGTGGGGGAGATTTTGGTGTTTTTTTTTTTTTTTTTGGAATTACGTGGCAGGTGCGGCTAGTATGCGCTAGTGCCTAGTGGCGTTTGGTGTGCGGATAATGGACCCCCGATCCGCCACTGCTGGGATTATTCTGGGCTTCATTTTGAACAATTTTTCTCAAGGTCTTGGTCCAGTGCTAATAAAAAACATTACCTCATGCATGAACTACCTAGACTCATTGTTGGTAGGAATGGATGGTAGTTGCGAGAGCGAATTCTAATGACACATTGTTTTCTAATTGTTATTTAATGGTCTCGATTCCTTGTACTCAATTGTAAAATTGTACTCTCTATATCTCTTCTCCATTCAACTGTTGATCCTCAAGTTCCTAGTTGAGGTGCTCCCTACACATCTCTTCCATCATCTCGGCTCAGCGGCATCGGTTATCGAAGAAACTGTTGCAAAACTTACAAGAAGAAAATGAAAATTAGTTGGAGGAAATTTCAAAAAATAAAATAATTAATTAGAGGAGGGTCTGAAAAAGCAGATCATATTAATTGTGAAAAGCAATAGCAGAGATACTGTTAACCGGAAAAGCTAAACAGACCCTGGAACAAGCTCAAGAACAATTTCGTTTTGCTTGTTTCCAGGTTTGATGACATTTCCGATTAACATTATCCCTGGTAATGCTTTTCACAGATGCAACATGTAGTGCAAAGGCATCCAATATCCGTGGTCAGTCGGAAATACATTTTTGCTGATGAATGCATTAAATCGGATCCTATATAATTTTTGATGTATTTATTTCTTGATTATCAATCATGCATGTTTTTATGGAGCGAGCCAGCAGAGCTGAAACCATCAATCATGGTTCAATGTAGCCCAGGATTTTTTAATATAAAAAACTGCATGATAAACGAGGCGGATCTCAAAATTCATCGTCAGGTGCCATCACAGCTGTCCAAAATCATAATGGTAGAAGATTCGTACCATGGATGGATGGATACTGCGATCTGGTTGTTAATTAGTACTACCTAATAATTGGCTGAATGCAACGTGTTACGATTCCATTTCTTCGTGTAATCTGCAAAGGTAGCAAGAGAAACTGGAATATACTTGTGCATCAATATGTGATTCGGTTGAATCAAATCTGAATTAACAAAACAAATCAATCTTAATTACTAAAATAAAATAAAAAATGATATTTCTTTCATCGACAAGATCTCGGAAACAGAAGCGGAGAACTGATTTCCAGAAGCTTTTTTTGGTCATATTCTCTTTTAAATGGAAAACTGAGCATGTGCAATTACAATGGATGATTGATGAGCATATCTATGATTTACTTCTCAAAAAATTTCATTAAAAATAGAAAAACGGGGAGTTTGTAGGACATCTAAATTAGGGGGCAGCTACTATGCCATCTAATTCTAAGGGCAGTTCCTATGTGATGAACAAACTTAGAGTTTGTTCATTTTGATCCCACTATGGGATGAATAAACCAAGAAAATGGATGTTCAAATGGCGCGCGTAGACGCGCGTCTGGTGAAATGGCGCGCGCCATGACTAATACCTCGGGCGACATCAGAGCTGACGCCAGAGATTTCCACCAGAGCGCGCGTTAGTGAACTTGGCGCCAGCGAGTTGTCTGATGTCGCCGAGTTCATAGTGAGAACGCCCCCAGGTTTTCCCATCCCGCTTCCCTTCCCCTATTAATTCGTTTCGTCTTCAGACTTTTTTTCACACCTTCCTCAACCTTACAAACAAAACTACTCATATCAATTCAGTTTCACAAATATGTCATCGTCACAACAACAAACACCACAACAAATACCACGACAATCACAGCAAAAGAGCACAAGAATTCGTGGTCCGAAGTATACAATGGATGAAGACGAGTCACTTTGCAGAAATTATGTATTATACACAGTAGATAATATTAATGGTTGCAGTCAAGAAAAAAACTCTTTTTACGGTAAAATTTTAACAAATTTTTGCAAGGAAACCGGTAACAAATATGCTCGTGATGTGGATGGGTCATGTCATCGTTTTTGCACAATTACAGCAGCCATTAGTGAATATGTAGCTATTATCACTCAAATGTGGAACAACAGAAGAAGTGGTGAAAGCGAACCAGATGTGGAATGAAGATGTAGGGAAGAGTGGCAAAGATCCCACAAAGGTTCAAGCTTCCAATATGAAAGTTGTTTCACCATTTTGAGGGTGCTTAACAAGTTTAACCCATACTTGCTGGAAGGTCATCAAGTGCCTGAAAGATCACCACATGGTCCAATCTCGCAGGATTTTCAGAATGGAGGGCCTACTTCCTCGCCTGATGAAACTCCAAGTAGTCAGGTTCAACACAATAGTAATCTAGATGTTAACACCAACGGCAAGAGAAGAAGAGGAGGTGGTGTGAAAGCTGCAAAAGCAGCGAGAGACGCAGCCCAACGAGCAGCAGAAGGAGGTTCAAACGAGTTCAACTATGATGATCACAAGCAAATGGAGATGATGGAGGCAGATAAAGTGAGGGACCGTGCCATTGCTTTAGAAAATCAACGGAAAGCTCGTCTTTCGCGAGAACAACACTACAGGGATTATAAGCTAAACAAGATACTCAACATGGACACCGGAAAAATGAATGAACGACAATATGCTACATGGAATACGCAAATGGATCAAGTCCAAGCCGATCAAGTCCAAGCCGAACAAGTCCAGGCCGATAAAGATCGGGCCAATTCAGTTGTGAATGTTGCAGACGAAGGTGGTGCCTCGGAAGAAAACGAAGAGGAATTCAATCTTGATAATGCATGAATTAAAATTAATTTTATAATTCAGTCTTGCTAATAACACGTTAGTTTAGTTTAATTAAAATTACTTTTATAATTAAAAAATATATTAATTAAAATAAACAACAATTTTTAAATTGAAAAACTTATTAATCATCTGCCTCTCCCTCTTCCTCTTCCCCTGCCTCGCCCTCCCGCATCGTTTGTTGCACCTTTTAAAGCCCAAAGGTGCTTTGTTAAATCTTGTCTTAGTTGTGCATAGATTCCCCGATTGTGGAGTCTGTCAGTGACAAGTCTATATTCTATTGCCGGATGACCATGCTCCATCACAAGATTCGGCCTCAAATCTTCATCTTCAAAACTAGTCCAGGTTGGGTCACGCCTGGTTTCTTCAATGACCATATTATGCAGAATAATACAAGTCAGCATAATTTTGTTCATTTCTTGAGTATCAAAAAAGCGTGTCGGCCCAGCTATGATGGAAAACTTCATTTTCAATATGCCAAAAGCGCGTTCAACATCCTTTCTACATGCCATTTGTTGTGTGTTAAAGTACTGCATATCCTTCGAAGTCGTCGGACCATGGCCTACCTGTTTATAAGCTTGAACCATAGTTGACCATTCTGGATAGATTCCGTCTGCTAGATAATAACCTTGATTGTATTGATTACCGTTGATGATGAAATTACAGTGCGGCGCGATCCCATTCTTAAGATCTTCAAACAATGGTGACTTATATAAAACGTTGAGATCGTTATTTGAACCTGGGAGTCCAAAATAAGCATGCCAAAACCAACAATCGTAGCTAGCTCAAGCTTCTAAAATTACAGTTGGTTTTGGATAATGACCCTTATATTGGCCTGCCCATTCTTCCGGACACGCATGCCACGTCCAGTGCATGCAGTCAAGACTACCAAGCATTCCTGGAAAACCCCTCTCGGTGTTTTCTGCAGTTATTCTTTGAACATCTTCCTGAGTAGGCTTTCTTAAAAAGGTTGGACCAAAATGCTCGACTATTGTTTCGCAAAACAGTTTGAGATACCTAAAGGGGGTTGTTTTCCCCTTACGAATGTAATCGTCCGTGGAATCCGCTGGTACCCCGTAACATAGTATACGGAGGGCCGCTGTGACCTTTTGTTTGGGACTAAAGCCTCGTATATGTCGTGCATCATACTGATAATTAAATAAAGGCTGTACCTGACAAAGCTCGACAATAATCCTTTGTGTCAAGTTGCGGCCCATGCGGAATCGTCCCTGAAAATTATGTTCGGAATACACACAGTCATGATTAAAATAATCATGCATCAGCTTTTCGTGGTAAAAATGTCGATTCCGCCATGTCCATCTTATAGTTGCAACTTCATTTGGCTCTAAAGGCTTTGGTATGATCCCGGTTTGTAATTGCAGAATCAAATTTCTTCTTTTTCTATCTTGATCTGCATCTTCATCCATTTGGTTCAAAAACTCTATACACATTTCTTCATCTTCTTCATACAACATGGCATCCATCTCCATATCCTCCTCAGAAGAATCAGAATTCATGATTGGAAATTGAGAGTAATCGAATTAAAAAAATATTTATCGGATGAAAGATTGTTGTGTAATTGTGAGATCAAATTCGAGTCTATTTATAGAAGTGGGAAGTAGCCGTTCCGATAGCCGTTGGAAACCTGTCGTCGCCGTTGGTGATTTTATGCCAAACGTTGGCGTTCAGGGGGCTGTCGCCCGCGCCATTATGCACAACGCCAGCGTTTGGATGGAGATTTCCCGCGCAATTATACCTGTCGCGCGTTTACTATTCGGTCGCCCAATAGTTTTCCATAATGAAGAATCGTATTTGATCATCCACGTGGCTCAAAAAACTTTGGTTTTTGGCCATTGCCATAGGAATTGCTCTAACATGTGTACTTTATTACCGGGGCTTTATCCTTCTAATTTATTGGTGCAGTGGCTGATCAGTGCACATGACAACCCATTTATAAAGTGTACAGTCACCCCTCACTGAGCATTAGAATATTGATGGCGGCATGAAAAGTGATTTAATTGGGAGACTCACTGTCGGACACGGAAAATATCTTGGTTTCCGAGAAACTCCACGTTTTGATGTTTTCTTGGAAGACTTTTTTCTTTTATTGAAAAAACAAAATTAATTTAAATACGAAAAAGAGTTAATTTATAAAAAGGTCGCATCTTTTTGGCTATATTAGGGTCTGGGTCATAGAAGTTGTAATTGATACGTTTGGGTCGTAGACTCATTTTGACCGTGTGTTTTCTTACTTAAATACCCTTATCAAATGGTTAAAGGACATCATATCCTAACCTCTGTTAAAAACATAACCGGGTTTAACCAACCCGATCCATTTTGTAACAGACCCGTATAAAAACTGTTAGATTATATATTTTCCCCTCTCGAAAACAATAAAAAAAAAAAAATCCCCTCTCGAAAACAATATCCCCTCTTCTTCCCCATGAACGGCGCCTAAACCTTGTGATTACCGGAGCGATGCAGGCCTTAGGGTCGCTATTTCGTCTCAGTTACCGAGATTTACCTTCGATTTGGGTATTGATTTATTTGATTTGCCGATGAAGTTGCCTCTTTTTTTGCTAGTGCTTGGTCAATTGGTCGATTCTCTCTTTCAAGTTCCCATCCATTGGCATCTCCATGTTGGTTAATTCGAACCCCCTCGGTATCAATCCTTCCTCTCCTTGTTTAATTGTTATAACCTAATCTGATTTCCTTCTTCTGTTCTCTAATTTCCAAAAAAAAATAAAAAAAAATCAATCAATCGCGGTAGTCAGTTTGATGATTTGTTCACCATGTCTTCAATTTCATTTGGTGAGGTTTATTTGTTGACTTCCGATTAGGATTCTTGATGTTTCAGACTACTCCTATTGTTTATCATGACTCCAATCCATTTTTTGACTTACTTTTTTATTTTGAAGAGAACCTGTTTGTTAGAAAGTTAGTAGGTAGTTTTTGTATCACCATAATTTGTGTTCTTCGGTGACGGTTCTTTGTCGGCTTTTGCACACCCTCTCTTCTCAATTTTAAACTCCATCAATCATTGTCTATCTTTGAACTTCTATAGGAAGAAGAGGTGGTGCTAGGGGAAGGAATGGTAGGGCTTCTACTCAGTTTTACGAAGGGTTTGAGATTAATGATCATACAAGCTTTCCAGTTGTTGGCATTCAAGAAACTTCCCATGGTGTGTTCATCAGTGTTCATATGCAAACAATGTTGTCTTTATTCTAGATATGAATTGCATAATGCTCATATAATTGTGTTTATTTCTAGTTTTTCATTGTATCTCACCTATGTTATGTTTTAACCCGTGTAGTTGAGAGAACTTGCATTGGCTAATGTAGGCTCGATTGACAAACATGCCGACCTGACTAAGAAATTATCCGTGCTTTCTCCTAAGGAGCTACGAGACTTGGTTTGCGATAAGGTCGATCATCTACTTGTTATTTTCCTTGCTCGTTTGCACATGAGTTATCTGTTTATAGTGGTTGACACTCTTTTTTCTTACAGCTCAAGTTGGTATATAACGAAGATCCCTGGGCTGGGAGGGTTGAATTTAAGATTAAGGAGGTTAAACAACCCAATATTGGAGAGTTCAAGCCATCCTCTGTAATGGCAGATGTTACGTTCAACATTTCCAGTTATAAAGCACAGATTAGGTCGGAATGGAATTCAATTAAGGAGCATGATGTGTTATTTCTTCTCTCCATACGTCCTTCATTTGAGCCTCTCAGTGCAGAGGAGGCTGCAAAATCAACTGTGCCAGAGATGCTTGGCCTTCAGTATGTACGTGGTTGTGAAGTTATTGAGATCCGCGATGAGGAGGGAGGTCTCATGAATGATTTTACAGGGCAAATAAAAAGAGATGAGTGGAAATCATATTTTCAGACGAGTAAACAGTGTAACACGTGTGACCCATGGGTCTAACGGTAACTGATTGCTTAACTTGGTCAAGACGGGCGTTATTTTGACCATAATTGAAATTTCAACTAACAGTTGACTTGACGGTCAACTGTTAGTCTACAACCCAAACGCATCAATTACAACTTCTACGACCCAGACCCTAATATAGCCAAAAAGATGCGACCCTTTTACAAATTAACTCTACGAAAAATGGGTTATTTGTCTAAATATTTTTAAAACATGGCTTAAATGGGCGACTAAAAATTAGTATGGGTGAAATGAATACCAAAAAAATAGCAAGGATGTAACTGGAATCATCCTGGCTTAAACTTAAAAAATAATAAGGATGAAACTGGATGCATCCTGATGTAAATTAAAAATAAGAAAAAGTATTTAAAAATGGATATGATGAAACTGTTTACACTATAATTGGCAATGTAATACAAATGTGTTACCAATGTATTGTATTATTCGGATATGTATAGCTCATTCGAATACAGAAGTGCTTCTGCTTTTAAAAAAGTGGAATCCAGATGTTAATTGTTTTTGCTACATAAAAGGTTAATTTTGTTATAATCGACATTTTATCGTGTAGATGTCCACTTTAGTGAGACTTTATTACTTTGGCAGCAAGTATGTAAACTCTATTAATAGAGTCATAAACCTTTATATTCTACACACATAATAAGAAATCTATCTCTTTTCTTTCCCTCAATTTTGTGTCTCCTTCTCTATTTTCTAGTTTCACAACAAATTTTTCTGCTTTTAAAAGTAACTAGATTTGTGCCCGGTGCGTTATTTATTGGTGCGCGTGGGGTTTCGTCCCGCCCTATGTAGATACATTTTTGATTTGGTGTGTGTGGGGCTTCGCCTTGCCCTGTGCCGATGTGCGCGGGGTTTAACCCGCCCCATGGCGATGTTTTTTTTTTTATTTGGCTTGCGCATGGCTTGGCCCCGTCCCGTGGCGATATTTTTTTGATTTGGCGTGCGCGAGGCTTAGCCCCGCCTAAGGGTGCACAGGAACCGAGCCGGACCGACGGACCGTCCCGGAACCGGTGGAACCGTACCTGGTTTTGTACCGAACCGAGGAACGGGATAAAGGTACCGGTCCAAAAAATGGGAACCGAGGCTAAGGAGGTACAGGTACATGGTCCTGACCTAGTCCCGTGCCGAACCGTACCGTCTGTACCGATTATTAAAGAACATCCCTGACAAGTTTTTTAAAAACATGAACGCACTCCAATCTCTTGATATATCCGGAACTAATATCTCATCATTGTCTTCATCAGTGTCATCCCTAGTCAATCTTCGGTCACTTGATATGGGTTCTAATGCCTCTGCGTTTCCTTATGGTTATGGATTCCGCAGTCAACTTAATGTATCTGCACTAGGAGAATTTAAAAAACACCAAATCCTTAATCTATCAGGTGATTCAGGTTTGTGGAATAGCTTACCCAAAGAAATTGGGGGTTTGTCCCGTTTGAAGTGGTTAAATCTATCATGCACCACCGGACTTTCTGTTCACCACATATCATATCAAGACTGTCTTGTTTAGAATACTTGAACATGGAAAACAACTTCAAAGGTTGGGAGGTTGGAAAAAGTAGAGGTAAAATTTCCAAGTTCGCTAATCTAGATGAAATAGCAGATTTGCACTGCTTAAATCATGTGGCGTTGGAGGCAGTGTGGGGAGGTGGAAGTCTTAACATGTATACCAGTGGGAGGCGCACGTGGTGTGAATCTCTCTGTTGTTATCTTAGTGGGACATTTCCATTCTGCAACTCGATTAATACCATGGTAGCAAAAGTTGAAACTGTTGTCTTAGTTGGTTGTTCTAATCTTAAGAGTATGGCATCACTGGTAACAAGCAGTGGAGGATCTGGGTTTAACGACATAAAGCGTCTTGAAATTTCAGATTGCATTAAGATGGAATGTGTTTCACTGCATTAAAGAACCGACTGGTACCGGTACCGTACATGTACCGAATGGCACCGGAACCGAGGTACAATGTACATGTACCGGTCCAAAATTTTGGAACCGAGACTAGGGAGGTACAGGTACTCGGCCTCGGCAAGAACCGAGCCGAACCGTACCATGTGCACCCTTAGCCCCGCCCCGTAGAATGCATTTTTGATTTGGTCTGCGCGGGACTTTGCCCCTTCCCGTGGCGATGTCTTTTTTATTTATCGTGGCGGGGAAAATACATTAAATATGTGGAGAATACATACATATTTTATTTTTATTTTCCTTTTCCTTTTATTTATGCAGAAAACATGTGGATTTTTTCCCATTTATATAATAGGTAATAATTTGGAGAAAAAAAGAGTCCTTATATGGTAGGTACTCGATTTCCAAATCGAATTTGGACTTCCATAAAATTCCAAACACTGTAAGTTAAGTTTTTCTTTTGAGTTTATAATTTTTAATCAATCATATGTTGGCAAGTTTCCTCACGAATTCCAAATTGAATTTGGTTTCCTTTTTTTATATTTTCATATTCTTTTTAAACTAATCATATGTTGCCAACTGTCCTCACCAAAACGATCGTTTCACAAAACTCAAAAAAAAAACTATTTCGGCCAATAGGAAGCGAGGGATTCCTCACCATTCAACGTGGGAGCTTTATTTGTCTAGGCCTTTAAGTCTTTAGATTATGGAATTATGTGCCCATATTAATTTGTACTTTTCTACTTCCAAAAGCCTAAATAACTTCTGAAGTAACATCCGACCAGGTTATTAGTGAGTTCCACTATGATCCAAGGCTAATCACTTTACAGTACTTGCCCCGAATAAAAACACAAAGGAGACACAGAACAATTGGCATCTTTTATAGGTCAACTAGCCCTTAACCCGTGCCGTAACGGCACGGGTCATGATGTTGGTTCATTTTTAATATATCGTATAATTTGTGTCCTGAATACGTATCAACTCCTTATGATTTAATATGTGTTTGTCATAAAAATAGTTTGAATTTTCCTCTCTTTTTTTCTTTGTTTTTTCTTTTAATATTTTACCGCTGGAGATTTGCTCAAACGAAAGAAATATAATCTTAACTTCTAGACACTTTTTTATTTAGGTTCATTGCTTATAATGAGATAATGCTCTACATGAAGATGAAAGTTTTAATATTTTTTTGGAAATATGTCGTCAGCAGCGCCCATCCCAGTGAAATCAACTAATCAATATCGTCCATAAAAGTCTCCGCATGCTCCTATTTCTCTCCAGCTGACTCATCTATCATGGTTATGTTGCCGATCCTCCAAATAGGCATAGAATAGTATATTTTTTTTGCATCGAACGAATGATACAAACTATCCAATATGACATGATTTTCCTGTAATTTTTCAACTCCCATTATATGACAATGTTTAAAATGTGTACCCATTACCTTTTCGAAGGGATTGTATATATGCGAACCTTTTCCATTAAATCTTCAACAAAGTATTGTGCTCAACAATTCTTCTTAACGAAGGCTTTGGTAACTTCAAAAGTCTTGGAAATTTTGTCACTTTCGTATGTTCTTACCTTCACTTGGAATACAATCTGGCGACACATTACCTCATAAAGAACCTTGAACACATATTGTACTCCCTGATCCTATTTCAAATTAATAGGTTGTCAATAGATCCTTTATCAAAAGTTGACATATTCTACGTTGAATATTTGTATAAAAAAAAGGTATTTTGGATCGTTGCTTTCTAAGATTGTAGTTTTCAAAATTGGCCTCTTCAAGTCCCACGGCTTTCTAAGTTTATATATCTTGTTTGTTTTTAACATTTTAGTTAGCCATATTATGTTTGTTACTAACTTTAAACTTGATGACATCTTCTACTGTGAACTTTATGTGATTTCAGAATCGAAATAATTATACCTCTTTCATTCGTATCAAATAATCCGTTGTATATCCCAATAATTCTTCTACAACAATTATTTTATTTTTTTCCGTTTTCGGACCATCAGTAGCCATTATTGTCAAACACAATCTATCTAATTTTTTTTGATGTTATGTATTTGCAATGTTCTTTTTTCTTAAATAAATAGATTGTGGAAAAACTAAAAAAAAAAAAAAACATAATTATTACATAGGGTTTAAGTTATTATATCCAAAATACTTCGGACACTTCTTCTGGTGCCTTGTTTCCTCAAATTCCTCGTTACATTCTAGACAGTACATGCAACACCAATCATTTTAGAAGTGGGCTATTTGCGCAAGTGTGGCAATGTAAATGTATCCCTTGCCTGTAATAATAATAATAACATGTCAATTTTTTTCAAGGAATCCAGTTGTAAATGGTATGAATCTAATAGATTTGAATTATACCTCAATCTTAGATATCACCTTCTTCTCACATAACATAGCAATTGAGGAAAGACAAATCTTGATCATTCTTTACATAGGCAGAGATAGCCAAACTATGTTCTCCAATTATCTTACGTGAAAATTATTATCAATCCATATTTTAGTCAGCTCTTATCGAAGACGATCTAATTAGTCCTATAGAAAGTTAATTTTAAATTTTTGACCTTATCTCTTGACCAAATTATTGAAGTATTCTCAGTCATGTTATGCTTTGTGTGATCTACCCATCTGTGTTTACTCTACCTTCTAACCCAGTGAATGAAACCTATACATATTGATCCGTAATTTGATATTGTTGATTTGTCATCAATAGGTCGCATGATTTGAGAATGTAAAATATAAAAAAAATTCTATAAACATCGAAGGTGAAATTTAGATTCATGATTTAGAGTTTTTATGATGATTTTGATGAACAAACATAATTTTCAAACAAATATTTTAGAATGCAAATACATTTTCCCGGTTATAAGGTTTTATATCAGGAATTGAGTGAAAGTTGTTGTCTTTGTAGGTAGTTGTCGCGAAACAACTCGACATTGATGGTCTTTCAGGAAAAAGAATGTAATAGTACTTGATAGAGCGACAACGTTCTCTTACGCTGGTACACCAATTGCCTTTATATAATACGGGTGATCGAACAGTCGTGATCATATTGTCTTATACGTTCCGGTATCATCCTCGAAATATTTGGTTTTTGTTCTTATCAATCGTTCTAAAAACAACCAATTACATCTTTCACAATACAATGTTTCATGTTTTGTGAAGATTATTTTTTTACTTGGTCAATAAAACTCACTAAAAAACAAAAACTATTATTACCAACACCCACCACCATAAAAACCATCCACCGCCACTATTTCTTCCACCAATAGTAATGTTACCGCCTCCACTATTCACAAACACCCGCCACCGCTTATACTCACCATTAGAATTAATATAGTTTTTAGTAAAATTATTTATTAATAAAATTATGTATTTATGTTAGATTATTAAAGGAACATTTATAATAGAAATTTAATTAATCATTATGAACAATCAATGAGACACTAATTAATAAAACATTTAAAAATGGTTAAGTTGAACAAACTCCAATGGTAAATTTATCTTTGCCAAGGTCAAATCCTAACCACTCTTTACACAAACAAATCAATAATTTCATATGTTATGATCTTGATTCGTGCCGTTCGTTTAGTTATTACATAACATGACAATTGAGTGCACCAATTTTTTAAAATGGACATGCGTTTTATTGAGTTTATTTTAACATTAAAATGATCAACCACGTTTTACACTTTATAATATAACGTTACACATTTTGTGGCGTTACGAAATTAGCATAATATATTTTTTTCACCAATACCCTCCACCATCATAAAACCATATGAATCCACTTTTTTTATCCGCCACCAACTAGTGGCGGATCCAAGGCTTGACTAACCTGGCTTTAACCCCTTAAATTTGTTAATAACTACATAATTTTTTAGTTTATTTTATAAATAATACTTTGTTCATATATATTTATGATTTAGTCCACCAAAGTTTACATGTTTTTTATAAAAAAAAAGAGGCCTCCTCAATGTCAATTTTTGACTCCACCACCGGCACCATCACTGCCGCCCATCCCATATAGGTTGTTGGATGCAATTCTAATTTTCAATCACAAATGCTATGTTTATAGCTAAACTTGGCTGGAGAATTATTCAAAATCCGATCACTTGGTTTCAAGATTTCTAAAAGACAAGTATTTCATTAATCAAAACCTGTTAGAAATTGACAAAGCAGGTGACTCTAACTCCTGGCTTTGGAAGGGCATTGTAAACAGTCTAGTTTTCTTAAGATCAAATATTGTCTTTAAAATAAATGATGGTGCTTCTACAAAAATATGGGATTCAGTGTGGTTACTGGGAACTACTTCTCCTCCCCTGTCTCATAATCCAAATTATATCAATTATACTTATGCTAGTGAACTTGTCGATATGCATACTGGTTCTTGGAATGTTGGTCTGCTAAACTCTTTATTTTTGCCTAAGGATATTGTTAGGATTATAACTGTATCAAGGTCAATCTTCATCTTAATGATAAAGTTATGTGGGCTCATACCAAAAATGGAACTTATATTAATAAATCTGCTTACAGAGTATATAAGAATGAAATTAGTAATGGGGAAGATGCTTTGTTTTGGAAAAAGGTTTGGTCTCTGAATGTTTTGCCTAAAATAAAACTTTTCATGTGGAAGATTTTTGCTTATATGTTGCCAGTCAATACTTTGCTGAAGAAATATAACCATGTTGTAGATGAGTCATGTCCTCTTTGCAATAATGATATGGAAACTGTAACACACTTTTTCTTCAAATGTCCTGTGGAAATGCATGTTTGGTTTGGTCTGTCGATTTATCATTTGATTAGTTTTAATCTGGACTGGTCTGAGGACTTCTTTCTTGAATGGTTTGATGATAGATTAGGGCAATCCCCTTTTGCGGTTAATTGGCCAAGTATTGGTGCAATTGTTATGTGGTGTATTTGGACACTTAGATGTGAAGTGGTTTTCATTAAAGTTACTATAAATCTAGATACAATTATCCTTGACTCGGAAAGATTGATAAACTCTTATATAGCTCCTCCTGTGAAGATTCAAAAGACTAATATGGAAGTTAAAATTCCTATTAATATGGTGGATCATTGTCTTTTTATTGATGGTTCTTTTAAGAATTTTAACATGGGTGTTGGTTTGATTCTATGTGATAATGCAGGAACAATAGTTCGTTTGAGGTTGGATTTTGGACTGGTTTCTGATGCAGTGTGTGCTAAAGCTTCTGCCCTTTTTTTGGCTACCTCATAGGCTAAGGAGATTAATCTTTCCAAAGTCTTATTCATCAGTGACTGCCTTCAAGTAGTGGATTTTGTTAATGGAGGTTGCGGTAGTGTCGAGTGGAGATGCAAGGATATTTTGGTGGACTGCAGATCTTTACTCCTAAGTAATAGTAACTCTAAGGTTGTATATATTGAGCATGTCAAAAATAAACTAGCGGATCGTCTTGCACGTCGATCTAGAAAGTATTGTCTCAAGGAAATCTGAGTTTCTTTTCCTTCTTTTTTGAACAATCTGGTATGGAGAAAACCTTTGTCGAATGTTTGTAATTATCTATTAAGTTAGGGTGTTTCCCTAGGAAAAAAAAAGAAAAATTGATGGATAAAAATATTTGGGTTGAAAAATGAAAGAAAAAACAGAATGACCCGTTTGGTCGGGTACCATGGATGGATGGATACTGCGATCTGGTTGTTAATTAGTACAGGTACTGCCTAATAATTGGCTAAATGCAACGTGTTACGATTCCATTTGCCAAACACTTCATTTCTTCGTGTAATCCGCAAAGGTAACAAGAGAAACTGGAATATACTTGTGCATCAATATGTGATTCTGTTGAATCAAATCTGGTTCTTTTTTGTTGTTGCCCGAATGCTATGATCTTATTAAGATTGGAATTAACAAAACAAATCAATCTTAATTACTAAAACAAATTAAAAAATTATATATTTCTTTAATTTCATCGACAAGATCTCGGAAACAGAAGCGGCGAACTGATTTCCTGAAGCTTTTTTTTTTGTCATATGCTCTTTTAAGCATGTGCGAAGTGGCAATTACAATGGACAATTGAAGAGCAAATCTCATCAAAAATAGAAAAACGGGGAGTTTGGAGCCTAGTTAGCAATTCGTGGTACGGGATACGTTTGGAGCGGGATACGTTCAGAACGGGATATGCACGAGTATTATACGGATTCTTAAAAGTTAAATTCAGTTAAAAATCCGGTCAACGATTCGTGATTCGGCAGTAATACGGAACGGCATACGTCCTTGTATAATTCGTTTTAGAGATATGCATTTAGGATACGAAATTCGCCATATATTAACATGTTAAAAAAGTATTTTTAATATAATCTTTCCTAAAATACTATAATTTAATACTTGACATGAACTATACATATAATATGTGCATCACAATCAACAAATAACATGAACATTGATGGTATTGGAATCAGATTAATGTATGTAAAATTTTAAAAGTAAAAAATATACTTAAATAATAATTATTTAGTGATGATATGACAAAGTATTATTCGGGGCGTATGATTCATTTTAAACTGAAAATTCGCAAATCTAAATCGGAATTCCAGTTATACGATCGATATGTACGGATTCGGTCGATACGAACGGATTCGCAAATTATACGAATATTATTGGCAAATTTACTAACTAGGGTTTGGTTTGGAGTCATAAAATAATGGGGCAACAACCTGTACATGTTTGTAGGGCATCTAAAGTAGGGGGCAGCTGCCATGCCATCTGATTCTAACATGTGTACGCTATTATTGGGGCTTTATCCTTCTAATTTTCTGGTGCACAGTGGCTGATCGGTGCACAGTGGCTGATCAGTGCACACATGACAACCCATTCATAAAGTGTATAGTCACTCCTCACGGAGCATTAAACTATTGATGGCGGCATGAAAAATGATTTTAATTGGGACACGACACTCATCGTCTGACACGAAAAATATCTTGGTTACTGAGAAACTGCACGTTTTGATGTTTTCTTGGACGACTATTTTCTTTTCTTGAAAAAACAAAATAAATAAATTTAATTTAAATATTTTTTTTTTTTTTTAAAAAGTAATCATACATAAATAATTAGAAATAATATTTAAGATTTTCAATAGAGTTAAAAATTACATACTAGTCAAGCGAGCGACAAGTTGTGCCGCTATCCCTTTTTGAATAGCAAAACATATCCTATTAAAAATAAAATCTCGTGAGCCAGGGGTCATTACATTGATGCGCATGACTTTCTGGACCCTCTTGAGTAGTCCAACTGCTTCTGGAGCTATCAAAAGCAAAGGGGACGAAAGCATGCCCATTGTCAACACATGCTTTCTCATGCTTCGATATCTTACCCGAGGCAGCCTTTAGCGCTGCTCGCCCAACGTAAAGGTGCCATGTCCAATGCCTACCAAAGGAGATACCCGGTGAGGTCAACACATGTGTGTTTCCCATTAGCCCATCCAAAAATAAGAACATCACTGGTCTTAGTGTCGATCTCCTTCAAGTGGGTCTGTCGGAAATGCACATGTGCTTCTTTCTTTGCCGAAATGCCAGACCTCCACAGTACATCATACAAAATATCCCTCACATGATCATGTCTATATTTATAACCAGGGTCTACTTTACAATGAACTGCATGTTCACCATATGAATCCAAGCAACATGTGATGCAAGCGGGCGGCGAGAGTCGAGAGGATAAAGCGGGATCATTAACTCATATTTGAGGATAGACCGGTACTCCAAAGGAGACATCTTCTCATTGACCCTCAATCGGAATAGCGGAGAAGAAAATCTTGGGCATGTCTTTGCTTGCAAACAACCAAAAACCGCTTCTGTCTCTCCGTTAGCATGTAAACTCTATCAATGTCCTTAACCACTTTACCAAAAAGAGCACTCGCCGGGATGCTTTGTGCTTTAGGGGCGTTGTCTTTATTGGTGAAGTTGTTAAGATCAAAATCAGGAAGAGTCACTTGTAACGTTTCCAAAGCCTTATTAAAATTATCATCCATACCGTCCACACCACTACTCCTCAATATGTGATCCTGTAATCCCCAAGATTGCACACGTGAAGCCACAAAAACATACTCAGACGCCTCCCTAGCAGTGATGCCTTACCAATAATGGTGCAGCCGTGCAGGCAGGTGTGACCGTGATGCCTTCCCAGTAACCAAGGGTACGTACACTTTATGCAGATGCAATGACACTGTGATTGGCAATGTAATACAAATGCATGTTTGGATATCAGAAATAGTCAATGTAATACAAATATCTGTTTGGAATCTTTGGATACTAGAAATGGGAATGCCCATGCTTCTCAAAATGTGGAATTCAGAGGTAAATTGTTTTTGCTACATAAAAGGTTGACTTTTCTGTTTTTATAGGTTATTCTGAAATTATATGTCCAGACTAATTTTTAACTTTTCTGTTTCAGATATAAATTGTTTTATATAGATCAAAGGCTAATATTGAATCTCTTTGCGGTACTCGCACTAAATAAAAACACAAAAGAGACACAGAACAGTTGGCATCTTTTTATAGGTCAAAAAGGCGGAGAGGAGAAGAATAACATCCAAGGGCATGATTCGTTCAGTGATATATACTGTACCCCTCGTTATTCTTCTCAATATGGATATCCTACTAAAAAGGGTTAAAGAAGATGAATATCAATAACATCAACTTGCTTAAAAACAAATAAAAATTATAGCTCGAGACAAGAACCCACTCAAATTCGTGTGCATAGTATTTTGTTGACCAAGCTAATAACAGCGGGTTGGTTGGCATCAAAAGAAAGTTTATGTGCATTTGGTTCCGAAACATGAATCTTGGGCTCAATTATAGCACGTTTATGTTAAGACTTCAAGTTTTATGCCAAAATGGAGTATGTTTTTATAACAAAAAAAAAAAAAATACTACCTCCGTTTCAGGAAAAATGTTAATTTCACTTTTTCATTTTAGCCTAAAAATAGGCCAAATTAAAAAAGTAAAAGTAACACTTTTCCTGAAACGGAAGGAGTAATAATCTGAAAACGACATCTACAATTTCCTCTTCTTTTTCCATTATTGAAAAATAAAATAAAAAATCCTCTCATTCGCAATTACTTGTTTGTCACATCGTAAAATATGAGAAAATATCCCTCTCACTGTGCAATAGTATGATATAATACCTCGTGCGCTTTCGAATTTCGTTCTCTAACATGCATGCTGACTAATCTGGACTAGCAAGTCAATTAGCTGCCGTAGGGGTGCTAAATTTTTCTATGTACTATCATCTGAATCAATGAATGGAAAAACAAAGTGGGAAAGGTGTAACAAGGAGGAGGAGGATCAAGTTGGAGCCGCCACCTACCATCTTAAAGTCCCAACAACTCTCTTAATCATGCCGTGCGTGTTAAAATAAGAAGAAGAAAGTTGGTAAAATAGTAAGGAGAAGACTGATTATCAATGGTCAGTCATTGCGGACTTTAAAAGCCCTGCATTTGTGTAGTAGTACAAAACAAGAGTCATCACTCATCATAGCATGCTATAATTAATGGAAATTAAGAAATCTATCTTACCTACAATTATTAGATAACCTATCTTAATTATATACGGGTGTTAGGTAAAAGCAAACCTCATGCATTGGGGAAAAAAAGGTTGATAAGAGAAGGAAAGACCATTAACTATTGTTAGATCAAAATGTAAAATGATCTAATCCTTTGTTATCACCTTTTGCCCAACTTATTTTCTTGGTGGATAGGGTGATTATTTTGTTAATTAAAGCTAATATGTGATTAAGAGATTTCTTTGAAATAAGTTGAATTTAATCTACTTCACTAAACTCAAAAGTCTTCTTGAGATAAAAAGGAGCTATACATAACAAGTAATTTTTGACTGAGAGTTCTTGACTTCAACATATCATATTTATTCTAATTGTCATTGTAGAGATGCGAAATGGATTGTGTAAGCACAACCCACCACAACACGTTAAAATTTGAGCTTAATTCAATTCAGCACGTGACTTAGCCTAGCACGGCACAACACAATATATTCATGTGTTGTGTTAGACCAAATTAATAGATACAATGGCACAACACAACACAACACACGCAACAGATAAAGGCGTGGCGTAACACAACACAACACGCTGAGAAAACATGTTATAACATGCATAAAACACTACAAAACATGATACAATACATTACATTTCATGTATGCAAGGATATAATACGATTCATAAGAAGAGTTACGGACTACAAGTAGCTGGATGGCAGCCTAGCAACAAGCTGAGCTCCCACACCTTTTTGTATGACTATTCCTAATCTGTGAAATAAATAGTTACATTTCTTAGCCTTAACATCAAATCTAGATAAGTGATTATTAAGCCTTTTCAAGAAGTCCATTGTTTCGTTGCAAATTTCACCAAAGGTAGTAAACGCTAAAGTGCCGAAGTTGTAACCTAGTGCTACGCATTTTTCCAAATATTTCTTATGCTTGCGTTTCACTGCCTTATCCAGAGCCACCCCAGGCCGAAAAGTGTGCACCCCCCACCGGTGAATGGTGATACACCGGTTACATCTAAACACTTGTCCCGCCCGTTTTCCTAGTTAAGGACAAAAACATCAGCCGGACGAAGAGCACTTCCATCATCTGCCAATAGACCCAGTTCAACTTCTTTTCTAGCCGGTACCCCTGCACGCAAACACATGTCTACAAACGCGTCCCGAACTAAGTCGTGTCGAAATTTGATGCCTACCTCGTGTGCGCAGTGTAAGGCATGATCCCCATAACAGTCCATATCTCTTTTGCAAAAAGTGCATAGGCTACCTTCCACAAACAAAGGTATACCCATCCTGTACCGTAGAACAACACCAAATTGTTGAGCACCAACTCGCTGATTTAGCCCCTCAATCGGTATAGCCTTAAGGTAATCTTGTGCATGATTCGCCTTGTTGCATTGCCAAAGAGCACCATCACGAGTGGACATGGAAAATTTATCCGGCATCTCCTTCATGACTACATCGAAGTAATTCACTGCCAAGGTCTTCATGGGATGGGGGGCAGTTAATTCGATGTTGACGTCGGGACCACAAACGGTGGAGAAAAGATCCATAGCTTGCTGCATGTTGTGATTAGGAACAAGTAATTGAGCGTTACGAAGCATATTGAATTGAAGAGGTTGGGTCTGTAAACAAGACGCCAAGTAACAGTAGTTCATCGCATCCGCCATAAAATAGATACCTAAACCACCAAAACTGATGGGCAAAGAGGACATACGGTATTGCTACAACCCCATACCCGGCCCGTCATTAGTAACAATATGTCGCAGGTGTAACGACAGGTGATCATCAAAAATAACTTGAGCTTCTAAGATATAATCTGGCCTAGTAGTCCTCATGGAGAAATAAAGACGAGAAACTCCAACACAACTACGCAACAACAACAATTCACTTTGGGGATCATCTAACTTTCTTACAACATCCATTAAATTGTTGGTTTTAAGCACTCTACCCTTGATCACGCCGCTGCAGAACTCATGGTCTAAAATTACAGGTCCCCCTAAAAGTTTTACCCCCTTGGTTGGTCTGCTGATTTGTGCCGGAAAGACGTCCTTGTCAAGACAACGTATATCCATCGTAGGCCAGAAGATCTCTGTCTTAGCGATGTTAAGTTGAAGACCAAGCTTGGTGCCCTCAGTTTTGATGATGTTCAGAGCTTTCGAGACCATTAACGTATCCCCTATTAACGTACCATCATCCAAATACCATGCCTGCAAATCCAGTTCACATAGCTCGGAGATCCTCTTAACTAAAGGGTGAAGAACGAGTGAAAAAAGCAAGGGGCCAAGAGGGTCACCTTGTTGTACCCCTTGAGCAGAAGATAATATTGAATCATTGTAGTACAATATTGGCGGCTGTGAGTAACAAAACTCCACCCACTTAGAGATAGTAGGACAGTGGGTTCTAACTTCTTGGAGCATAGCAGACCTGCTGACCATGTTGAAAGCATTACTGAAGTCAACCAGTAACATGGTCGTAGAAGAAGACATACCTTTCTGGTGTAAAATCCTGTTGACAGAGTGTAAGATGGCTTCCCCACCACCTGGTACTCCCACACCGAACTGGAAGTCTTCGAGGTAAGTGCACATATCCTTTTGAACATCTTGAGCAGCTAGCTTGGATACTAATCTCCTCCACACTTTCCCAACAGCTATAGGACGAATTCCCCCATCAGGTTTGAGCAAGGGTGTAAGAGGTGCGCTAGCCACGAATTCTCCCAATTGCGATGGACACCTTCCGTCAAACCATATGTTGACTACTCCTTTTATGGAGGTAAGTAAATCTTCATCTATAACAGCGGCAGGTCCATTCATAGCATCGAGGAGATGTTGAACCCTCAAACCATCTCTCCCACAAGATGTGCCTTTGGGGAAGCTCATTATCCTGCCCAAAATATTCTCATTAGAAGAAACCACGCTGTTTACAACAGCAGGACCAATCGGTATGTCCGGGGGAGGGGAAAATGGGTGCTTATCAATCAAATTTTTCAAAGCATCTTCCTCATCTGTAGCAACACCATCTGAAGTGAGGACTTTTATAGCTGCACTGAACATCCCATTGCGAATTTTCTTTCTACAAACACTTAGGTTCAGAGCCTCCTGGTTGTTGTTGTTCCTGCGTTGCTTGTTGTTATGCTGAGGGTATTCATGGAGAAATTTCTGGACTAATTGAATGCAACCATCCGGTGTATACCATTGCACAATAGATTGGTTAATGGATTTGATCTGTAATGTCCTTTGGTTGCCAGATTTTTCTTCACTACTGCTTTTGGGGATATATAAATGCAGAATACAAACAGGTAACAACAATAATTGTATCCACACAGAAACTTCACAAGGATTTGCATGTACCTTATCAAGCGCATACTTCAGAACTCTTGAGAACTGCAATTTACACTTAGGAGGGATATTTTTGATAGTTTGAATATGTTGCTGAAACACCTTGTTGAGCAGTTCCACAGTAAGGCAAGGAAGTAGTGGAGCAACATTATTATCATCTGCAATGTTTTCAGTGGTCGGGGGAGGTGACCTTATTCCATTAACCAACAAGTCAACGTCTTTGCTATTAAAGGGCCCTTGTAGGACAAATCCAGCATGAGATTTACACGGTCTTCTCCAGGCACGAAGAAGCATGCAATCCGTGCATAACCACATGCGAAGTTTAGAGAGGACATCTTCCCAGGATTTGTATATTTCATGATTTGTAGCTATCCTCTGTCTGCAACGATCATTCTCCTTACCGTAGTTGAAGTGTTTATCTCTAAGATGTTGAATCAAATAAGCTTTTCCCAAACCTCTTCCACCCGCACCATTCTTACAACCATCAAACCCTCTGAATGGGCATTGAAAATATGATTCGGATTGTGAATTAGAGTCCTTAGAAACTCCATAGCCCTGTGAAAGTCTTGAGCACGACATGGGAGAACCCTGGACCCACTACAAAATAGAGGGCCTTTCGTGACGGTTCTGAAATCGTCACAAATAACAAAAAACCGTCACAAAAAGCTAAAAGACCGTCACAAAAACGCATTTGTGACGGCCGATAATCCGTCGTTACTACTGGGGTCACAAATGTTTTTTGTGACGGTTTGATATCACTTGTGACGTTTGGTCAACCGTCACTAATTAGATTTCCTATTTGTGGCACTTTTTTTCCGTCGCCAATTATACCACCACCACCGGCTAAATTTTTTCCGGCAAGCCTACCGTGTCGGATTTTTGTATTTGTGACGGTTCACAAACCCTGACTAATATTTTTCTTCCATAGTCGGATTTGTTACTGCCGTTATTAAATTGCCGGTAGAGGTCACCAGCACTGATCAACAATAACCGGTCACTAAGCCGGATTTTATATTCTAAGAATTCTCAGAAATCTGAGGTTTTTTAGAACATAAACTTGCACCATTTCATATAAAATAAGAAACTAAACTTGATCATAGAAACTTGCATTCATAACAAAGTTTTTCATTAAAACTTCCAAATATTTAAGTACTGTTTCTGAAACACAAATCTGGGCAACAGAACAACACCTAGAGAGTTCACCTTAACAGTCTCATATAGTTCCTTAAACCACTGGTGCCAAGTTTCTTCAAGACACGTTGAACATGCAAATTTCCCTTAATTACTCCATCCTAAGAGCATTGCAGTCCATAGTAATCCCGCATATGTTAACGGTCTCAAATATACTTCGATGTCGTTACATGTATGACAAATAAGATAATGAGTTTGAATATTGGGTACCTTACTTACTAACGCAGAACATACAACAAGTCTAATTGTACCATAACTAGACAAAGGCAGAGACACATAAATTTTTGAACAACTCAGTTATTATATTGTGACTCAAATACATTTAGAAATACTTTACTAGACATTTCAAACAAAAACAATGAGTTCCAATTCAATTGCGATCATATTAAGGTAGAATTAAGCAGCATATTTCAAAATACTGAGCTTAACATATCAACAGCAAGGAGCTAATGCCGTTGCAATTGTACACAATAACTAAGATCATATGTAGCGGACCGGTACATATGATCAAAAAAATAGTCTTGCAGTTGCAATCATAGACCATTTGCCTTCTTTACATTTCCACTCTCACTATAAAATCTCATCTCAAATGGGCTTGGTTAGTCTAGCAAGCGAACTACTACAAGAACAAAACGTTCATTACAGTTTGCAACCAACTTAATTATACAATCTAGACATAAGGATATATCACCCATACATCCAAGCTACATCAGCTAGTTCCTTAATTACACATCCTCATTTCTACCACTAAAGTTCTTAATTTAATATCTATTGTAATTTCTTATGGATGATATAAACCATATATACTAAACATGCATGTAAAGATTCAACAGAAATGCCAAGACATTAGTAAATTTCAAATTTACTCATGTATGGTAAAGAATAAAAGGGAATCAAAATCTTACGTTTATATACTACTCGTCTAACAGTTACAAATTGGTCCAGATCTTAGTACAAAAGAAAATGACTCTAGCTTTCATTTCTAAAATAGTAACCCCGATTTCGATGACTTTTTTCAAATAATCAAAAATGGTGAAATATAAATGCAGTGCATAAGTGTGAATTCGTGAATGTTTCGAGCAGAAAGTATGTCAAGTGTATTTAAGCATTTGGAAGGAACAACTAGCTACACATAAACAAGCTTATAGATTATTAACAAAAGAGCTACCACCAACACCATGTTTAGCACATTTTCAAAATTTCTATTCTCTTCCCAGTTAACACATATTTAAGCCATTATAGATGGATATCATCCATATACCACCAGTAGGGGGTTTTAGACATATAGGTTCCGGACAACACCTATCGACAAAGAACGACTATAGTTAATGAATCAATTCAAAGATTTCATAAATTTGCACTAATCATTCAGCCTAAACAACACTCATATCATCATGCGATATAAATTTTTAAATTAATGTGGTCTTTACTAACGACTCATTTCAGATTTATCCATTTGGGTTTCTCATTAAATCCCTAGAATTTCAACTTCAAGGAGAACACATTCTAATTTCACTTTAGTACTAACCTTGGTGGTCTGAAATCTTAATTATCCTTCAAAGCAAAAGATCAGATTTCCATAGATTGACTTGTACAAACACTAGTTTTTCTTCCTCTTACGAGCTCTCTTCCAGCACCATTGAGGCATATGAATGAACACATTATACCCAGGTATGCTAGATTACTTCCTTGTCTTCTCGTAGAATATCAGACTCCCGGAATCAAAATCAAACATTCAAGAAAATAAGAAATTGAATCAGTTATACTAATAACAAAAAGAAATCATTCAAGGTTTTCAATAAAAATGGTACCCGGAGTTTTTGTTTTAAGTCTCGGATTGTAAACAAAAATACAAAATACAAAACCCAAAAACCTTTTTCTTTCTCCCTGTTCTTCCATATCATGACCGAGATGTGTAAATCAACTTCCCTCCTGAAAGGATTGAGTTTCAACCCATTTAACAAGGCCAAATCTCGGAGCGCCACTCGATGACTAAAAGCATACACATAATGCAATTGGATTATATAATTATAGAAATAAAATGGGTAAAATTGATCCCAGTTACGTAAAATAAAATGCTTTCGCGTCAAGGATCAAACTATTATAAGAGACTATATGTTTAAAGAACTAGTAAGAAGAATATATGGGACTTGAGTTAAGGCTTTTGAATGAAAATTTGAACTTAAGATAAAGAATTATAAACCATTCATCACCCCTGCAACACCTAAACATACATCTTTAATTCAAACAATTCATGGCTCAACAACATCATCAACTCCATCCCTGTCAAGCAACACATCCCTAGCTACAATTACAACTAATTTGGGATGAACCCTAATTCCCAATTGATTCATTATAGAAACTGAAATTAAACCCTATACATCATCAAAAAATTCAATTAAAAGAAAACCCATGAATCTATAAATCAATTTCACACAAAAATAGAGTTAATTAAAGAAACCCTAAATTCAACTTACCTTTCTGTTGAGTTTGAATCAACACACATATCGACACCATGACCATCAACTATCCCTGATTCCATTCCATTTCTCTAAATCTCATACTCATGATCTTTATAAGACTCCTGGTTCCTCAAAGTTTCACCCTTTAGTTGCTGCAAATAAAATCAACAAGCAATTAAAAGTATATTAAGAAAATTAAAAACCCATCAATGGAAACAACAGAGAAGAAGAGATCGACGAGATGAAAAAATAAAATCGATGAAGGAGATAGTAACAGAGAAGAGACGACGAGCTGGTATCAGCGAAGATGCAAACCTATCAACTATGGCGGAGAAGAAATGGTAGCAGAGAAGAGGCAGATGAATGGTTAGGCTGAAAAACCAGATCTGTTTCAGTTCTCAGAAGATAAGGCTGAAAAAAAAGGAAAAAAAATTAGTAAAATTTTTGACGGGAAATCATTTAGTCCGTCGGAAGCACGAAACCGACAAAATAAAACTGCTCATTTGACTCATCTATTATTTCCCACGGTTGGTCAAACAACCGTCACAAATAGTGACTATTTGTGACGCCCCTAAAAAAAAACCCTCACTAATAGCACTTGTTTTTGTAGTGACCTCACACTAATAAAATTGCTGAAGTAATTTTGTGTGCCCAAGAATGTACGCTTTGAAATGAATAAAATGGTTGTGGTGTTTTATCAAACACCTAGTATGCCAAACAAGGAAGTAACAAAGGTGTTTTGTGATGATAAAAACCACACCGAAACTGGTTATCTTCACTTGCTAATAAAAAATCCAGCACAACCCAACCAACACAAAGATGTCTAGTAACTTAACCCTAGCCTTGCAAACCAAAACGATCCAAATACCAAAAACCAAATACATGTAACTTAAGTAGATGCCTAACAGAACACATAAACAAGAATCACGAATGAGAAAACAAAATCCAAGTATCAAGAATCACCGTAACTAGAATCCGAAAAACAAGAATCACAATGTAGCCGAGAATCACCGAAAAACAAGAATCAAAAAAAAAAATCCGCTGCAAAATTGCTACAGAGAAAGGTATCTAAGACATTTACTTTTTTCGATAATGGATGCTTTTTTCATGTATATATATCACAAAACAGTCTTTATTCTAGACAAATTTTGGCATTTTATCTTCCTTGTTCGCCTAAAGAGGTTTCATGAATATTATCTCTTTCAATTTATTAACTCTTTAAATGAAATAAGGTTAGTAACTTGGTATTTATCGTACTCATTTACTACTCGGGTGTTAGGTAAAAGCAAACCTCATGCATTGGGGAAAAAAGGTTGATAAGAGAAGGAAAGACCATTAACTATTGTTAGATCAAAATGTAAATTGATCTAATCCTTTGTTATCACCTTTTGCCCAACTTATTTTCTTGGTGGATAAGGTGATTATTTTGTCAATTAAAGCTAATATGTGATTAAGAGATTGATTTGAAATAAGTTGAATTTAATCTACTTCACTAAACTCAAAAGTCTTCAGGAGATAAAAAGGAGCTATACCTAACAAGTAATTTTTGACCGAGAGTTCTTGACTTCCAAAATATCACATTTATCCTAATTTCCATTGTAGCGGTGCCAAATGGAATATGTCGGCACGAGCAAAACCCTGCACAACACGATAACATTTGAGCCCAGTTATGTCCAGCACATGACTTAGCCTAACACGACGCAACACATTTTGTGTGTGTGTTATGCTGGACTAGATTAATCGGTACAATGGCACAACACATCATGCAGAACAGATAAACACGTGGCATAACACTACACAACATGTTAACAAAACATGTTATAACATGCATAAAACACTACAGAACATGGTACAATACATCACATTTCATGTATATCTCACAAAATAGTCTTTATTCTAGAAAAATTTTAGCATTTTATCTTCCTTGTTCACCTAAAGAGGTTTCATGGATATTATCTCTTTCAATTTTAACTCTTTGAATGAAATAAGGTTAGTAACTTGGTATTTATAGTACTCATTTACTCACAGGTAATTTAGGAAAATTTCAATCAATGATATAAATTTTGACATTAACGTTAGAGGATGATTTTGACAATTTCAAATTAGGTGATGGTCCAAACTTATGTTCTGGATCTTATCTTTTACATAGAACTCGGAGGTTAAAACCATTTAACGAAAGTTTATTTCAATTTTATAATTGGAAGAAAAAATGTATTGAAATTTAAGCAGACCGGGTTCATTTAGATTGGTGTTTGTCGCAGTACGACTCGCACCATATGCAAAAAAACTTGACCAAAATAGATGGAGCGGCCTTTATGCGACTCCGGGAAGCTCTAGATCCTCGAAACTGAAATTGCACGTCTCTTTTTGTACAACCAATTAAAATAAACCACCTATTTCTCAAGACATAGAAATTTATAAGTGTTCTTTTTTTCATGAATTTATTTTCACTTTTTTTTTTTTGGGACAATCAACCTATTTCAATTCATTCAAATCAAAACAGTGATTACATGTTCGCTTACAAAAATAACAAAAACATCAAAAAACAAGATAATCAAGACCCTAATACAAATAAGGACATCAATTACAAGTAGATCGCAAAGAGAAAGACCAATAAACCGCAAATATATCCAATTTCTTTTTATGTATAAGGGAGAGATGATGGTAGATCCGGAAATTATTTCCGACCATTTAATCAGATTGTAGTCTTCTTCGATAAGAGATGCTTCTAAAAGAACCCACAATTGGGGGATATTAAAACTAATTGGGGGATACAGCTACAAGACAAAATCGGTGTCCCAATAGCATTTCTGGATGACCCCCTATGGAATTATTTTTTTAATTCCTAATCTAGCCCTCACTAATCCTAATTAGTGGTTAATAATAATTAGTAAATTCTTAAGTATTTGGGGGATATATTAGTTTGATTTTTTTTTTTAATTTGTGTGAGTGAGGAGTAGAAGGAGAGGAAAACAAAATTGAGTGGAATTTTTTTTTTGAAAATGGAAGATGAGTGTGATGAGAGAATTGTTGGAGCTGAATCTTTAGCTCAACTACAACAACAATCATATCTTCAATCTTCGATGTATGATAACAACTCATAATTAGAGTTATATGATGAACCAACACCCTTGGATCATGATTTTCGTGACCATGAAGTGTTTTGTGAAGATCCAACCCAAGAAAGTAAACATGTTCAGCATACAAGCAACCCCAACACACAGGTAATGCTTCAAGGAGGTCGAAAATTTGATTTTTCTTTTAGTAACCGCCATTTTTTCCCCTGTAAAAGCTCAGTACCGGCATGCTCGTTGTATGAAGACTACGCCGGAACGTGTGCTACCGGCGTGGTATTCATACAACACAAATGCCGGTACCATATATCCCCCCATTTTAAACACGTTCCCGGCGTGGTTTTCATACACTCTTCCATGCCGGTACAACATATCCCCCATTTTAAAAACATTCCCGGCGTAGTATTGAAACAATCAATGTATGCCGGTAGTAGTGTGTATTTTTATTTGTTTTTGGGTGAGAGTAGAAGGAGGGAAAACTATATTTGAGAGGAATATCTTTTTTTGAAAATGGAAGATGATTGTGATGAGAGAATTACTGCCACTATTCGGGGGGCGTAGCTCTCTCGTTACGATTTTTTTCCTGGTTTTGAACCGGTACCGGCATGGTAATCTAGTTTTCGAGCATGCCGGTACCTGTTCCTGGATAAAAAAACAAAACTACCGGCACTCATGTATAATAAAAATCAATGCCGGATTTAGGTACCGACATAAATAAAAAAATATCGAGGATGCCGGTACAGTCTTAGAAGTTCCTGCATAACTAAACACCAATACCGGCATACCCATCAAATAATCATTGATGCCGGGATTGAGTACCGGTATTGAAAAGAAAATGTCGAAGATGCCGGTACAACTCACTAAACCCTTTTCTTCTCTGTATATTAGAAGTTCAATACCGGCGTGGCGTGGTCTTCAACCTATATCGAGTGCCGGTACCTAAATCCGGTGTGGTATTCATCCTAGATCGCATGCCGGTATCCACTACCGGTGCGGTATTCAAACTAAGGCGTATGCCGGAATTTCTGAAACTCAAAAATTGCAGTTAGGGTTTTGCGATTTTGACCTAAACCCATACCTAAAAATCCGTTGAAACACTAATTTAACACTTTAAAATGACTAACCTTCTCACAGAAGACATCTTTGATAGTAGTTTATCTTTCAATTTGGGTTCGATTAGGAAGTTATTCTATTTCGTGGAAGCATGATTATAATTTGGGTAGGTTAATCGACGAAGAAATTTTTGATTTAACGATTAATCATCGATGAAGAACGTTGAAGAAGATGAAGAAAAAAAATCAAAACGATGAAGAAAATGAAAAAAAAATAATCATGCCATTTAAACTTAGAATGGGGGATATTTGATTTGGTTTTTAGATTTTATGTTTTAGTAGGAAGGGCATAACAGTCTTTTCATAATGTTTTTTAATTAATCTAAGGGTGTTTTAGTATTTTTGCCCCCAAAAAACACCCCTTAGCAGCCACCTTTGGTTGGGGGAAGTAATTCATATCCCCCAATTAATTCCCATATCCCCCAATTGTGGGTTCTTCTAAAACAAAGGAGTAATTTGCCCAAGAATTTGTCGATTCACACAAACACGGATGTTGATTGAAAGCGATGTAGTGATGAATCGTTGATGTTTTTGAATAGAGAAAAGCAAGCCACGAACCAGCCATTACAACTTGAAGAACTCGCCCCACAACGACGAAGAAAAATCGCCCCAAAACGGCGAAGAAATATGTCAAAACACACCATAAACGATTTAAAAACATCTTATTCATTATCTACCAAAAACTTTAAAAGAAAAAAGAATTCTTGCTCAGATCTGGTCCAAAATGACCAAATCTGAGCAAGACAGCTCAAAGGTTTTTCTTTTTCTTTTGAGAAAGGGAGGAAAGAGAGAGATAGAGGAGAAAGAAGGATTTTTTTTTTTCACTTAACCCGACGGAATCTTTCATGTTATCTTAACATTTTTTTTGACACAAAGAAGGGCAAATTCCATTAAAAGAAACAGAATGCAGTCATGGAGAACATGAAGGCACTGTTTAGGGTAAACAAAGCTGCAGGCTAAAGAACCTGCTAAACAACTGAAGAAGAAAAAACAAGCTTACATGAGGACAACATGCCAATTCCTAAGAACCATATCCAGAGAGTAGTTCCTAAAAATTCCTTCTTTTGAAATCCAATTGAACATCAAAATCTTAGTATCATCGATCAACCTCTCAATAGAATGATAAACTCCTTGATAGTATCTTCTATTTCTTTCAAGCCAAATAGTCCACCAAATAGCAAACGGAATCAGCTACCATATTTTCCATTTTTTAGCCCTCTTTTTCCTCTTTTCCCTCCATTCCCAAAGAGTGCTTTTAACACACTCATTAGAAACCCACTGAAGATTGTAACCATTCATTAGATCATTTTTAAAAGTGGATGAAATTATTATTTTTTGATGACATGTGGGATTTTAAACACCCATTTACTTGTCCAGTATGTTTGGCAAATTTCATTTAGTACATTCATTTGAACTCGATATTAACATCAGGGTAAGATTTAACGGTTCCAGATTGATAATGGAAAGCAACTTAAGTTTTAGATCTTACTCCCTCCGTTCCATTTTAATTGCTTTTTTAAGGTTTCTTTTATGTTCCTAATTAGATGATAGTTTTAGTTTTTTTCCCAATTTTCACTAATCTACCCCTGCTTTGGAATCACAGCAGAGAATTAATTCTCATGGTAATCAACAAAAAAATAATTACTCTTTAATATTAAATATACCCCATGGAAGATATATATTCAATCTTGTACATCCCAAGTACATAACTATGGGATTGATAACCTTTCCTATATTTTAGAAACACAAAACTAGGTTATTTAAGTCTTTAAGTAGGAATTTAATTGGGTATTATTGGAAAGATTTTATTCTCTTTGATATTTTTTAATATCCGTGAAAAATTCTACAACGTCAAGTAAATCGGAACGGAGGGAGTATCATTTAAAACGGTAAATACAAGCACTTTGATAGTAATCTGATATGGATATAGGATGGTAATGTTCGCCTAAAAGGGTTTTCGCAGCTGCAACTTGTAGTGCGATGGCAACCAATATCCGTGGTCACTCTGTACAATGTTCGTCTCTTAGAAATACATTTTTGCTGATGAATGGCATTAAATCGTATCCTATCTAACTATTGATATATTTATTTCTTTGATTTAGGCACATCATGCATGTTTTTACGGAGCGAGCCAGCAGAGCTGAAACCATCAATCAGATTTTGCATTAATGCTTCCATGTTCAATCTATTCGATGTAGCCTAGGATTCTTTAATAAAAAAAAACCGCATGATAAACGAGGCGGATCTCAAAACGTACCATTTCTCTATCTGCTGTCCAAAATCATAATGGTAGAAGATCCCTACCATGGATGGATGGATACTGCGGTCTGGTTGTTAATTAGTACAGGTACATAATTAATCAATCTACCTACATTAATTAACTATATGTAAAACGAGAAACTGGAATATACCTGTGCATCAATATGTGATTCTGTTGAATCAAATCTGATTCTTTTTGGTGTTGTCCGAATATTATGATCGTATTATGATTGGAATTAACAAAACAAATCAATTTTGATTATTAAAAATTAAGAAATGATATTTCTTTCATGGACAAGATCTCGGAAACAGAAGCGGCGAACTGATTTCCAGCAGCCGTGCAGGCAGGTGTGACCGTGATGCCTTACCAATCTAAATTAATCTAAAATCTAAATATTAGGATTTCCTATTTAGGCACGGTAAATGAATGATGATGCAGCCGTGCAGGCAGGTGTGACCGTGATGCCTTACCAATAACCAAGGGTACGTACACTTTATGTAAATGCAATAGCACTGTGATACAAATGCATGTTTGGATGACAGAAACGGGAATGCTTGTGCTTCTTAAAATGTGGAATTCAGAGGTAAATTGTTTTTGCTATATAAAAAGTGAACTTTTTTTAGTTTTTATGGGTCATTCTAAAATATAGTGTACGGGAGGGAGAGCATGATTCGTTCAGTGATATATAGTGTACCCCTCGTTATTTTCTTGTCGATATGGATATCAGGAACATCAACTTGCTTAAAAACAAATAAAAATTATAGCTCGAGACAAGAACCCACTCAAATTCGTGTGCATAGTATTTTGTTGACCAAGCTAATAACAACGGGTTGGTTGGTATCAAAAGAAAGTTTATGTGCATTTGGTTCCGAAACATGAATCTTGAGTTCAATTATAGCACGTTTATGTTAGGACTTCTATATAAAGTTTTATGCCAAAATGGAGTATATTTTTATAACAAAAAAATAATAATAATCTGAAAACGACATCTACAATTTCCCTATCATATTATCAATGGTCAGTCATTGCGGACTTTAAAATCCCTATCATCTTCATCAAACTGATATTTCTTTCAACGACAAGATCTCGGAAAGAGAAGCGGCGAACTGATTTCCAGCAGCTCCTTATCATATCCTATTTTGAAAGGAAACACTGAGCATGTGCAATATGCAATTATGCAAAGCAAAGATTACAATAGATGATTGATGAGCATATCTATGATTTACTTCTTGGGAAATCTCATCAGAAAAATATAACTTTTATTGGGAGTATGGAACCAGAAAATAACGGGAGCAACAACGTGTATTTGCAACATTAATTAATATTACATGTTTGTAGTACATCTAAATTAGGGGGCTGCTGTCGTGCCATCTGATTCTAACATGTGTACACTATTATTGGGGCATTTTTCTTGTAATTTGCTGGTGCAGTAGCCAGTAACTGATCAGTGCACATGACAACCCATTCATAAAGATTACAGACTTTACAGTCACTCCTCGCTGAGCATTAAAATATTGATGGCGGCATGAAAAGTGATTTTAATTGATATCTTTGGTTGATGAGAAAACAAAATTAATTTAAATATTATGATTTTATTGTAGTGGAAATGTAAGAAAGACAAAGAAACAAATAGAGTTTTCATTGATTAGCATCAGTTGGTTACATAAAACAATGTCCTATATATACTTGTAAGAAGTAAACCCTAGACACTATATTGGGCCGCACATCCATGGGCTACAAGCCCTACAACACTCCCCCTTGTGCGGTCCAGTTGAACTTCATATGTAGTGCTTCGAATATAGTTCTTCAAATGTCGTCCTCTCCTTGATTACTTGTGCCGAAATCAATTGCCTCATTAAAACTTTTACAAAGAAAAACCCAGTGGGAAAAAACCTTGGTAAAACTCTTCACATGTAATATTTCACATGTTGTCTCGTATTTTACATGTAGTTCATCACATGTAATAAGATCCTCAAAGATCGACGAGTCTAAGTTAATTGCCTCGTTAAAACTTCGTCAGAAAAACCCAAAGGGACAAAATCTGAACTAAAGAAAAAGAGTACAATAATAAGCAAACTCAGAACACAGTTGAACTCGAATGTGTTGCCTCATTTAAACCTTGACAAGGAAAACCCAGTGGGATAAAACCTTGACGAAGGGAAAAGAGTACAACATGACAGATGCAGGTAAAGGTGATCCATTGCAGATGATCACTTTGCTCTATTGAAGTTGACTAGTTGTTTCACAACTCTTAATGTAGTAAATCCTCGTGGGAACAACAATAGCCTTAGCTGAGAAATTACATTCCCGGTGTTTGTTGTTGTCTTATTAAAAACCTTTCCGAGTAACAAAACCATGTGGGAAAAAGAAACCTCGATGAAGGAAAAGAGTTTAACACACCATTAGATGCTCCCCATGATGTCATACAATTTTCGTTAGTCTAATGCAGTCAGAAGGGGTTTATCACACTTTACTTTGGTGACTTGAATGTTTATATGACAATGTTGTTGATTCTGGAAGTTACATTGGTTAACAGACTATCGCGTTTTATTTCATTGATTCAGATATTTTAAGTAATATCAACGACGATCTTTATGTCTTCAATGTTCAACATACTTGATGTTTTTAGTGTTGTCTCACTAAAAACCTTGTCGAGTAACAAAACCCTTTGGGAAAAACTATTCTCGATCAAAGGGAAAAATAGTACAACACAGCTTCAATTTCGAAGTAAAATGTGTCGACATCATATCCTTGGATCCTCCCCCTAATGTCGGCATCTCCCCCTGATTACTTTCAGAGTTGTTCCAGACAGTTCCTTTAGTCATGTACTTTTCAAAACTGAATATAACCTAGAAAATAATCTACCATATCTCCTTCTGATTACATTCGTTAGAGAAAAGATTATTGTTCCTTCATAATCAACAACTTTTGGATTGCAGTTTCATTAGCATTCGTTTTAATGTCTTTGTAGGGATAAAACAAATTTATGTCAATGGTTACTTTTAAGTAAGTGATTACATTCACTATACCATTCCAATGACATTGCGTTGGCGTTGAGCTATATCTAGCTAACACGTTCCTTGAGGATGCAAAATTTTAACCGAGTACCTTATTATACTAAGTACAACAATGCGTCTATTGTACTTAGATATGGGAATTTCATCTCCCAACACATCTTCGTCATATTCCTTTCGATGAAATGGTTACTTACTTACATTTGAACCTCGACTAATCATGGGAGTGCTATCAGGATGCATGTCTTTGTTAAATTTCCTGACAATTTTAAATATATGCAAACCGGTGGAATAATATACCACGAGCTCAGTATTCGATCGAGCTTTCCCTAGATTTTTCATCTCAAATTCGGATTTTAAATAGATTTTTAAGGTATCTTATTACATCAAGAGTACCCATCATGTCCGTACCATCGACATAGATAGCTACAATTCCAAATCAGGAACTTTCTTGTGAATACGCAAGGAATAATAACTTACTTGTCTATCCCCTCCAAATCAAATAGCCACTTAGACGGGTATACCACATCCGCCTGATTGCTTGAATCTATACGTGAGCGTTCTATCTAACTGTAAGCGCACTCTATGGTTTAGAGTCATTTGATTTGGGAAACAAAAGTCTATCAAGTACTTTTCCAAATATCTTCTATCTCTTGATTCTTTCAGAGATACGTAACAACCACATACATATGCTGCATTTCAAGTCCTTTTGAAATTACCAAGCTAACTAGGTAGCGGAACTTTATAATGTTCATTACAAAAGAACAATTCCAGGGTTTATGAGAAACCTCGCGCCACAAGGCGAGTCTTTTTACTTTAAGACTACTTTATTCTCATTATGATTTGTGACAAATTAATAATGTATGTCCAATAGGCTTTACACTTGGTTGGTTAGCACTTCCACACCAAATACCCGTATATTTGACAAAGAAATAAGTTCTACCTGGATTGTTTAGGCCAAATATGCTATTTATTTGAAATTAATCAAAATAAAGCATGGTTCGATCTCATTGTGCTCTACTTTTGGGGTGACTATTTACGGATTATATCATCAATGTGCACGCATGATCCTTCCATTGACTCGTGTGCATTCTTATAATCCGTCAGGATTTCATTGTTCTCTAGAATTATTTAAAACTTCGGAGCGTCCTCCAGTTTGATTCATGAACATATTCAGAGACAATCTTATGAGATGATTTTTGATGATATAAATAAGTTGTGCTTTACTCACTTACTTCCTTTCTAGGTGAGGATTGATCGAACCAAATGGTATCTCCAACTTCCTTTATGGAGCCACGGCCTCAACCACACTTCCATTGAGTGTAGTCGCAACACCTTAGTCTATGGTGTATATCCCATATTGAGGATTTGTAACTTTGCATGTAGGTTTGCAGCTGGTATGTGTGATCTCATCACTTTAGCGAAATCAGTTTACATTCTGAAAATCGAATATTCTTTATCACTTCATATTTACATTTATGGAGTATAAGAATCAATATGAGACACGGTGGGAATACACCACGATAATTTTTGTCGTTCCCTTAGAAAATACTTTTTCTTATCTCCCCCTAACGACGGGAAGACTATCTCATTAAAGTGATACCCCGCAAATCTAGCGGTAAGAGATCTCCTTCCAAAAGTTTTAAAATGCGGATAATTGTTGGGAACTCATTTCCAACTTAACTACTTAACAGTTTTGAAGACCCATCATAGTACGATGTGGAGTCGTAATGGCACATATATAGTGCAACCAAAAATGCGTAAGAACACGAATGTCAGGCTTAAATCCAGTTACCAACTGGTACGCAGAAAAAGTTGACTAATATTGGGTTCTAAAACGAATTAAGTAAAGATGCGTTAATATTGCATATTCCCCAAGCAGTTAAAGGTAGGTTTGTACGCATAACCTATTCCCTGGACATCATCTGTAACCATTGATGATATCCTTTTGGAGACCATGATATATAGGATGCTCTGCATTCATCCTATTAAATATGCAATAACCATCAAGTCCTTTTGATGTGCAATAGTTAGCATTTTCAAGGGTTGGTGAGCCCTTACATGTAAAATATGTGCTAGTAGTTTTCCAAATGCAAATTTCTTTGGAACTATAATTAGTCCAAAAATTTAAAGCATTCACCAGAGCCATAAGTCACTTTAATGGTCCGCATTCTGCATGAATATTTTTATAAAGTCACCTTGTTTTCTTTGTAATATGGAATGTTTACCATTTGCATCTTAGGATGGTCTCGATCCTGTTTTACTGAAGACTTTGTAAAATGAGTGATATGCTCTCTTACTTAAAAGAATAATGGGAGGGAGGAGGGGGTTGTGCATCTGGTACTTTAGAAAACACTTATTAAGAGATATGTCATCACTTTGCAATCTGTCAATATTATTCCCATTTTCGTTCACTCAAATAAAATGATATTTGTATGAGTTCTTTCAAAACAATCACCATGTCATAACCAACGTTTCTTTATGCTTATGCCCAAAGCCTGTATGAGTCAGTTTCCAACATTTCATCGTTGGGGTCAATATGATTCAATAATCCAAATATTATAGTGAATTACATTGTACTAGATTGACTCATTAGTTTCTCTAAAATATATTTCCTTCCAAATATATTAGAGATTATAAAAGATGCAATCAATTACATTATCATCATTTTGATGTTCCACATAATATCCATTTGCATTGGTTATTGGGAATTTAACAAGGTGTGATTATCTCTTGGTACATCTAGAGATTTTGCTACGTCTTTGTTCTATCTTGAAAAAAAAATGAGCAGTACTGCGCTCGATAAGATAGTCAATTGGCTAGGCAAAGTTCTTGTTGCCATTAATGTTGATGTGAAAATTGGTTGATACTATGATATACACATTACATTGCGTATATCAATACTTATGACCAGGTGCATTTCCAACTCTTTCATTTATGATGGGTGTTACAATTACATTTTAGCTAATCCCATACTCGGTTGATACTTGTGTATTAGTGTTATTACTACCGAAGACAAAAGTACATCTTTGTCTCATGATACGTATGTCCCTTTTCACATGATTTATATGAGTCGGTACGTCTAACCCTCATTACTTCGAGGTTTTTTCCATTTTCAATTTTGCTACATTTAGCTTAATTTGGGAAATTTATTTATCTCAATAGGCCAAGAGAATCTCACTACACATGTCAACCACTTACTTTAGGTTGAATATATTATTAAAGATAATTCTCTTGTTGTCATACTTCAACATATACCAGTTCGTTAGTATTATGGATGAAGTAGAAAAATGAAAATTTTATAACTCATATCATCTTTTGTGAGTTCTTCCACAAAATATTGTAATACATGTGATTTTATTTGTAATGTATCTTTTGAAACTACCGACTCTTTAATAGTCGTGCAAGTATATTACATTCCACGGAACATTCAAATTTGGGGAGAAAATATCAAGTATGCAATAATGGTGCTCAATTATTTCTAAACCCCAAATACATACTTTTGAATCGAGTTGGTACAACCAATTGTATAAAAGATATCATTCAACCATAGCCAATATCATATTCAATAGAACAAAATAGTATTAAGACCAAAATACTTAATGATCGAGATAAGCAATCATAATTTAAATTTACCGTTTATATGATGTGGACTTATCTTAAGACAAAAATAAACAAAACTATGCATGTTTTATAAACAAATAAATAATCCTAGGAAGAACTCAATGTAAGAACCCATGTATTTTAGAGTTACATACCTTAGACTTTGGTTCCCGCTGTAGCCTGAACCGGAACATCCTTGGTCGCACGGCCTAAAACCAAGAAAGGAACAGGAACTGGAACCCACTGGACTGGACTGGAACCGGAACGACTGGAGCTGGAATGCCAGAACCGGACTGGATCTGGAACAAGAACGCCAGAACATGATAGGACTGGAGCTGGAGCACCACGGGTCGGGTGTGGACGGACGGGTCCGGGTCAAACAGGTCCGACTTTCCTTCTCATCTCCACCAGAACTCCTCCTTTGTTCCCAGAAGATCCCAATCTCGTCTTACTGTGAAATTGAAATTTGACCCTTCCCATGCCGATTGAAGATCACCTTTGGTGGTCCCTAATTCATCTCTGAATTTCACAATCTCCATTTGATTCCGCTGTTGTATACAAAACTCCACAATCGCTTAGACGGAAGCCTAGGAGCAGTCCATTAGTGATGCTGATAAGAATATTATAATCAGACAACAATTTCCTCAAAAAAAAAAACGGGTCTTGTGAGTTGTTGTGAGATTCCTATCTATTAACAACAGGACTATTGCCTTCGGATTTCTTCGATGAATTCATAAGGATATATTTTATAATAAATCAGATTAGATCAAACTTAAAGCATAGACAAATCTAAGAGTTAATCAATATACAGTCACAAATGTATTGAACGACAAAATAAACAAGATCATTAGAAAAAAAATTAAAATAAAATAGATCCAACTTATCTGATTTGACGATGGCGATTTTTTTTTATTCCAAAGCAATGTAGTTGATACCAACCCAAAAGAAAAAGAAAAAAAATCGAAATCCATTGCCGCAGGGTAGAGCTCGTGGATGATAACGTATTGGAGTGGAAATGTAAGGAAGACAAAGAGACAAATAGAGTTTCCATTGATTAGCATCAGTTGGTTACATAAAACAATGTCCTATATATACTTGTAGGAAGTAAACCCTAGACACTATATTGGGCCGCACATCCATGGGCTACAAGCCCTACAACAGATTTCCTATTAAAATTTTAGGTACGGTTCATGAACGATGGTGCGGGCAGGTGTGATGGTGATGCCTTACCAATAACCAAGGTTCGTACAGTGTGTGCAAATAATTGGCAATGTAATGCAAATGTCTTACCAATGTATATTGTATTATTCAGACATGTATAGCCGGTTCTTTTTTTCTTTTTTTTAAAGAAAACTTAGGCCAAGCCTAAGGAATATCATTGATGTCGTTACTAGTGTTGTCTTGGTTTGGGTAACCATCAGACTGAGTACTCAAGTTCTTACAATTAACTGCCAAATTTAAAGCTTGAAGTTTTTGGTTTCTTTCTAAACTCTTAAGACCTATTAAAACAAATGTTACAGGCTTGATGTGGATGGTATTTTATTCATTGAATCTTTGTTTCTCCCTGTGGTAATCCCTGTTGAATCTCCCTTGAATAGATTTTAGGTATAAGTAGTTGAAATGCTCCAAAATGTCAGTTGTTTCAGCTTGTATGACAATGTTCGTGTGTTGCTTTTCCTCTGCCCATCGAAAGGCTAGTTCTGCTCCTCTTGTTGCTCCTTGTGTTTCTCCTTGAATTGGGTGTCCTCTGCAATCAGCCAAGTTTCCTGCAAGATCATAAATAGTTAGAGCAGAGAAATAGCGGTTTGTGTTGGGGTCCCTTATGGTACAAATTTTTATTACAAACCCAAAGTTATATTGGTGTTGTTGGACCCCAACATAAGAGTTAGCAGAAAGAAGATGATACTCAGTATCATTGAATTGATTATGAGAGTTCGGGGGATGGTGAGATAGGTTGTGAACTTTGTTGTGATCACAAAGATGATGATGTATGCTAGTAGTAGTAGCCATAGCATTAAGGACAATGTTTTGGAATACTAGATCATATCTAGCCTTCCAAATGAACCAACATGTTGTGGCATAGATGCAAATATTTCCAGTGTTGCCAGTATTTTGGAACCAAGCATTGAATCATGTTATGAAAGAGGTTTGGTGATCAAAGAGACCATGGTTTTCCCCTAGCATTTTCTTCCAGACAGCAGTAGCAGCAGGACAATTGAGAAACATATGAGTCAATGTTTCCTCTCCACTGTTGCATATTTTTCATATGGGATCAATATAATGGAGAACACTAGCAGTTTTAGCATTTGTTGGCAGAATTTCATGCGCACATTTCCAGAGGAATATCTGGATAACTGGAGCAACTTCCAATTTCCAGATAGCACCCCAATTCCTGGTTCCTTGATCATTCCTGTAAAGGTTCCCAATTTTTTCAGTATAGAGATCTTTAACAGAGAATTTTCCAGTTTTGCTAATGTTCTAGTGAATACTATCTTCTTCTCCGGGGTAGATGGTTAAAGCAGTAATGGTTTGAGCAATGTCAGGGTTGAATAGTTGTTGAAGAATTTTAATGTTCCAATCCTTCTGATATGTCATCAGATGAGCCACTTTCTGAATGTCATTTGGGAAGTTGGCTGGTTTAGTGAGTTTCTCAGTGGTATTTGGGATCCATAGATCCCCCCAAATGATGATTCTGTTTCCATTTCCTATTCTCCAACCACAATACTGTTGTATGTTCTGGATCCCTTCTAGAACTCCTTTCCATATCCAAGAATCCCCATCTTTAGCTTTGGTATTCATGTTTAGAACATTTCTTCCCAGAAAATATTTGGCATCCATCAATTGGTACCAGAGGGAATCCTTGTCTTGTTCTAGTATCCACCCAATCTTAGTTATCATGGCACTATTGAACAATTCCATATTCATGAATCCCAATCCACCAAGTTCCTTTGGCTTGCATAGAGCAGTCCAAGCTTTAGGATAGTAGCCAGTTGGATTCTCCAGATTTTTTCCCCATAAGAAGTCTCTTTGGAGCTTGTTTATGTCTTGACAGGTTTGCTTAGGAATTCTGAAGCAGTTTATTTGGTATATACTGGCAGTTGAAGTGACAGATTTGATTATAAATTCTCTTCCAGCTGGACAGATTTATCTTTATCTTGTCCACCCCTGGTCTGAAACACTGTATTTTACTTCTGTGGGTAAACAAAGGAGAGCCAAGATATTTGTCATTTGGATGAAGAACATGAACCTCCAGAAGATTACAAATGGTTGGTATTATGGCTGGTTCAGTGTATTTGCTGAAGAAAATACCAGATTTGCTGAAGTTGATTAGCTGACCAGAAGTATCTCCAAAAATATTGAGAATATCCTTTAGATTATAGGCTTCAGTAATATTGGCCTTGCAGAAAACCATGCAATCATCAGCAAAGAGAAGGTGAGTAATTGAAGGAGCATTCTTGCAAATTTTGGTGCCAGAGATGATACCCAGTTCTTCAGCATGATTTAAAGTCCTGGACAGGGCCTCCATGCAAAACAAAAAAAGATATGGGGAGAGGGGGTCCCCCTGTCTAAGACCTCTAGAGGGGTTGAAGAAGGTATCAGGAGAGTTATTGATCAGCACTGCAGAAGAGGTGGTGGTTATACATTGCATGATTTTGTTGCACCAATCAGAGTTGAAGCCAATTTTTCCAAGATATTCTAAAGGAAAGTCCAGTCCACCCTATCAAAAGCCTTGGCCATATCTATCTTAATTCCCATACTACCTTTTTTTCCACTGATTCCTCTTCTGCTTCTCATGTAATGTATGATTTGATGAGCAATGGCTATATTGTCATCTATCTGTCTCCTAGGGATAAAAGCAGATTGATAAGGAGATATGATTTTGTTTAGAAGTGGTTTCATTCTCTGAGCTAGGAGCTTGGATATGATTTTGTAGGTTGTGTTGCAAAGACTAATTGGCCTGAAATGGCTGGGATTGGATGGATTATCAGTTTTGGGTATTAGGGTTATGAAAGTGGAGTTCATTTCTTTTAGCAGATGACCAGACTGGAAGAAATGTGAACCAAATCCTCTCCCACAATATCCCAGTTAGCTTGAAATATTTTTGGAGGGAAACCATCTGGTCCTAGAGCTTTATCTTTGGCCATACTGAAAAGAATTGCCTTTACCTCATGGTTTTCAGGGATTCTGTTTAACATGTTGTTGTCAGTTTCAGTTATAGTAGTGGGGATTAGGTTTATGATTTCAGGATTCATCTTGGGTGATTCAGATGTATCCATTTTGGAAAAGTGGTTGGTGAAACACTGTTTTATTTCTTGGTAGTCTTCAATCCAATTCCCCTCAGAATCCTGGACATCATCAATCTTGTTCCTTCTTATTCTTGATTTAGAAGCTCTATGGAAGTATCTGGTGTTTTTGTCTCCCAATTTGATGTAGTTGTCTCTGCTTTTGGTTTTCCAGAATTTTTCTTCAATGTCTTGCCAGTCTTTTAGGTCTTGCATAGCAATTTTGATTGATGAAATTCTATCTTGCTTGAAGTAGTTTCCTTGTAGCCAGTTTAGATGTTGCTTGTTTTCCTTAATATTTGTCTTTATATTTCCATACACCTCTTTGTTCCAAGTTTTGAGCTTTTGTTTGATATCCTTGAGTTTTCTTGTAATTAAGTAAGCAGAAGAACCAGACAAATTCTTTTGCCAACACTCCAGAATAATATCCTTACAATCCTTGTGATCCATCCATGGACCAAAGAATTTAAAAGGGATTTTTCCAGTATTCCAATGAGGATTTGTGTTGAGAAGTATAGGATTATGATCTGAGCCAATGGCTAACAGATTAGTGACAGTAGTGTTTGGATAAATGGTAAGCCAAGATTCAGTTGCTAGACCTCTATCTAACCTTTCTTCAGTGAGAGCATGCCCATTTCTCTTGTTTGACCAAGTGAAGGGGCACCCAGAACTACCCAGATCAATAAGATCCAAGTCAACAATCTTGTTGCTAAAAATATTTGCTTCCACAGTATCCAAAGGTTGAGTGCTGTATTTTTCATTGTCATTTAAAATGAAATTGAGATCTCCAATAACCAACCATGGGATAGAGTGTGTAACATCAGTGTTTTCCAGAACTTTCCAAGAGTTGAGCTTACAGTTTGTACTATTTGGGTTGCCATAGTAGCCTGAGAAAAGCCAAGAGGGGCCATTAGTAGGATGTATTGTGGCATTTATATGATTTATGGAATAGTCCAAGATATTAACATCCAAGGAGTTTTTCCATATCAAGACTAAACCACCAGCAGTGCCACTAATCCCTCCAGGATTAACATGCCAATAGTTTTGGATATTAAGATGCTACATAGAGTTTAAAAGTTTTCCATGTTTTTGCTTTGTTTCAGAAATGAAACAAAGGTCAGGATTGAATTTATCTAGCATATCATAGAGGTATTTTTTGGTATTTGTTTCCCCTATCCCTTGAAAATTCCAAGCAATTGTAGTGAAGAATTGCCAGAAATAAGAAACAGAAGGATAATTGGAGGAAAGCCTTCTGGAAATGGGATCAAAATGACCAATATAGCAATAGAAGTAGCAGATATAACAATAAAGTATAGCATTAGGACTGATAAAGCTGAAACAGATGCAGAATATTACCTCAGTGTTTGGTGTTGTTGAGCCAAATTCACCATTAGTCATATGGGGATTGCTTGAGTCCAGAGGTTCAGCATAATTGTCAGAGAATTCCTTTAGTTTTTTGCTGTTGTCAGCTTCATTGGTTTCCATATGAGTAGCACCACCATTTGGTTGTTTTCTCTTGTCAGAAGTTTTGATGTCTTTTGGCAAGGTGTTTTCAGAGAAAGAATGAATTTTCTTTCTAGTTTTCTAGGCTTTCTTCTTGAATTGAGTAGCTTCAGTTTCCATTCTTTCTTTGATTTGAGAAAGAGTGGGAAGGTTTTGGGAAGGGATATTAGGGAAGAGCCCCTCAGAATCACTCTTTTGGGTGGTATTAGCATGAACTGTATTATGTTGTTTGGTTCTGGATGCCTCCTTGATCTTAATTTTTGTTTGGAGTTGCTTATAATTGGTAACTATTTTCTTTGAGATATCCAGCCTTTTGTTTCTGATTTGGCTAGCAATGATATCAGGGTGAGGAGAGTTTGGATCAGCTCTAGAGGATGCTCCAAAAGTGAGGTGTTTGGAGGATGAGGGCGCAATGTTTGCAATTGTCTTTTCTAATTCTTTCTGTTTAGCATTCCTCATTTTTATTTCAAAGTCTTGAGCAGCATCAGTATCAGTGTATCATCTGTGAATGACATTTCTTCCTTCTTGGACAGTTTTTTTATAGCAATTTTGAGGTGTGAGTAATGGTTGGGGTTTTGGAAGTCTTGTGTAGTTTGAGTAATGATGTTTTGAGTATGTAGGAGGTGTGTTACAAAGGGGAGCTGGGTGATCCAAGGTTCTACAAACTTTGCAGAATTTGATGCCATTCAGTGCATAAGCAAATTCAAGCCAATGTGAGATGTTTGGTGTTTCATAAGCTTAAATTCCAAACTTTAGAGGTTTGGTGACATCAATGGTAAGCTGAACCTCCAGGTTTTTCTCAAATCTGTCTCTACCATAAAGTTTCTTATCCTTCTGGTATACCCCCACAGGCTTGAAAATGTTCCTGATGTCTGGTATGATGTGGGTTGGGATTCTTTTGATGAGCAACCAGATCATCACTTTAGTGAAATCTTCTTCATGGATTAGGTCTGTCCCTCCCAAGGGGATGCCAACAAGAACCATTAACTTATCAAAAACTCCTCTATTTCCTTCATTCCTAATAGTTATGTAATCATCTTCATGAGTGAGTCTGAGGATGAAAAAATTCCTTCTTCTGTTCCAGATTTCCAGCTCAACTCTTCCAATGAACTCCCAGTTGTTGTTGATAAGGTTGCTGACTCTAGTAGTTTCAAAGAAAATGTTGCTGCAGAGTTTCCCAATAAAGCACCATTTCCAGTCCTGAGGTTGTTTTGTTTTGATGTTTTCAGAATTGAGAAAGACCTTTGGATATAGATCAGCTTCAGGCATAATCAGAGATTTGTTCATTTGGGAAACAAGATTTTCAATAGAAGAGGTGGAGGAATTTGAAGTGGAAGCCATGATTAAGAGAATAATGTAGCAAGGAAAGTTTAAACAACTATAGATATGACTAGCATGAGCAAATATTCCAGTCCAGATAGGGTATTGTGAAGTAGTTTCCCAGCCTTTAATTTGAATTTTATTCTTTAAATTGTCAGGAGAGAGGTTGGGTTTCAATACAATCCAAAATAACTTTGAAATGAGCTGATTTGTTGAAAAGGACTTGACATTGTAATTTGTATACCCAGTTTTTTTGTTGATCGATGCATATGACTGATGTAATCTGGCTCAAATACCTGCATTCATTTGAAAGAAATGAGTTAAATAATAGTTTTAAGGTGTTACCTTGACCTATCCATAGGCTTTTGCATCTGTTTGTAGTTTTGTCTCTGTTTAGGCTGATAGTGATGTTACTAGCTTTTGCTTGAGAAAAGATCACGGGTTTGTTTTGAGATTTGAAGTTGGACTTGTATTGAAAATCAACATGTTGTGCAAGTTGTGCTTTAGCATCATTGGTTGTCAGGGCATTGTAGTTTTTTGACTTGCCCGTACCGGGTACCCTTACCAAAATGGTCTGTGGGTCACATTTTTGTTGATGAAGGACTAAGCCATGCCAGTTAGCTATAAGATACCCTTGAATCTGATTCACAGTATTCTGAGATTGAGTTTGTTGTGTCTGAGTCGCACATGAGTGAGTGGTACGGGTGTTGGTGGTTGTAACCGTTGGTTGATCATTAACTTCCACTTTGCCAAGTGTGGATCTGTCAAATTTTTTCCATCCTCCATCTGTCAATAAACAAGAAATCACATTAGAAAGAATAGGTTTGAAAAAGCTGGAGTAAATAGGCTTTAGGTAATTATTCCCACAACAGTTTAGAAATGAAGAGACAAAGAGAGAGGTAGAGCGGTGGTAAGCAGTTATGGGGATGTATTGGAAACCGACGCCACTTAAAGTGGTTAGGTCTCTTATTCCTTTAAGACTCCAGTCTTTAGCGACAGAGAGAAGAAAGAAATCCATATGCACTGTTTGTCTTCCAATTTCCTCGACATCGTCAAAAGAGAGATTTCTAATCTCCCAAACACAATGGCTGGTGAAGATCGTAAGGGAAAGAGAAAGATGCAGGAGGTGGAGGAGGAACCATGTGTGCAATGGTATCCACGGGAGTATGGGGTTACAAGATTGTGTTATGGAATTCCATTTCCCGAGGGATGTGAATCTCAAGATTATAACACCGATTTCTCCTGGTATTTGGAAGATTTGCAGCATAACATTGAGGTAAAGCTTGAGACAGAATTTCGGGGAGATAAGCCTTCAGGTTCCGTTGTGCATGAGTTGATGATGGATTCCCCTGTGGATCGTCTCCGAAATCATTTCAACCAGTCCAAGCCTGAACTTGTGAGACAAGATGTCAGTAATCCTTTTGAAGATGTGCATGGTAATGCAGGTTTTGGGAGTAGTGCGCAACATTCTTCTGAGGGTGCACATGAGGATACCGCTGGTGAGAATCTTAACCATGCTGAGCAGTATGTTACTGGGATGCCAAAATCTGCAACGCATCCTCAAATGAAGGCAAAGGAGCATTGGGTGTTGTATGCGTTTCATCCTCGGTTTGGTCCTTTTGAGGTTCATGAAGGAGTTGCAGTTGTTGATGATCGATTTATCATCTCCGGCGTTAGTCGTATTGGGTATCAGTCTATAACTCTTGATGCTAAGAAAAGGCGGACTGTGCGTCACTTGGCTGGATTGCCTATGCATAGAGATGAACCAATGCGGTTTCCTGTGCTTGATGCTCTTTGCACTGCAACTGGTAGAATCGGGCGTTCCATTTTTGCAGGTACCAAATCTTATGGTGGTTCTTCTACTCAACCAATGCCCGCTGAATTTGAGCCTGAGATGAGCACTTCTACTACTGCTCCTGAGGAATCTGATCATGGGCCATCCGAGGACGATACTGGAAGTTATGTTGACGCGGATGGTGGTCAATCCCCTCATCTTAATCCCATAAGGGCTACTCTTAGAGTGTATTTGACTCGGAGTCGGACTCGGAGTGTTAGTCAGGGAACTCGAAGCAGGACTCACAGAGCATCTCAGTAAGACATTGCAATTTTTTTTATCATCCTTTGAAAAAAAAATTGGTTTCTAAAGTGATATAAGGGTGATGTTGTGATATGGGTTTAGGTTGAATTTGCAACTTATGTTCTTTTGGTTTGGATCTGTGGAACTTTTTATGACTTTTTTTTTTTGGTTTTTGGAACAAAGTAGTATAATTTTGGGTTTGGATTTGAAGTAATTGTAATTTTTGTTGTGACTTGAAAGTGTGATGAATTTGGTATTCGGATGTATAATCATGTTTATGTTATGATGTCTTTCTATGTGGATGTGATGCTTGTGTGGTTGAATTTGGGTATGAATGAAAGGTAGGTTTTGGGTGTTTAATATGATGGGTAATCCAATTAGATAAACAGTTTTGATATTAATCTTGAATAGGCTGGTGATGAGTATGAGAGTTTCAAGCAGGTGTTCGAGGTTATTGAACATTAAGACTAGGGGGAGGATTGGCCGGTAGCTTTTGGTTTCATTGTGTAAGAAATCAGCTCAGAGCCAAGAGATCTTAATGAAAATAGTGTAAAAGAACATACTGAAATTCAAAGGGAGCAGCCAAACTTGGAAGATAAGAGAGTTTGAAGTTACCATAAAGGATTGAAGCTTATGAGAATTGCATTTATCAGATATGCAAAAAACAATCTTTAGCTTAAGCCATTCCGAACTTCCAGAGACAGGACTCGAGAACACGGAGATTTGTAGGCAGCTTGTTATTGAAATAGAGATCCAGGAACCATCCAGAAAGCTGTGATCATGATTGCTTGGCAGGCAATAAGATAAATCAAGGAACTTCAAGATAATAGTCTTCCTTATATAAACTTATGTGATTTGGGTATCCATAGTGATAAAAGTACTACTAGTAAATCTTGTGATTCTAGGGATTCTTTTTATTCTTGTGATTCTTGGGGTTCTTGTGATTTTTGTGAGTCTTGTGTGAGATAAGTGTTGATAGTAATTTGGGTAGCCATACAAAAGAAACAAGAAGAAGAAGAAAATTATCGGAGAAGAAAGAAAATCATGAAGAAAGAAACTGCGCTGGTGACCGGCGGGAGAGGAATCCGGTCAGAAGTAGCCGTTGGGAAGACCGTTAGCAGAACAAAACAAGAAAAAACCGGCAAGAAAGAGAGCTCATGCAGGTGTGTAGGGGATGATCCGAAGAGAGAGAAGGGAGCTCATTTCTTGTGCTTCTAATTTCTAAAATACGTGACATGTATAGCCGGTTCGAATACTAGAAACATAAGCGTTTCTTCTTCTCAGAAAGTGGAATCCAAAGGTTGATTGTTTTTGCTACATAAAAGGTTAATTTTGTTATAAACCACAGTTTATCATGTAGATGCCCCATTTTAGTGAGATTTTATTACTTGGGCATCAAGTATGTAAACTCTATTAATAGAGTCATAAACCTTTATATTCTACACACATAATAAGAAATCTCTCTCTTTTCTTCTCCTCCATTTTGTGTCTCCTTCCATATTTTCTAGTTTCACAACAAATTTTTCTGCTTTTAAAAGAAATCATTCTGGAATTTTTCTCCCACATTAAGTTTTAACTTTTCTATTTTCATAACTTAAAGTAACTTCTGGAATGACATCCAGGTTATTAGTGAGTTCCACTCTGATCCAAGGCTAATCACTTTATACTACTTGTACTGAATAAAAACACAAAGGAGACACAGAACAATTGGCATCTTTTATAGGTCAAAAAGGTGGAGAAGAATAACATTCAATTGTATGGGAGAGCAATGAGCATGATTCGTTCAGTGATATATACTGTACCCCTCGTCATTCTTGTCAATATGGATATATCCTACTAAAAAGGGTTAAAGGAGATGAATATCAAGAACATCAACTTGCTTATAAAACAAATAAAGATTATAGCTCGAGACAAGAACCCACTCAAATTCGTGTGCATATAGTATTTTGTTGACCAAAATAATTTGTTGGTTGGTATAAAAAGAAAGTTTATTTGGTTCCGAAACATGAATCTTGAGCTCAATTATGTAGAGCTCCAGACAATATTGGCAGCTCAATAGTTAAAGGTTACATAATTAGCACGTTTATGTCAGGACTTCTACTATATAGTTTTATGCCTATGGAGTATGTGTGTAACAAAAACAAAACAAAAAAATAATAATCTGAAAACAACGTCTACAATTTCCTCTTCTTTTTCCATTATTGAAAAAATAAAAAAATTTCCTCTCCTTCACAATTACGTGTTTGTCGCATCGTAAAATATGAAAAAACAATATCCCTCTCAATGTGCAATAATATGATATAATACCTCGTGCGCTTTTGAATTTCGTTCTCTAACATGCTGACTAATCTGGACTAGCAAGTTAATTAGCTGCCGTAGGGGTGCTAAATCTTCTATGCATATCATTTGGATGAATGGAAAAACAAAGTGGAAAGGTGTAAGAAGGAGGAGGATGATCAAGTTGGAGCCACCACCTATCGTCTTAAAGTCCCAACAACTCTCTTAATCATGCCGTGCGTGTTAAAATAAGAAGAAGAAAGTTGGTAAAATAGTAAGGAGAAGACTGATTATCAATGGTTAGTCATTGCGGACTTTAAAAGCCCTGCATTTGTGTAGTAGTACAAAACAAGAGTCATCACTCATCATAGCATGCTATAATTAATGGAAATTAAGATATCTATCTTACCTACAATTAATAGATAACCTATCTTAATTATATACGGGTGTTAGGTAAAAGCAAACCTCATGCATTGGGAAAAAAAGGTTGATAAGAGAAGGCAAGACCATTAACTATTGTTAGATCAAAATGTAAAATGATCTAATCCTTTGTTATCACCTTTTGCCCAACTTATTTTCTTGGTGGATAAGGTGATTATTTTGTTAATTAAAGCTAATATGTGATTAAGAGATTTCTTTGAAATAAGTTGAATTTAATCTACTTCACTAAACTCAAAAGTCTTCTTGAGATAAAAAGGAGTTATACCTAACAAGTAATTTTTGACTGAGAGTTCTTGAATTCAACATATCATATTTATTCTAATTCCCATTGTGGAGATGCGAAATGGATTGTGTAAGCACGAGCACAACCCACCACAACACGTTAAAATTTGAGCTTAGTTCAGTCCATCACGTGATTTAGCCTAGCACGACACAACGTATTATCTTTGTATATATGTTGTGCTGGACCAGTGTGATCGGCGATTTTCTCGATCTCGGACCTTGAACAAACGATTTCAACAAATTCGGCGAGAAGAAATTCGTGAGAGAATCTCGCCTTAACTTAGGCTATCTCGTTTAAACTGGGGCAGAATTTCGTTTTATTATGAGTATGATTTTTTTTTTAAAGAAAACCTAAGAGGAGAAGAGTTTGATATCTCTATAAGGTTCAAGATATAAAGAAAAAAAAATCAAAAGGATTAAACCCATATCACCCTTTTCTCTCGATTTATTTCTGCTATAGAATCAACACTGATTTTAGTTCGGATCTTGATATACTTGAACACCACCAAAAAAATATGAAAAAGAAACAAAAAAAAAGAAAGATAAACCACTGTTGTCTGTGGTTTTTTCTTCACACAATGAATCAATGTTGATAATAGCACGACTAGCCAGAGTTGGAGATAATGGAGGCTAGGTTTGAGAGGATTGTGATGAGCTGTCAACAAAAGAAACAAGTCCAAGCACATACGCGTCTGATTTGGAGGTTAGTTTATCCAAAGTTTACAAAGTAAATATAGTTACTTAATTCATCATTGTTGATATTATGCAATTGATGATATTTTTTTATATCTTAATTGATTGATGAGTCATGGGAAAAATGTTTCCTACATAAATTATGAGTATAAAATTTGAAACCGAGATTAGACCGAGATTTGGAACCGAGATCTCTCCGATACAAAGTGGTACCAGTGTATCGCTCCCGACCGAGACAAACCGAAATTCGAAATTAACTACATTGTACTTGACCAGACTAATCAGTATAGTGGCACAACAAAACACACGGAACAGATAAATGCGTGGCGTAACACAACACAACATGCTAAGAAAACACGTTATAACATGCATATATAAAACACTACAGAACTTGGTACAATACATCACATTTCACGTGTATTTCACAAAACAGTTTTTTTTCTAGACAATTTTTGACATTTATCTTACTTGTTCGCCTAATGAGGTTTCATGAGTATTATCTCTTTCACTTTATTATCTCTTTGAATGAAATAAGGTTAGTAACTTGGCATTTATCGTACTCATTTACTCACTGGTATTTTAGGCAAATTTCTATTAATGATTTAAACTTTGACAATAACTTTAAGGCATGATTTGGCAATTTCAAATTAAGTGATCGTCCAAACTTATGTTTTGGATCTTATGTTTTCCATAGAACCCAGAGGTTAAAACCATTTAATGAAAATTTATTTCATTTTTATAATCGGAAGAAAAAATGTATTGCAAATTTAACCAGCCCGGGCTCATTTAGATTGGTGTTTGTTACAGTACGGCTCGCACCATATGCAAGGAACTCGACCAAATTGGATGGAGAGACCTCCATGTGACTCCGGGAAGCTCCGGATCCTCCATACTGAAATCGCATGTCTCTTCTTGTACAACCAATTAACGTTTGGGTAAGATTTAACAATTTCAGAAAACAACTTAAGTTTAAGATCTTATCTTGGAGAACAGTAAATACAAGAAATTTGATAGTAATCTGACGTGGATATAAAATCTACTGACGTACTCACTATAGGATGGTAATATTCTCCCAAAAGGGTTCATCATTTTTCTAGATGTATGATACTTCTGCAATAGACTTATGCTCTTTCATAAACATAGATTTTATGCGTTCTGGTATTTATTCTTCCACTTACATATTTTTTTTTGATGGTTAAACATTCTATAACAACGATAATCATAATAAAATGAATCACTCTAGATTTTTATTATTTCAGATTGGACATTTATGTAACTTGTTATTACCATTTTTCTCCGACCACATACCTTAAGACTTGTGTCAGAGAACGTTATAATATGAACCACCTTATATCTGTAATGGTAATGACCGTTACCATATACAAATAGCTTCACGTTTTTATCGATGAAGATCGTTATAATATACCACCTACACCAAATACTTCCAAACTTGTGTCAGAAAACCGTTATAATACGAATCGCCTAACAACAATATCGGTAATGGCTGTTAATATATACAAATCATTTTACATCAATACTAAATTACTTGAGCTGATCGTTATTCGTTACAACCATATACAAATCGGGGCCATGGACGTTATAACGGCCGTTTTTGAATTTCACACTATTTTATTTTATGGCAGCCTTTTGGATTACCATTTTAATAATTGTTTGTTAAGAAAATAAGAGAAAAAAGTAATGATACCAAATATGCCCCAATACACAAAGATTAGCCTACATTTGGGAATTTTTGTAAAACGATCAATCCTATGTTAATATTTTTTCCAAACATATTTTCTTGTTGGAAAGGATGATTAATTTGTTGCTTAAGATATTGATTTGTAAAAGGAAAAATTAATCTACTTCACTAAACTGAACTCAAAAGTCTTCTTAAGATAAAAAGGGACCTAAAAAATAATTCTTGAATCCAGAGTTCTTGACTTTCAAAATATCACATTTATCCGAAAGAATTGCCCATTCTAATGATTCATAGCAACCAGAATTATTTTATATATAATATAATTTCTTAAAATTAATATTTGATTCGTCATTAACCTTTCTAAAGTAATATTAGTGGTTTTTTGTTCCCACTAAATGAACACAAGCTAAATTTTAATAGCCAATTTTAATTCATCAAGTTAATTGTCTCTTTTATTCGGAAAAATAGTACTTTTATAAGAAGCTAGTTGGAAGCATAACAAGCTAAGCTCCAACACTGTAATACATTAGTATTATTTTCGTCACATGATTAGTATTTATTATACTCATTTACTCACTGGTATTTTAGGAAAATTTCATTTAATGATTTTAACTTTGACATTAACGTTTGGGTATGATTTGGAAATTTCAAATTAGTTGACGCTCAAAACTCTTATATTTTTCTATAGATCTTGGAGGTTACCATTTAATGAAAATTTATTCCATTTTTTTGTAATCGAAAGAAAAAATGCTTGAGCATCCCGGAATCACATGGACGTTGCTCCATCTATTAAGTTCCTTGCATATGGTGTGAGTTGTACTGCGACAAACACCAATCAGAATGAGCCCGGGCTGTTTAATTTTAAATGCATTATGGCTCCAGATCCCCGGTACAGAAATTACCTATCTCTTTTTGTCCAAACTTATTGAAATAAGCCACCCATTTCTCAAGACATAACAATATATAAATTTCTTTTCCCCCATGCATTTACCCGTATCTCCAGTATAGGATGAGAATATTAATGTTTTCACGACAAATTGGATATTAAACTGCCATTAATTCACTAGTATTTTTGGAAAATTTCATTTAATACATTCACTTGAACTCGAAATTAACGAAGAGTAAGATTTGAAAGTAGTTTCTGATTAGTAATTGTAACTTAAGTTCTGGATCTTTATAATAATAAATACTAGTACTTTTACAACAATCTGATGTGGCAGTGAAATATACGAAGTTATTGTAGGATAGTGATATTCCCCTAAAAGGGTTCACCATTTTTCTAAATGTAGGATTTAGTCCGGCTATTTTGCTATCAACTTAACAAAATTGATATAAGTTACGATACTTCTGCAGTAGGCTCGTTCTCTTGCATTCTCTGTGAGAAGAATATCATTCTTCCAGTGACATAACTATTTTTTGCAGGCCATATATTCTGTAACAAGCCAGTGTTATTGTAGTACAGTGGTAAAGGCACCGGGTGATATACCAGTGACTTGAGTTCGAAACTCGCCAGCATCAAATTCTTTGCCGATATGAAGAAATTTTTTTCTGTAACAATAACAATCATAATAACACGACTCTTGACGGTTTTCTTTGTAAAATTCACATTGAACATTTGTATCACTCATTGTAACCCTTTTCCTCTAACCATATGTCTTAAGATTTGTGTCAGAGATCGTTATAATATGAATCATCACCGACACTGGTTATTCTACATATATACTGTTAACAACCGTTATAATATACCACCTAAACCTGATACTTCAATTGTGAGTAACCGTTATAATACAATTGCCTAACAACCATAACGGTAATGACCGTTACCACGTATAAATCACTTTACACCTTTACCAATAATAACTATAATAATACACCATCTAAACCATATACTCTAAGATTCGTGCCAGAGACCGTTATAATACGAATGGTCGAACTACCATATCGGTAATGACCGTATCATATACAATGACTGTAGGTAGTTGGGAATCCTGAACTCTGATTCTTATTTTTTATTTTGATCAGACAACTGGGGTAAAAAAGATATGATCTCTGAACTTTACTCCTATAAAAATCGCTATATAACCATACGAGCCGGACGTGACCGTTATAACGACCGTTTTTAAACCTTTTCCAATATTTTCTTTTATAGCAGCCCTTTTAATTAAATTTCATTTTATGAATTTTCTTTAAAAGAATATATAATATAATATTTTCCAATGTGCCACAATATACAAAAATTCCCAACTACCTACCACCTTCACCAAACCCTTTGAATAACATTTTTCTTCCTCTCTGTTTTTCTCTTTCTTCAAAAACCTTATAAAACCCCTCCCACTTCCTCTTCTCTCTCTAAAATCAAAACCTTCAATCAAATCTCTCCTCCCCCTTCTCTCTTCTTCCCCTACATTTGCTCTGTTCTTACAAAACAATGGCTCTTTCAAGCAATACATCTCTGTCTGCAAAATCAATTCTTCTCCAACAAAATCAACCACTTCTCTCATCGTCAAAATCAAACTCACTTCCATTTCTACCCAAGAAACCCACCAAAAGAATCTCAGCTGTTCATGCTGCTGAACCTGCTAAGAATCAAGTAGTTTCACCAGCAAAACCAAAACCTACTACTGTACCAGCAACAACAACACCATTGAAATGGAGTATTGATAGTTGGAGATTAAAGAAAGCTCTGCAATTGCCAGAATACCCAGATCAAAATGAACTTGAATCTGTACTTAAGACTATTGATTCGTTCCCCCCTATTGTATTTGCTGGTGAAGCTAGACATTTGGAAGAACGTATTGCTGAAGCTGCCATGGGTAAAGCTTTTTTGCTTCAAGGTGGTGATTGTGCTGAGAGTTTCAAGGAGTTTAATGCTGTCAATATTAGGGATACTTTCCGTATCCTTCTTCAGATGTCTGTTGTTATGATGTTTGGTGGTCAAATGCCAATCGTCAAGGTATACATCTTTCAATCATCAATTCAGATCGTTTTAATTAGTTTGATTTGAGATTCTGGGTTTGTTTAATTTTTGATTTGGAATTGTGGGGGTTTTGAAATTTTTGATTTTGATTTTGATTTTAATGAAGGAGAATTTTGATTTTGGTTTTTAGGTAGGAAGAATGGCAGGCCAATTTGCAAAACCCAGATCAGACAATATGGAAGAGAAAGATGGAGTGAAATTACCAAGCTACAGGGGAGATAATGTTAATGGAGATGCTTTTGATTCCAAATCAAGAACCCCTGATCCCCAAAGGTTGATTAGGGCATACTGTCAATCTGCTGCAACATTGAATCTTCTTAGGGCATTCGCCACCGGTGGTTATGCTGCTATGCAGAGGGTTACTCAATGGAACCTTGATTTTACCGAACACAGTGAACAAGGAGACAGGTACTTGATTCAATTCAGCTCAGTTTATATGATTAATAATTTGCTTAATTCTGGATTAATGATTGTGTTAAGGGTTCAATTGATGAATTATGGACTAGTGTATGCTGTTTTAGATGTATAATTTTGGGATGGTTTACATAGGTACCGTGAATTGGCTCACCGAGTCGATGAGGCTTTAGGATTCATGAGTGCTGCTGGTCTTACTGCTGATCATCCAATTATGTCAACCACTGAGTTCTGGACATCACATGAATGCTTGCATTTGCCTTATGAGCAATCTCTAACTAGGGAGGATTCAACTTCAGGGCGTTACTATGGTTGCTCCGCCCATATGCTTTGGGTCGGTGAGCGTACCAGGCAATTGGATGGTGCTCATGTTGAGTTCTTGAGAGGTGTTGCCAATCCCCTCGGTATCAAGGTATATGCCAAATCTAGATTCTTGCTGACTTGAGTTTCAAAGAGATTAACAAGTTCAAAGTTAATAATTTTGCTTAATTCAATTAAGAGTTATTGATTTAGACTCAGTCCTTTGTAATGGATTTGAAGATGGTTAATGTTTGTGGGTCTTGAATTTCATATCAATATCAATTACTAAATGATTTGTAAATCTTGAATTGCAGGTGAGTGACAAGATGGATCCAAATGACCTAGTGAAGCTCATTGAGATCTTGAATCCTCATAATAAGGCAGGAAGAATTACAGTTATTTTAAGAATGGGAGCTGAAAACATGAGAGTCAAATTGCCCCATTTGATCAGGGCAGTTCGCAGATCAGGACAAATTGTGACATGGGTCAGTGACCCTATGCACGGTAACACCATCAAGGCTCCCTGCGGTCTAAAGACTAGACCTTTTGATGCAATCAGGGTATGTTCTCTAAACCATTTGTTTCTATCTCAAATTAGCATCAAACAACAGTTATTTCCCTCTCCTCCGTCAGATGACTGATAACCTAGAAATAACATGTTCCATGATCGTCTACCAAACTGTCGTTCAATTATATGTAAATGATAAAAATAATATTCTTGATTGAACATCTTTAGCTAGTGTTGTGGTCCTAGTCCATGGGGTAGGTAAATGCTTTAGACATTATATAAATAAATCCCTTTGTTGATAAGTTAGGTGGAAACCGTATGTCTTTAGTAAAGAATTCAACTGCAATATTAGTGAGGACAATGGAGGGGTCAGGCGGCTGGCAGGGGAGAAACTCAGTCAACTAAATATTCTCAAGCCGTCTGCCCAAGTGGCTTAGTTTTCTTACCTTACGGCGTGGTTTGTGCTTTTCTTTTTTTAAGTGACTGTAAAATGTTACAATCAACAATCTCATCACCTAAAATTCTTTGATTTTCTTATAGGCTGAGGTGCGTGCCTTTTTCGATGTTCATGAACAAGAAGGAAGCAACCCAGGAGGTATCCATCTTGAAATGACTGGACAGAATGTGACTGAGTGCATCGGAGGGTCAAAGACTGTTACTTTTGACGATCTAAGCTCTCGTTACCACACTCACTGTGACCCAAGACTTAACGCTTCACAATCTCTTGAACTTTCTTTCATTATCGCCGAGCGTCTAAGAAAGAGAAGGCCCGTCTCAGAAGTTCCAGTGACTCATTCCTCATCTGCAGTTCTGTAGACTTCTTAAAAGGGATTTAGTGAAGTAATTTACTACCCCATCATGTTTGGTTCTGTACTTTATATTTGTTTGAACACTGTTTTCTTTTTCTTTTTGAGATGTTAATTTAAGTAATTTTGTGTATGAAGTATGAACAAATATGGGGCTCTTAACTCCACTTTCGGAGAGTTAAATAAACAAAAAGGTTAAATTATCATGTGTGAATTGGTAATGTGAAATATCACATCCGTTTTAAGAAAGAGATATTATCAAATTTTTATTTTAAATTAAAATTAGTTAAAATTGAAAAATTGATAGTATTTCATCTTTAATACGAAGGAATATATTGCAAGAATGTAAATGCAACGAAGGTTGACAGATTTACTGAAATTACTAATTTAGATTGCATTCATGTTGTCATTCATGAGGGGATCTGTCAATGATGATATGATCGAGTTGGTTAAGGCCACCTTCCATTCGAAGAAAATCTGAGAATGAATTACTATGCTCTGGGTACCACCCAAAAGATGCCGAACACTATTCCCCACGCAGATATGCACATAAAGGTTCAGTTGGAGCAAGAAACACGTTTTAAAATAACAGCCTTCACACTTTTGCAGTGCCTGGCTGAACTTTAGCGGTAACTAGGAAAGCTGCATGAATAGTATTTGGAAAATTAGCATTACACTGCACATTGTAGAAACTGAGCATTCCAAAGATGCAACTACTAAATATTACTGCAATATCACCTTGTAACTCTACTACGATTAAGAAACCTTGGCATGGCATTGGCAGGAGGGGTGTTGATATTCTATTTATTGTTGGGCTTGGGCTGATAATCATATGGCTCTGAAGACTTGTTAGTTTGGAGGGCACTTTCGCACCACCCCTCAAAGTCAAGTGCTATATAGAGGAACCCTAATTTGGCAGACCCAAAATTTTTGGGGCATACATATAAGACAAAAACATGGGTGCTAATAGTATTTCAAGGGTGGCCCTTATCCTGCATTTTTCAAAAATGCTAAAATACCCCTCATGAGATTAGTGTTTAATTAGTGATAATAAAAAATTAATTAATTGTTAATGATTAAAATTAGTTTAGTGTTAATTTAAGATAATAATTTTTTGTTAAAGGATAGTTAGTTAGTGAATAATTTTAGAAAAATAAGGAGGAAAGAAGGAGAGGAGGTGATCTTTGTGAATATTGAGAGATGTGTGATACAAATTCGAGTGAGCAAGGTGAATCTTCATCACGTAAAGCTAAGAAAATACACATCAATTACGATGGAGATCCGGAAATGGCTGATTTGTTGGATTATGAAAATGATTTTACCCAAACTCAACTTTTTTCTCAAGCTCAAGATGATTCATTTATGGAGCCAAATCCCGAAGATGAGTACATAGATGAAGAACTCAATGCTAATAATACACATGTATGGTTGTATAAGTTGTTAAATGTTCGTTTTGTAGCTTGATTTCACCAAAAGTTATGATTTTTGCAACTAGTTCGGCGAAACAGATAAATGTTCGCCAGATAATATGTATGCCGAACCATAGTAAACAAGAACAATTCAGATTATTCGTTTGAGAAATATGTACGCCGAACTGTCATTCAATTATTTTCGCGCCAAATAATTTTCATGATTCGGCTCAAATGTGAGGTAAAATTGTAAGCCGAACCATATCTAAAAAAACATACGAGATACAGTGTAATGTTCGGATTACTCGTTCTACAACCGAACAATAATTTTATTTTTTAGAAATTTTTAGAAATTTCAAGTGTTATGGTTCGGCTTATAATATTAGTCCCAAATAGGCCGAATCCATGTTTGACATGTAGTTCGGCTTTATAAGTCAAACACGAATTAGCCGAACCTGTAGTTCGGCTTTCATAAAGTAGTGCGTGTGAGCCGAACCTGACCCAAAACATATGCGATATTGTTGTATATTGTTGCTGAAATGGAAACTATGGAGAATCAACCACCGCCTGTTGATGTCATTCATGAAGATACTAGAGATCACTTCCAAACTGACTTGGTAGGTAACTAACGTAGTTTATGTTTTTATTAATTTTCAAGTATGTTGTATGCAAAATCATTAATAAAACTAAAGTTTTGTACTTGTGGATATTTAAACTCACTCAAATCAATGCTATATTATCTTCATCTTCAAGAGAATGAAAAGGCCAAAACAACGCAAAAATAATGAGGCCATTCCGACATCGGACGAAGAAGTTATGGCCAAAATAAAATCTAAAAACTTGAGAGTACAGAGATAAGTTCGGCTGATAACTCATCATTACGAGTTAGCCGAACCTGGAGCATACAAAGCAAGATTTTCGAAGTGTTTACAGAGATAAGTTCGGCTTAAAAGTAATCTAATCGAGTCAGCCGAACCTGACAACCACCTGGGGTAAATTTCATTTGTCAGGTTCGGCCGGGAAAGGTTGGCAATGTATTAGCCGAACACAAAGGTTCGGCGCAATCGATTTTCAAAACATAAGCCGAACTGTTCTTCGTCTGTAAAAAGAAAGAAGAAGTTCGGCTGCTAAATTTCAGCCGAACACTACTCCGGGACTTCCAAAACCCAGAGGAATCATCGATTACATGTTACAAATCAACGAAATACGAAAAACCAAGCAATGGGTTTGTGGGAAATACCTTTCTATGTGCAATTTTAAAGAATCAGGCTCTATTTCTCACTCTCCAACACCAATCAATCCACTATCCTCTTCATCACCATCTTTTCCAAAAACCCTAGATTGAGATGCTACTGAAGCAATACCAGGATTCATCACCATATTTCTAGGGCATCGCTTAACACGAGGTGCCATTAATGTGTTTAATCGAGAACTTAATCGAACAAAGAAATTTTCAAAATTTTGTTTGTGTTTTTGGAGAAGAAGATGAGAAGAAGAGTGAGACAGAATTGTAAATTAGTAATGGTTAGTGAGTTAATTAGTGGGTGGTTGGTTAATTAGTGGAATGGGTTAATTAGTGGGATTGTTTTAGGATTAGAATTTAATTAAGTGGAAGACTAGTATTGTAATTTAAACTAGGCAGGGGTAATATAGTAACTTAACAAGCTTTAGGGCAGCCTTATAATTTTGTGTTGGGTGCCTGCTAAGGTGTCTGCCCCAAATTTTTTGGATCTGCCCCAAATTAGGTTTCATATAGAGTCCAAGTTGGTTAGAACTGACGTGCTCCTCACTCTTACTCAGAATATATTTTTTTTATCAAGAATTTCGGTTTCCTAATTTAACTAAGACAATTTTGTTTTCTTGGTGCCCAAGTTTAAGAGTCTATATATAAATCTCCGAACTGCTGTTTCAATTTCCTCACATTCAATTATATTCATCACAAAAGAAAAAAACATGTCTGCTTAAGTTTTTTTTCTCTGCTCAAACCTTTTTGATCGATTAATTAACCATGTCTACCTCAATAGTTTTCTGCCCATACTTAGTTTTCTTAAACGGTTTTGATCAATTAATTAACCATGTCCACCACAAAGATGAAGAGTTCTGCTGGAGAAGTTTTGGAAGTCAAAGAAACTGCTGCTGATCTCCAATCTTTAACCATGACTGCAGGAGATTGTGCACCCTTCCCCTCGGAAGGGTCTTCTTCTTTCACTGGTACGAAAAAGAAGAAGAAGAAGGCGCCAGTTGAGAAAGATTTTCTGACCGAGGAAGATGGTGATGCAAAAGCAAATCTGGACAAGGAAGGAAAAGGAGCTGGGGATTATGCGTTTGTATAACCTTGTTCGCGACAATAATGGAGAGCTGGCAGGCGGAGGCAATCGTAGGACAGTTCTGACTGCACCACTAGTTTTTCGTGAAGGCACCAAAAGAACTGTCTTGGCGAACTTCATGGAACTCTGCAAAGCCATGCATAGGGAGCCGGAGCATGTTATGAGTTTCTTTCTTGTTGAGTTGGGAACAACTGGATCGTTGGATGGAGAACAGAGGCTGGGTATCAAAGGGAGGTTTGTTCAGAGGAATTTCGAGGTTATTCTGCGAAGATATGCTAATGAATATGTAAGATGCAACGCTTGCAGGACTTCTGATACTATCCTATCCAAAGAGGACAGACTTTTTTTTGTCAGATGCGAGCAGTGTGGTTCTGCACGTTCTGTTTGTCCTATCAAAACTGGTTTTGTGGCTCGTGTTGGTCGCCGCTGAGACATAATTTGGATATAGGCTCGTTTGTTCCTACCTGATGTAGGACATCCTTAAAGTCATCGTTATTTTCATATTTAGTATCCTTTTTATATAATTAAACAGGCGTGTGGGATTGTCGTAGAGGATCTTATCTTAATATTATTTTTGTTTAGTAACACTTAATAATTCTCTTCTATTAGCATCTCCTTTATTCTCTTCATATCCCCAGCAATCCCCTTATTGTGCTAGATTTTTTGTTTGCTGCCATATATTTTGCTGTCATATGTTATACGCAATATGACGTATAGTTGATGTTGCCAAAATCAGTCATTAGCAAATTTTAAGTAATCTGTTATGACTTGTTTGTACAAAATAGAAATGGTGATTGTGCATTCTTCGCTGGGATTGGATGTTTGGTTTCTTCACAGGGACAACAGGGTACTGAAAAAGTCAAAAGACATCCCACGTCTCCAACTGTTACAACCCAAACCAATCGACCAAATACTACGAGTAGCATCAAGAAGCAACGCTCACGTTTTTATTGAAAAGGTAAAGAAAAATCAGAATTTGTTGGACATGAATGAGCCTATTTGCCAGTGCAGTAGACAACTAATCCCCAAACACTGTATCATAGATTAATACTTGCATAAAGACAAAGAACCGACATATCATGGTCATGTCAATTTTGCAAGTTAAGAATTAGGGAAATGGGGAATATGCCCCAAAATCGATTGTGATCTTGGGGATATGCCCCAAGATTCCAGTTTTTGGGAATATGCCCCAAAGTAACGGTATCCGTCAAGGAACCGTTAAATAGACTATTTATCGTAAATGTGTGTGAACTTTATCTCTAATTTTTTCGAGATTTTTTCGTTTGAATATGTTCCTGAACCTTGTCAAGGTGTTAATATATCATATATCTGTCTTTTAATTCGCATGTGTGATCCCAAGTGTGTGCGAATATTAACTACTTAACGGTTTTGGATGGAATTTTGGACGGCTGGGGCATATTCCCAAAAATTGGAATTCTGGGGCATATCCCCAAGATTACAGTCCATTTTAGGGCATATCCCCAATATTCCCTAAGAATTAATATACTTACAAAAGTTACAATCCCTCCCTAGTAATATACTTACAAAAGTTACAATCCCTCCCTAGACCACTACTACTGTCTTGACGAAATGAGAAGGAAAAATAGCAAACCTTTGAATGTAACATACGCAACTTGAGAAGGCTCGTCCTTTCTGTACATAAGAAGAACACAATATCGCATTGGGGTTAGTCAAGTCCTAACAAAAATGCATGCATTAAAGGAAAAAGGATAAATAATAATAAAACAATTTAAAAAACTGCTTCTCATCCCTCAAGTCACCCACATCGTGATCATCATCCGCCATTGGTGATTTTTCTGAAGAAGAATCTGTATGGGGCTTGTTTGTACCCTAAAACTTTGCACTAAAAATGGTTTGCTAGGCCTTATAAGCACTACATGCTGTCCCAAGTACGGAGACTTATGGACAATAGCAAAGCGCGATGGGCTATAAATAGGGGTGGGACTTGGGTTGGGTCAACCCACCCAACCCATGCCCAACCCGAACGTTGGGCGGATATGGACAACGTATTTCAAAACTTTGGGCAAGCTTGGGCATAAATTTTATGAACCTGAGTTAAATTTGGGCAAGCATGGGAACAAATATTTCTAACCCAAACAACCCGCCCAACCTGAAGAACTATATATAAGACATTTTTTATAATTAGTAAATCATCTATTTAGAGAAATTTTAGATATTCTCTTCAAATCTATTAATGAAAATATAAATTATATATATATATATATCTCATTAATCATTCGATATGAAAAGAGTTTATATTATTGTAAATAATCTTTAGTTATTTGGAAATTTAAAATAAATGGAGCAATTAAATCTTATTATTACTAAATTTATTATTATCACATTAACAAACTTGTATGTCTAGTGGAACTTGGGCCAACCCGAGGAACCCGAGGAACATAACTTGGGCGGACTTGGGCAACACCTCAATGGGTTCCACGGGTTCGATGGGCAATCTGGGCAAAGAATTCCTAGCTCGGGTCTGCCTCGTCCAAGCCTTCTAACCCGCCCAACCAACCCAAGTCCCACCCCTAGCTATAAAACTAGCCTACTGTTATCCCACGTCATCAAGGATTTAAGGTCGGCAATGCCACGTCAGCACCAACCTCCGCCACGTTAGCAGAATCGGCCTGATTACCAACGGAAATGCTAACGTGACCTATTTTTGTCCCGACCAAAAATGCCGCCTCTAATAGATGGATGTGCCCCACTTTATCCCATTGATGATCCCAATGCTAAAAACGCACCATGAGCCGTCCATTTCCTTCTCAGCCGATTTTGCGGGATAAAAAAATGGTAGGTGTAGCATCTCCCTATTACCAACTGCCACATCAGCATAGTTCGTGTCACGTCACCACCTTATGTACGATGATAAAGCCACGTCACCAGAAGGTGTACAATCAACTGTTGACTATATGCAGTGACGACATCAATACGTCATCCAGTCATAACGTTGTTACTACAGTAGCTAATCATCCAGTTTTGTTTTTACCCTGTCATAACGTCGTCTGTTGGGCCGTTAAGAACGTCAGCATGACGTCACAGAGTACCTTCAGCTGATGACATCATCGATGAACCAAAAGTATGATGAAAGCGTGACGTCACAGTCGTCTCCTGTGAAATACGCTAGCTAACTTAAGCATCAGAGGTTTTTTACAGGTACCTCCCTTGTACTGTTCACGTGGAGAGAAATGTTGCAATTCGATCAACAACTTAATCATCATCAGATAAAAATATTTGAGGTAAAAATATTTTATTGTACAAATATTGGCGCCGACAAAGGGGATTCGAGAAAAGAGATCGTGTTTTCCCGAATCGAAATTCTGAAAAAAATAAAACAAACTGCACTAAAGGTCGTTTCTGCTAGCAGTCCTTGACACTCAGGGATTGAACAAGAAGAGGTCCAGTCAGCACCCGCAGTGCCTACTGGAAATAGACGGGATCGAGATCGTTCGTGACAGAACCCCAAATCAATAAAATCAGAGAAGCGAAAACGACCGTTGACCGAGAATGAAGAAGTGGAAGTTGATTCCATACCTAATGGTGAAAACCATCAGTTCGAGTAACATAAAACTTGTATTCTCCAGACCTCCAAGGAGGAATAATGATCGACATGATCTGCGAGATGGACGAACCGCGACCCCAAACACGGAGGCAGAAATATTGCGCCATCAGCTGAACGAGATGGGGAAAAAGAATGCTTTCCTGAGACTAGAACGTTAGAACCAGTCTCGATCAAGAGCTGTTAATATGAATAACCAAGATCGATATACGAATTTTGATCGTAACCAGAAGGTCGGTCTGTGTGGGAGCGCCTTGGAAGTTGAGTTAAGCCTCAGGGTGCTAACCAACCCATAGAAGTGATCAATCTAGATGAACGGAGAAAACTCTATTAGGAAACGACCAGGTGGTTACTGGAGACCTACCTAGATGAAGGCATATACGGTCCCGGCTAGCAGGCGCCTGAGTGCGGCCAGCTGCAAGTCAACAGAGTAAACCTCCTAGGGCTCCAAACACCCCAGGAATGATGAAGACGTGGTTCGAGATCGATATGCATGATGGGAGACAATTTTCGCATAAATACTATGATCGTTCGAAGCGAAGCATAATTAGAAGCGAATCTATAGATCCTCAAAGAAAAATAATAAGATTTAAAGTTGATATTTAAGAGGATCAGAAGTATGAACAGGAATATAGTTCCTCTGACGGTGACGTTAAGGCGATAACTGATGCTCGTCTTCGCATGATGATCGAGAAAATAATATCGAAGGAGCACTCCAGGGAGGGAAAGATAAACAGACTTCATCGATCTACATGATCCCCCTTCAAAGTGAATATTAGATAATTCCGTCCACCAATGAATTTCTAAGTCCCCAAGCTGCCGTAATTCTATTGTAAAACAGATGATCCAGATCAACATATTTTATATTATGAAACTTTCATGACTCTGTGGCAGTACAACAATGAGTCGATGTGCAAAATGTTTCCGCAATCATTGACTGACGGAGCAATTACGTGGTTCAATCATCTTTGGCCGGGAACCGTCGATCGGGACTTACCTCAAGTTAGTTGATAAATTTTGTTCTCACTATAAATACAATAGACGTGATCGGAAGGGGTTCCATTCATTATTCCTTCTGAATATTGAGAAATGTGAAAGCATCAGACAGTTTACTCGACGCTTCAAGCAAGAGTTGGCTGACATGGATGGAGTTAATGATCAAGTCATTATCGAAGCTTATAAACAAGCATGCGAGGCCGGACCAACTTATGTTCGTCTCAGATGTTTGCAAACCTCTGCATTACACTACAAGATATTCATATCCAAACCTAGTCAAGCCAGCCAGTTCAGCCGAGTGGAGCCAAGCCAAGCCGTGGGGATTTTTTACGCCCCACTTTAGTTTTCCTTCGGATGTTTTCGGCCGTATGTTTACATCCACTCCCTTTACTCCATGGGTTATCTTCACCATATGATTTAGACCCGGTCTTGGTATGCTGCACCCTTTTTCGTGGCTAATTCCGTAACCTTAGAGGAATGTTCTGGAAGTGTCCAAGGTACTTGTTGCTCAAGTCGGTTTGGGGAAGTTCTGGAACTTTCCAGATGACTTGCAGGGAAAGTTTGCACAGGTCATTCTTATCTCAAAACTGGGGTTAAACCCTAATTTGAAACATATAAATGCATGGGTTACAACTTACAACCTTAATAGGTACTCAATCCTCTCTACATAATCTCATGTGAAAAACTCTAGCTAACCTAAGCATCAGAGGTTTTTTCACAGGTACCCCACAATATTGTTCACGTGGAGAAAAAGGTTGCAATTCGATCAATAACTTAATTATCATCAAATTCGTGTTCGAAGTAAAAATATTTTACTGTACCAACATGGTTGCATAGGTGCTCTTCATCTCTTTAATCACTCCCACTCTAATGTAAAATTGAGTTTTATTTTCAGTTTTGAGGTTGAAGAACAAAGAAGTAGGACAAAATCTTAGCCCGCATCCGGAAACCCCAATGAGAATATGGGATGGTTTCACCTATTTGCCACCCACATTTTTCCTATTTTCCACTCCCATAAATTACCACCTTCATTTATCCTATTTACCACCCATATAACTTTTAAAATATTCTAATTACTACCTCTTTGACTTATTGTTTACACCCAAAAATAAAACCGCCCCAACAACTAAAAACAACAAAACAAAAAAAACCTAATTCCATTTCCACGCACCAACCACCGTTATCTACTTCATCTCCACATGCTGACCACCACCTTCGCCCATCTTTTATTATTGAGAAGTTCCATGTTCGGTCATAACTTGAAAAAACTAAGGCGGCATAAGACGATTTTAATTCTACTATGACTCTTATTAGTCGTCCATTTATCAACTACATCCCTAACCTTGATCCATCTCATTGTTGGTTCCTTCTGTACCCAAATATCTTTCATCAGTCGTCTAACCTCCAAAACATCACCCGATTACCTGAAGATGCACACATGTTTGCAAGAATGATGAGCTTGTCAGCAGCATACTTGCCGAGTTCTAGATCTCCATGAATTCTTGATGCACCAAGAAGTGCACCCCAAGCTAAAGAGTCAGCTTCAAATGGCATTTTTCTTACTAGTTCCTTCGACTTCATTTAGTTTCCCAGCACGACCTAGGAGATTGATCATACATGCATAATGTTTTATTCCGAACAAAATCTTCATGGATTCAAAAACTCTTTTAGCCTCCGTAACAAGACCAGCATAATTGCAAGCACAAAGAATACTAACCAGAGTTATATGATTTCGAGAAAGACCATCATTTAACATCCTATCAAACATATCTAGGGCTTCCTTTCCGCACCCATGCTGTGCAAGTCCCCCTATCATAGCGGACCAAGCAACAAGCCCTCTCTCTGGTAACTCTGAGAAGGCACAGCTTCCGCACTTACCACACATGTTTACTAAAGCATTACTAACGAAATCAGAGATGAACCCTGATTTCAATATATGAGCATGGATTTGTTTCCCTTGTTTATACGCAGATGGTGCAGTAAAAGCATTTAAAATTCTACTATAGACAAATCCATTAAGCCTGACACCCATATCAAGCATTTTCAGAAAGAGTTTCAGAGCTTCCTCTCTTTCCCATGTTAGGCGACGGCTGTGATCATGGAGGTAAAGGGCACCATATCTTGAGAAGGGTGTTCCTTAAAATATCTCCTTTATTCTGTTAGATACCCATGAACTTTCCTTCCTTGGCCATAATCTGATGATCCTGTACATTCAACATACAGAATATGCAAAGTGTTTAAAAAATAAGAAATTTGCAGTCGTTAACTTCTGGAAGACTACGAATGTTATGGACAGTGGTAATCTGGACGACCACTGTTGTTCTTGATAGTCGTGATCTGGACGACTACAAATGTTCTTCGTCTCTAGTTTTGGCCTAAATTTTGAACGGCAGAGTATTCCATAATAATAACTTACAAAAAGATTTGTCGATTAATTCCCTTATATCAAGACGAATTAAATTATGAAAGATGGAGAAATAAATTTGTAATAATTTTTATGAAAAAAGGGGGATTAGTGAAGAAGAAAAATGGGTTTTTAATGAAGAAGAAGAAATATAAGAGCAGTAATAGTTGTAGTCAAATTTTATTGACTTATGTAGGTGGTAAATAGGAAAAGTAGAATTGAAAAGTAAAATTATTTTTGATATTTTGATAGGGGCGGCAAATAGGAAAAGTGTGGGTGGCAAATAGGTGACACCTACGGGATTAAGGAAAAAAGTTTCAGAAAATAAAAATGGATGAAGAATGAAAGTGGGGACAGTTTTCAAAGGAAAATAGTTTGTTGGTGGGTTAAAACATGCGCAATTTTTGGGGTCCCCAAAAAATAATTAGGGGCCTCACCCAATTTATACCCACACTAAAAAATACATGGGGCATGGGGTGAAAATAACCTTTTACCCTTCTCTAATAACTACCCTAAAAATACTATTAAATCTTAAAATGATGGTTAATGACCCTTATGGATTCTCATTTTTGAACGACTCTAACTTAGTCGTTAACCATTTTTAAAAAAAATGAGAGTTAGAGTCGTTAGAGGTGTATTTCTAAATTAACGACCCTTATGGATTCTCTCACCGACCATTTTTAATCATCAACGACTAACTCGTATGCAAAACCACCTCTCTAAATTAAAGAGTCGTTAAGTTACATCTGAACCATTAACGATTCCATACTGGCGACCACTTTATTATACTAACGACTCTTTACTATACATATATGCATCCTCTGCCATAACATTTTTAAGGGCCGTCAATAAAAAGCCAAAAAACTCTAAGGCTCGTCAAGGTAGGGAAGAACGACTCTCATGTAAATATGAAATGGATTGTTAGGGTCGTCATTATAAAGTAAAAAAAAAAAACGACCCTTAGAGTATATGCTAGCGAGAGTAAAAAGTTTTAAAGTCGTTCGGTACTAAACATATTTAGTTAACGACTTTGTATGACCTAAAAGTTAGAGTCGTCAACTTTAGCAAACTTGGGTGAGGATTTTTTATAACCTGCAAAATCACCATATTGGAGTCGTTTATTTATGTGCCAAATAACTGATGACTCTTAAGGGTCGTTAGTTTATTATACTGTCGACCTAACGACTTTCACACTAAACTGGGGCATAGTCACCATGAATCGACCACTTGGAGCACCATTCTTGCGATTTGAAGAGTATAGGAAGTTTACCTGATTGTTTTGAGCTCCGGGTTCTTCATTTTGAGCAATATGATCTTCATTTGCATCATTTATCAAAGCTTCCTCTATTAACATCTCTTCATCAAACATCCATAGGATTAGTTGACACAATCTCACCATCAACACAATTATGTATGTTGTTTAAACCTTCACCAACATCACTTCCTCCACTAGAATCACTCATTTCAAATAACCCTAACTTTCCCCCCAAAAACTCACCTCATTCTTCTCCACACCACACCACACCACAAAAACAATTTTTTTTTTTATCAAAATTTTATCCCTAAATCTGTTTTTATCTAAATAAACTAATTAACAACTAATCAACACAATTAATACTAATCATTAGGGGTAGTTTAGTCATTTAAAAAAATGGGGATAAGGGGTAACCCCCAATTACTACTTCATGACCTTTTTTTTTTGTCATGTAGCTTGGGCCCCTAATTATTTTTTGGGCCCCCAAAAAATTCGTGTAAAACAGAAGTGGGAACAATTGGTAGAAATCATCGAATATAAAGAAAATTCATAATGCTTCAATATTTCATTATTTCTGTAATGCAATTTTTCCAAGTATTTTTCAATGTGTCTTTTCAATTATCTAGCTAATATAAGTAACACAATATTTGCTAGGAATTGAAATCCTTTGGCATAAATTTTTTAAAATCAATAAAACTGGAGTAGACAAAAGCCCAACGTACTATCATGTCTAGTGGTTGGTGTGCAGCTTAAGGTTTTCCATGGTTTGCGCTAAAGAAACTTCTTAAAATGGGTTTAATCTTTTCAGAAATTTTAATAATACCAAAGAACATTAGTCTATATAAGATGACCATTCCAAACAAGATAAGCACATCAATCCATTTTGAATAACTCAACGGCATTTTCCATACTGTTTCTATAATTTCTTCACCCGTAACAGCTGACGAATCTTCTCCTTGATTCCTAGGAAAACTTAATCCTTCAAACTCATTTTTGTAGAGTCCTTCGTTGGCATACCTTTGGAATGCAATATAGTACATTGGGTATTTCCAAAAAGTATTTGGAAGCGCATCCGGTAGTCTATAGAAACCAGCATTTAGCATCATTATACCTTGGATTCCCGCTCCTATTATTATACCCATAAGATAATTGGGAATCATACTCGCCACGAGCATCATTAAGCTCTCGACTAACATCACAGATACAAAAATTACTAATATAAAGAAGAGAAAGTGATCGAGTCCTTTGTGAAGATCAACTAGATAATAAACAATGGCACCCGGGATTAAAGTGATTATAAACAAGTAAGGTATTGAGGAAAGTGTGTTTCCAACTACAAAAGCTGCAACACCATAATGCCCGTTTAATCTTTCTCTGCCAAAGATCTAATATTAAAAAGACGGAAAACAAACATAAGATCAGTAATGGTATTAGTATATGTACTTATACATCTATGGAGAAAAAAGTTTGCAAAATACCATCATATCCTCCACGAAAGAAGGGAATCCACCAACTGACATGAGAGTTAATAATGAAGCTACAAACATAAGCATGGAACCTCTAGCCTGCAAAATTGGGGAACTAGTTGGTGTTACATCATGTATATGGTTAGTTTTAATGTCGTATGAAACTTTAAAAAATGCTACATATATACCTGTATTGAATCAAAATTGTGCCCAATGTCATGAAATATCATACCGATACAAAAACATAGTGAAATATAGATTCCAAGACGCAACCAGTAGTAACCTAAATCACGATACATGTTCACAAAGGACCTTCTTGTAAGGACAGATGCCTGTGTTAAGAACTTAGCTTGACTTCCTTTCACAAGTACGTGCCCTTCCTGTAAATTTTGAAGACATTAGTAAGTCTAAGTTAGTGTCTGATAAAATTGATAGTCGCAGAGATACACTTATTAATCATCTATTTTTGCGCAAAATGGTGAAGCTACACTTGCCTGGCTATATTATGTTTACCTAAATGCGTTTAGTTTTTGAGAATTTGGACAAATCTACTGCTATTGGCCACCCTATTTAGACTACTAGGCATACCTTATTAGATATTTCAGATACACGATGTTTTACTTGTTGAAAGAATTGAGAGGACTTGTATGACTCCACTAATATTTGGATTGCTTCCTCTGTAGTTGATATTTTGTTTCCCGCAAAACCTTGTTCACTGTCCTCATCTTCAATAAAACTTAATTTATCAAAATCTTTGTTGATGGTTCTCAGGTAGTGATCTGATGGGTTTCTCATAGTTGGGCAAGGGAATCCATTCAATGTGAAAAACTACAATCAAATGAAAAAAATAATCATTTACCATAAACATTCACAAGAACAAGAACGAGTTACTAAAACCATGAGCACCAGAATTTATGAGTCTTTCGTGTAAATAAAACTAGAGAGTGGGTAAGTTACCTCACATGCTGCAGAAGCGAGACCAAAATAAACTGTTCTACCAGAGGAAAGTAGACAAAGATTATGAAATAGAGCAAAGACTTCACTGCTTGGTTGGTGAATGGAAGCAATAACTGTCATTCCACATTGTTGCGAAAGCTTAAGAATTCTCACCATGACATGATATGATGCTGCACCATCGAGACCACTTGTTGGTTCATCTAGAAAGAGTAGCTTTGGACGTCTTAAAATCTCTAAACAAATGCTTACTCTACGCTTTTCTCCTCCGCTAAGTCCTTTACCGCTCCATCCTCCTATTCTTGTGTTCATTGCTTCTCGTAATCCCATTTCCCTTATTGTTGTCTCTGCCCTCTCTTTCTTTTCAGATCTTGTCATAGATTCAGGAAGTTGGAGCATAGCAGAATAATAAACAGATTCTTTCACCGTTAACGTTGCTGTCAATGTATCATCTTGAGTAACATAAGCCTATAAATATCGGATAAAAAGAGTTACGATGGAAGTAATCGAGTTGTGATAACAAATTATCAAATTATAAATATCGGATACAAAGAGTTACGATGGAAGTAAATCCAAGTCTAGGCCCCTACTCGAACCCATCCAGTCGGATCGGCCCTACTGTCATATCCAACCCGCCATAACTCCATGTAAGTATCTACATAAAGAGGAGTTTTCATGAGTTCTCCAAACTCTTGAGCGGAGGCTCGATCCGCTGTAACCCTTGATGGTTGGAAAAATGAGAAATATAGGCGTGTATGAAACCCAGTTTACAAATATAGACCATTTTTTCCCTCAACTTTTCAAATATAGGTATGTTTCCACTTTTCCATCCATCTTGTTTAAATCCCATTATATTTTTACTTATTTATCCTTTACACATTGTCACGTCGACCTTCTTTATCATTTGAAGGTTCATTGATCTCGGTACACAATCGTTTCACCATTTTCAGGTTCGTTACATTATTTCCCAAAAGGGTTCATCATTCGCAAGTTAAGGGTTTCGGCTTCAGGGTTCTTGTTTTTTAATTCGGGGTTTATCATTCCCAAGTTCAGGATTCAGGGTTCCCAAATTTAAGGGTTCAGGGTTTTTAGGTGGTGACTGTCACCTTGCACTTAACCGAATGAAATCCGTTTTTCTATTTCCAAAAAAAGAACAGTGGGACCAAGTCAAAACTAGCGTATATTCGAAAAGGTCTACAAAAACAGGTTTATAATCGAAAACGCAGGAAAAAAAAACAGGCATATATTTCCAAATTTTCATAGTCAAAACTAAGAAATGGATGGATCAAGATAGAGGTGTAAATTGGGCTGTGCCAGCACGAGCACAGCCCAACATAACACGCTAAAATTTGAGCACAGCCCATCCCAGCACGTGGCTTAGCCCAGCACGATACAACATGTTAGTTAAATGTGACGTGCTGGGTTTGACTAATTTGCACAAAAGCACATCACGCGACACGGATAAGCACGTGGCCCAGCCCAGCATAGAACGTTAAGATAGCACGTCATAACATGTACAAACACACCATATAACAAGGCATAATACATCATATTTTTTGTATATTTCACAAAAGAGTCACTATTCTAGCTAGTTTTTAACATTTTATGTTGGCTTATTTATAACAACACATATAATACCTTAATATTTGGAAAATATATTTCAATATCGTTGTTATAATTGTTGGGGTTTTGTTCCGTATACAAAACCATATGGCTGAAAACAGACTTAGGTAACAGTTTTGCAGCAGAAAACAATGATCTAATGCTGTAAAAACCGTGGCTAAAGGTCAATTTCGGGTTTGGAATGTCTACAAGGTTTTACTAGGATTAGGAAACTTGTATGACGGTTTGGAGGAGTGTTTTCCAAGTATAGGGTTTCCTAATTAAGGTGTGAGACTATTCTTAGAAGTTCTCTAAGGCTTGGGAAGAAAGGATTTGTCTACTATATAAGAGGGCTTATATTGTGAGTAGAAAACCATTCTCTTGATTAATTCTCTTGGAGAATCCTCTCTTTATGAGAGTGATTGGGTCACAACCATTGTGTCCTACAATGGTTGGTGATGGGGTAAAATCTATGTGAGAAGAGAGACTTGTAGTGAGAACGGGTATGGGAGAAATCTAGGGTTTCTAGGGTTCATATGGGAGAAGCTAGGATTCATGATGTTCTTCGTGTTCTTGTCTAAAGTTGAAGCAACCATGGCGGTGGAGGTTTATGGAAGAAGAAGAACAAAGGAAGAGGTAAACTCTTCGTAATATGTCTTGTTGTTTCTAACGTTTAGCGCTAGTGGGTTATATAACTAGTTGATTATATGATGTGTGGGATGTAATATCTTGTTATGATAATGAAGCTTCTCGGGGTGGTTTTGGCAGTGGATGTAGCCTACATAGGTGAACCACGTAATCTTTGTGTCGTGTGTGATTGTCCATATCATATTGATTATATATTCGTGTTAGTATTATTGGATCATGCTAATCTAAAGATGTAAGTAAAGGATTCGAGCTAAGTTATCTAAAGTAGGATGTTTCGTGGAATTGACTTCTATGGAAATATGCCGGTTCGAGATGAACGTAACCTCGGTTTCCCGACAATAATGTCATCACCTATATTTAACTAGAACATTAATTTACATGACAATAATCCAATTTTATATTTGATGGGTTATTTATTTTTATTGAACATTTTTTTTAATTTTACTTGTAATAATTTCAAGGAATATATACATTAGTAGGCCTGTTCTGGACCCTCGTTTTCATATCTAGGCCACTTTTTTTATTTCTTACAAATCTAGACCATTTAAACGGATTTCATCCAAATTCGTTATCTCAGTCAATATCTCGTGGAGACTGGTCAATGTCTCTTCAAAATCTCGTATAGCGAGATATCGCGGAGGTGCTTACATTACAAAAATACCCTTTCCGTACTGTGTCAGTAACAAAAGATGGGTTTTGGGTATAGAGTTTGCGTCCATGGAATTTTTGATAGATATTTTGAAGCCGACAGAAAATTGAAGGGTGAGATTAAGCGGTAACAAATGGAATGGGATGTATTCGGATATGTTCTTTCAGTGAAATTGATTAGTAAAACAAGAATAAAGGATTTTGCTGGTGGATTGAAGTTTGGTTGGAAACAAGAACATATAGATGTTGATGCTGTTTCGTGAGAAGATGATGGAAAACAAAATGGGTTCAGAGAAGGTAAGTGTATGCAGCGTAGGAGTTTGGCTAGTGATTTTGTAGTGATCAAACAGGGAAGACGAGTGGTTGCTGTTGAAGATGGTGATTCATTGGAAAAGATGTTGATGCTGAGTTGTTTCAATAATGTTTAAGAATGATTGAATGGGTTGTATGATTGCAATTTCCGGGAAGGAGTGGGTTTTGAGAGAAACAATAACTACGTTATGTGTGTGAACACAAAAATGCACATCAGGTGTTTGTTCAAATGCTTGAATGGTTGATTCACTATCAAGATTTGTTATCCTTGTCATGGCTCGAGGCAGTGGTGAATTTGTGAGTCTTAAACATGATTCTGTAGATGCCAAACATGAAGAAACTGAACTATCGGCCAGCTAGCTATGGCTTGTATGGTTCTCAAGAACATATCATAAGTGGACTGAGACTGTGATCAGTATCTGGATGTGGTTTTGAGTTGAGTTTTGCCGAGAAGTGAGATGATTAAGAAAATGGTGTTGAGAATGGATGATCCTAGATTTCTTTAAATATATGATTTAAGTTGAGAAAGAACAAATGGGTTCAACTCGTGGTGGTTTTGGTTACGAAATTGTCATGATTTCCCAGCCGGAAAAAAACAGTGAAGAACATCAACTGTTGTCATTGATTTTGGTAGTGAAGGAAGGGGTTAAATGAAGTTTTTGAAGTTCAGAAACCAAGGAAGTTGGGTTATGGATTGATTTGATTTTGAGAATGTCTAGGTAAGAGTTTTGAAGAGGGAAACCATGTGAAAAACTGAACCTATTGCCGTGGGAAGAAGAGTTATTCCTGTTATTGATGTTTGAAGAGATTAATGTTTATTTTATAGGTTTGAATGAATTAGAAATGAGAGTCATTGTGGAATTAAATTACATTGCAGAGAAGGAGATAGAATATGGTCTTAAAAATCAACCGAGAGTTCATCTCTGAAGCATCAGAAAAACGCGCACGAGGTGCTTGTTAAAATGCCTGGACCGCACAACTCTTGATTCAGCCTCAACTGAAGTATCTTTGCCGTCAGTTAGATACTGCTTCTGATAGATAATTACATAGGGTCAGAGAGAATTCGAAGGCAGAAAGGAAATGAGTCAGGGGTTCAAGTTAGTCACGGTTTTGGGAAAGTTTTTTTTGGATAAAATTCAGTTAAAAACAAGTCTGACATTGTTGTCGATATTGCAGATGAACAGAAGAGATATAGAGGTGAACAGAGTTTATACACGATTAGGGAACATGGTATCTATCTGATTCGAACTTTCAGCAAGGGAATTGAGCTATAAAAGAAGAACACAGCTGAAGAAAGAGTACTCTAACAACCCCTCTACGACTGCTATCACCACATCCAACATAGAGGAGCAAGGGAGATATGGTTAGAGTATATGATGTGCTTAATGAATAATGGCTAGGTCAGGAGATGGGTGTTGCTGCTAGTTATGGGTTTGATGAATTACTAGCCACGGCGCTTACACATTTGCAACTCAGACCAACCAGCTGAGTCAGGCTAGCTAACTCGGTCTGATATGAAAAAAATAGTGACATAGACTTAAACCAACGATTCAAAGGACTATTAGGTCTTTTTAGGTTCACTTAACTGGGCTAATTTTCTATCCATCGTTTTTGGTCAAAACTAGCCTAGTTTTGTAAGAAATAAAAAAAACTGGCCTAGTTTTGTAAACCGTAAAAAAATAGGCCTATTTTTGTAAAAAGCCATAATTTCAAATGATACGTTATCTAATTAAATGCTTGTGATAATGTCCGACTTAATGTATACATTAAGTGATATCAAATTTTTTATAGCACGTGTGCCAGCACGGCACATCACGACACGTTTATTGTGTGTTGTGCTGTGCCTAGCTTTTGACTAGTAAAGCACAGCACAACACAACACGTTTAAATCGTTGGCACATCACAACACGACACATGACACGTGAAGCACACGACTTCATGTGCCGGTCCGGCACGTTTTACTGCCTCTAGATCAAGATGCGTAAAATGTGTCGTGCTAGCCCATTCTTCGCATGATACAACATACTAAAATTTGTATAAGAAAAAGAGAAATTTTAACTGCTAATATGTAAACAACTACTCCCTCCGTTTCTAAAATATAGGCAGGTTTCCTTATTTGGGTATGTTAAAAAAATAGGCTTGTTTCCATATGTGGAAAGTCAAATGTTATGATTTTACTACTATACCCATAGAGGGACCACTTCTCTCTCTCCTTTTTTCTCTCTAATATAAAAAGGAGACCACTTCTCTCTCCTATTTCTCTAATAGCAAATGAGTGGGGACCAAAGGATAGTTTTGGAAAAAAACACGAAAAAATGGCTACAATGATTAATTTTTTTAATTTTTGTGAAAACCAAACTTGCCTATTTTTTAGAAACGGAGGGAGTAAGTGTTAATGGTTGGGCTTTAAGCGTTGCGAAATGGTGAGACGCACTGTTGACGGGGTAATAATTTTACTTCCGTCTCGTAGGACAAAATCTCAGGGCCGGCCGTGGACTGATGTGGTGTGCCTTACGTTTAGCTGATAGATCAGAATTTTGGGTAATGGACAAAATGACTGCAAGTTAAATCAGTCAGAGAAGTGTTTTTTTTTACCGACGTTCCAAAAGCTAATGTTTGTTTTCGACCATTCACTTTGATCGACCCTGACTGTCTTGTGTTTGAGGCTAATCTCCCTGCAATTAATAGAATTAAAATCTGTTAATAAATTCCAAAAATTTCCGTCCTTCACTACCAAAATTAAAAGCCATTCCCAGTATTTGATAAGTTGATATCCAAGAAGTATTAGCATAGATTAATAGGAAAAATAGTCCTGCTCTCCGCTTTGATCACCTATGCGCCCAAGCACATGGCGCACATATGTTGGGTGCTTTGCCTCACTTTAATTCCTCAGGGAAATGCCTTCCCGCTTTATTTGCTCCAAGGCGCTCAAATTGGCGCCTTGAGGAAGTTTCCCGCATTAGCGACGCAGACAAGGTTCTTGTTCCCCCTCCATTTTTTTTTTCCTCTCAATAAAGTTCCCTTTTGGGTTTTGTTTTTTTATTTCTTCTCAATAAAGTTTCCTTTTGGGTTTGCCCGAAAAAAGAGGAAAAAAAAAGGACACAGATGGCCAGACAACAAATGCCCTGCTATTTAGATGCAACAAACAATGTTAAAAAATGGTCGACACAACCTTTTCATTTATGCGAGAACACAATCAAGAAATAAACAGTCCCAACGTCTGTACGGTAGAAGACGGATAAAAAAGGGTTTATGGCTCCTTTCAAAACTCTTCGATTTTAGTCTCAGCCGTTATAGAGGCTGGTGTTGGTGAACGTGTTTTCAGTTTTCTGAAACAATCGACACAGTTACGAAAGGCTTAGATCCGACAAACAATACTAATTGTTGTGTAACGCCTAGAAGTGTAAAACGTGCCGGCCCGACATAGCTCAGCCCACGAAGTCACGTGCTTAGCATGCTGGGCTGGGCTGTGCCAAAGATTCAGACGTGCTATGCTAAATGGCGTGCCGTACTGTGTTGTGCCAGAAAAATGAACGTGCTGTGCTGTGCTAGCACACTTATTTTATGTTCTCCAAAATAAATATTTTTAAGATATTTTAGTTAGTACATGTATTATTACAAAAAATAATTAACATAATGAAAATAAAATGTCAGAAATGGGTTATAACAATGTTTTTTTGTGTGTGTGAAATATGCATCAAATGTGATGTATTGTGTAGTATTTTACGCATGACGTATCGTGCTTTCTTCACGTGCTGTGCTGTGCCGTGCCGTGTGCTAACACGTGCAACGTGCTGTGCCTATTTGTCTGGCACAACACATCACATTAAACAAACATATTGTGCCCGTGCTGGACCGATCACGTGTTGTGTCGTGCTGTGATCGAATTTTAACATGCTGTGCTATGTCATAAACGCGCTGGCCCGTCCCAATTTACACCTAACCCCAGCTATCTATATTTCCATAATCCGGACCCTTGAGTTGGCAAAAAAAGAAAAACACAACTTAGCTAGAATTTTTAAATAAATCACCTGCTAATGCGTCAAGAAGAGTTGATTTGCCAGAGCCAGAAGGACCCATAATTGCCAAGATCTCACTAGGTTGAGCATACCCATTAAGCCCTTGTAATAGAGCTCTACCATTGTTATCAGTACTACTACTACTTCCCGAAGAAGGTACAGTGACCCATAAATCATCCCATGTCAATAAAACCCCATCAGCTCCTGCACTAGAACTAGATGATCCCCTCTGCCTCCCATACCCAAGCTCATTTGAAGTCGGCAATGGTGATTGCATCTCCAATATTGAACTTGCTTGGTTACTAAGAAGTGGTAATGGTGATTTACTTGGGCTTTGATTTGGTACGTATATTGGAAGATTAGCATTGGTTGGAGCCATTCAAGATAAAATTTTGAGAGAATATTATTGAAACTTCTAAGCTGTGAGTTGTGATAAAGATCTCACCGATACTAGTAATGAAACTGTCCAACAGCTTGAAGATTCACCAGCTCAGAAGATCTTCCCAAGCACAATGGATACCAGACCAACAATAAAAAGGAAAGAACATCAATTAACGCAAGTCAGAAGATATTCTAGCCAACGATCTTGCGCATATCGTGCTCAGAATTGATCGTCTCATACATTCTCTGTAAAACTATATATAGTGTAAAGCTTTCTTGGATGTAATCAAGCAAGAAAATACAATTGACTAAGAAGTGTTTTAATTCAGAATTTCTTCTAGTTGTACATGCAATGATACGCAACTATCATTTATATAGACAAATGTGAAATGTCATTTTGCCGAGTTGAAAATTAGAAAATAAGTTGGATAAATAGTACAGTGGTTGCCCCCCACTGTGGCTGTGGGGGAGTATTGCCCTTGATTTAAAGGATGTGGAACCCTGTAAATTGTACATGCATTAACCTTTCAAAAAGTCATGACAAAACCTGCATTTGAGTAGGATTGTGACTACTCCTCAGAATTTAGACACCAGTGTAATAACCAGGTATTATTGGCAACTTGGCCGTATTAACTCTTTGGAGTAATGTAGTTGTAACAATTTCCATTTTCGGCTGTATCACCCTTTCTACAATAATCATCTAGAGTATGCAAAAATGGCTAAACATATGTATTTTTTTTCGTCCCTAATAGTGACATAAAGGCGATGAATCAACTAATTATATATTGTTGGTAAAGGTTGCGATGCCAGAGAGTAAGTATATAGACAGTCTATTAATTAACTTAGGGTTTGATTGCTTGATTATGTGGTTGTTATCTTAGCTGTGGAATTTGTTTTGGTATTATCGGCTGGCTAGTTACAGTTCAAACCCTTTGCTTTGCATGGGGTACTTCTCAAACAGTACATTAGATTTTTATCTTCGATACAATTATGAATTTTCGAAATATATATCACCACCACTGGCACTGCCACCATATCCGTACGATCGGTGCATATAAATGGACTAATTAAATGCATCACATGGGAATTAATACATAAGAAGGCTCGACATGCTTTAATTAGGGTACCACTAGACTTACCATCGCCTTAAAGTTTTCATACTCGTACACCATAATTAATAATAACAGTGACAATGTCAAATTAGTTTGTAAGCAGTGGTGGTTGTGGATTCGGGAGTTTAAGTGAATATTAATGAGACAAGTACACACCGAGGAAATATTTTGGTCGAGCATCGGGTTGTGACACTAGCAGTCGCAAAACCTTGATATTTTATTTTTTTTTTTTATCTTTGCTGGGACTCCATTGTTGGAAGGATATGCAAAATAAATGAGAACTTTGGAACCAAGGCACGATTAGTATCGCTATCTTTAAGACAAATTTTCCGCTCTTCCAATAACGATTGTGAGTGCAAAAAGAATTAATGGAAATTTGTCCCCAGGATACAATGGACCCAAACTCACTTGTTGTTGTTCTAAGGATTTGCACTACCTATGAACAACCTGAACTTTCATATTTGTAGAAGAAGAAAACACCAAAGTGTAAGAGATGATGAGAAGAGAAATAGTAAGTAAGTATATTTGGGACTGCCCATCACAAGAACTATTTAGATTACTTGTGTCTCTTGCGAAGAGATGCGTCCAATAGTCATGTCTTCTCAAACAGTCACAACTGCAAATTCAAATGACAAAACTTTTCACTTGTAACTAAATGGTAACTGCCTTGGTTTGAATTTCAACAAACAGGTGAATTTGTATTCGCACTAATACAACGAAATTTCTATGATGACTATCTCTGACATATACAGTTAATGTATATTTCAAAATACCAACAATTCTCCCCCATTTTGAGAGATACATTTTGGTGATTCCTAAAACAAATACATAACCCGGTAAGTGTCTGTTAGACTTGAACTTCCAGTTAGTACCAATGCAACAAAGTTTTGTCAATTTTATGGTAAGCGTAGTTTTGAACCACAAAATTTATGTGACTAGCCGGACACATTGTACATATATGTTTCCAACATAAATCTGATGTTCTTAAGTCCGCACGTTTATGTCCATGTCTGTATTCCCGGTTTCATGAGTGTTTATGAGAACGGTCTGCATATCATCGGAAGCGGCCAAACCTCCTTACTCATATAGGTAAGCTTATCAAAGATGTTCTTGTCTTCTACATCTCTTCATAACACAATAAACTTATTAAGAGTGTCATACTCAACCTCCAAATACTGACAATCACTCAAAATTGCTAGATGCTAACACCCAAGAATGGAACTATCACGGTTCTAGCAATTTCCACCGTAGTCACATTTTCGACTTGTTTGCCCCATTGAATCTAGACTATGTTTCAAAACCTAGATTGGGTTTCCATCGAATGTGACTGATTAGTTATAGACCTTAGTCCCATTCCTTTTGATGTTTTCTTTATCTTCTCTCGGCAAAGTCCTTTCGTCAAAGGATCTGCCAAGTTTTCAACAGACCTGACATATGTTAAACTAATAATTCCGTCTCTTAAAAGTTGTTTAATGTGATTGTGTCTAAGACCAATGTGTCTTGACTTTCCATTATAAATCTTACTCGTTGCACGAGCAAGTGTCGCTTGACTATCACAATAAACGTTAATCGATGGAGTAGGCTTTTTCCATAATGGAATCTCCATTAATAAGCATCGAAGCCACTCACCTTCCTTACATTCAGCACCAAGAGCAATCAACTCGGATTCCATCGCCGAGTGAGATATGTATGTTTGTTTCTTGGATCCACATGAGATAGCACCACCATAAAGAGTGAAGATCCATCCAGTAGTTGATTTAGACTCCATATCAATGTTCCATCTAGCATCACTATACCCTTCTAAAACAGATGGATAACCTTGATAATGTAGTCCGTAATCAACTGTTCCTTTTAAGTACCTAAGTAGTCGAGTTATCCCATCCCAATGTTCTTGACTTGGGTTACTAGTAAATATACTTAGCATGCCAACAACAAATGCAATGTCGGGTCTTGTATTATGCGTTAGATACATTAAACTACCAATTATTCTAGAGTATTCTAGTTGCGACTTGCATCTGCCAGTATTTCTTACTAATTTAACATTAGGATCATAAGGAGTTGAAACAGGTGTTTGATTGTAATGACCAAACTTCTTTAGGATGTTGTCTACGTAATGTGACTATGACAGTGCGATACTATCACCATCCCTTTTAATCTTGACACCCAAGATCACGTCAGCTTCTCCCATATCCTTCATGTCAAATTTAGCAGAAAGAAACTTTTTAGTTTCATTCACATATTCCATATTTGTTCAGAATATTAACATATCATCTACGTATAGGCAAATGATAACACCACCATTAGTATCAAATTTGATGTAGATGCATTTGTCTGCATTATTTATATAGAAACCATTTGACAATATTATCTCGTAAAATTTCTCATGCCACTGCTTAGGGGCTTGCTTTAGGCCGTATAAAGATTTGTGAAGTTTGTAAACTTTACTTTCATGGACTGATTTCACAAACCCTTCTAGATGTTCCATATAGATTTCTTCCTTTAATTCACCGTTCAAAAATGCTGTTTTTACATCCATTTGATGAACCACTAACCGGTGAATTGATGCAAGAGAGATCAGTAAACGAATTGAACTAATTCGTGCTACTGGTGCATACGTATCAAAGAAATCAATGCCTTCCTTTTGTCCAAAGCCCTTGGCTACTAGCCTGGCCTTAAACCTATTGATTGAACCATCAGTATTCAACTTCCTTTTAAAAACCCATTTGCAACCTATGGGTTTTGAGCCAGGAGGACAATCAACTAATTCCCATGTTCTGTTTAAAATGATGGAATCCAGTTCATCTTGAATTGCTTATTTCCATAGAACTGCATCTGGAGAATTCATTTCCTCTTCATAGGAACTAGGATCTCTATCTATAACCATCACAAATTTAACCTCTTTTTTTTTATTTCGTATCTATCTCCATCAACAAGAAATAGATAAAATTCTGATCCGAAAGATTATTTTGTGGTTCTAGTTCTTTTAGAAACTCGTGGATTGGGATCAATATGTTGAGTTTCCTTACCAGTAATATCATGATTTGCATTAATATGTTGGGTTTCCTCACTAGAAGTAATACCTTCATTTGTATTACTGTATTCAGAATTAGATAACTCTTGTTTATCTTTAGCATAGATATGCTCAAAAAATTCGGCATCCCTTGATTCTATAATCTCATTCGTTGCAATATTTAAGAATCTATAAGCCTTACTATCCTTACATTGTCCAATAAAAGCACACTTATAAGTTTTAGGTCCCAATTTTGATCTCTTAGTATCTGGTGTTCTTACATACGTAAGGCAACCCCATATTTTAAAGTATCCCATATTTGGTTTCCTATTAAACCATAACTCATACGGTGTTATATTGGTTTTCTTATGTGGTACTCTGTTAAGAATATGACATGCTGATAGTATTGCTTCTCCCCATAAGTTATTAGGTAGGTTCGAACTTATTAAGAGAGAATTAACCATTTCAGTTAGTGTTCGATTTTTCCTCTCGGCAATGCCGTTTTGTTGAGGGGTATACGGAGCATATTTTTCATGTCGAATTCCATAAGTCTCGCAGTGAGGATGACGTTGAGAAGGCGTTGGTGCTGTCGGAGGAATCATGATTACGCACGTTGAATCCATGTCGGAGATGAAGGGGAAAGAAGCGTTGGTTGGCGCTGCTGGAAAAGCATCTGGATGGGAAACGAAGGCCCTTGCTGCTGTTGATGTGTCTTCTTTGTGGAACCTTTGATGTCCGGAGGATTGCTGGGGGAAGTGTAGGAAGAAATCTTAACGAGGCGGATCTTCTTTCGTTTGTTTCTCTTGGGGCCTAGTCGCCATTTAGTGTATTGCAATTTTCCTTTCATTATACCTTGTGCTGAGCCTCCGTGGCTTGGTCTTGTAATAATTTGTGAACTTGAAAGTTCCGCCGAAAAGATAACCATTCGGTCTTCTATGTGTTGCTTTTTTTTTTTTTTTTTTTTTTGGGTAACGGGTTTTGAATTTTGGGTTGATCTTGAGAAATTTTCAAGGAAGAAAAAAAAAAGGGTTCTTTTACTTCATTGGAGAGGATATATTAGATTTCCCAACAGGAGCGACAATTGAAATTTTGCTGGATGAATGTAAGTGATGCATCCATCCTGAAGCGATACATAGTAGTGGTGAAAAGGAAAATTGCTAAAAAGGTATTGAGGAGCATGTGTCAGGAAATTGAATATCTCGACCTTTAATATGTTGGCAGCCTCCAACCAGCGTGAATGGATCACTATGCCTTCCAGTTTATCCGTGTTGATAAATTTGCAATAGCCACCCGAGAGGATATCGGCTACTAGGTATGGTTCATCTTCCTCTTCTTCGGAAGAACTTTTCCGACTCGGTATCTTCACAATCATCTTTCTGACTTGAAATGAGGCGGCTCTGATTACTATATCCCATATCTGGAAAGGATTGGGTTGTGGTACAATCGCCTGGTGGTTGTTCCCGCAGTCTTCCAGGGTGTCTTTCAGCTCTATGGTGAAACGCTTAAAAGGTTCGGCGTTCCATTCACATCTCTTGACAGTGTTGTGCTCGACAACTGTGTCGAGTCCCCAGGGCGGGTTGCGGTGAGAAATGGTTGGTGATAAAGAGAGTGTCTTAGTCAGGCTTACTTGAGCTTGGAGTTTGGAAGGTGGCTTTGGCGACTCCTTTCCTGGTAGTAGAGTATTGCCGGTAAACTGTTGACATGGTAGCAAGTTATTCGGCTTATTGGATACCCTCTATGGCGTTGACACGGGCAAGGGTGATGCTCCTAATTTCATTTTGTTGTCGAGTACCCACGGGCGCCACAAAACCATGTCGTAGTTTAGATTCTTGACAATGTGGAAAGTCCCGCGCGTTGCTATATTTCCTATGTTGATCCCAAGATTAGCGTATCCAATCGCATGCTGGTGATTCCCCTCGTGGTCTTTGATAGCCGATGGGGAGTGAGTGGCCTCTTGTTTTGTTACTCCTGCCGCTTTTAGAGTCTTGAACGTAATAATGTTGAACTCTGAGGCTGCGTCGATGAGCGTGTTGTCGAACTAGGCATCCTTTAAGAGGGCCATGGTGAGAAGTCCCCAGTTGTGCTTCTCGGCAGGAATGCCTGGCGATATCTATTCCTCAGGTATGTTTTTTATGGCAGAGTGGAGTCGCTTCCCAGATACTATGTGGTTGAGGGATGTGAAAGCATCTCGACGCTGTTCCTTGGAAAAGTAGAGGATTTCTCATATGTGATGCATCATGGACTTCACTGTTTCGTGTGTGGAGTCCCCAGAGATTTCACAGTTTCTTATGGGAAGCGGATCTCTATGTATTCCTTCATTCCTTAGTCGTAACTCCCCTGCCTCTATCCTTTCTTTGAAAATTCTTTTCAACCTGTTGTAGTCGCTGGTTGGATGACTGACGAATCTATGGTAGTGACAAAATTTGGGATTTGCCATCTCTTCCTCAGTAGGTGGGTGCCGAGGAGCCGGTATCCTGATGACACCATCCTGGATCCATATTTCCAGAAGTTCGATTACTTCCTCGATCGGAAAGGGGAAGTACGAGTCGTCTCCTCTGGCTTCAGGGCGACGTTCAGAAAGCTTGGTTGGGGCCTTTCGCGGGGCTTCCCTTCGTGCTAGGTCCGTATGCCCAGGGTATCCATCCTTTGGAGGTGTTTTACTATTTACCCTTTCGTCCACAACGCTCACGGAGGAGGGCCCGGTGTTGTATAGCTTGTTGAGAAAATGCGGGCTTCTTCGAACTTCTCGTGTATCTTCATTTCTGGGAGGCCTAGTTCTTTCCAACAGGGATGACGCTATCGTGGCTGATATTTTAGCAGCTTCGTGGAGTTCGGAGAAGGTCTGGAATCTTAAGTTTTCCAGTAAAGCCCGATAGATGGGAGTCATGCCATTGATGCACGAATTTACTAGTTGCTGCTCAGTCGCACCCGGGTCGTGGCAGTCCAGTGCTTGAATTCTGAATCTCTTGACAAAATCATTTGGATGTTCGTCATTATGTTGGAACATTCTTCTCAGATCCAAGATAGTGACTTTCTCGGACACAAATAAATACTTCTTGTAAAAGGACGTAACCATTTCATCCCAATCGCGGATGCTACCTGGGGAGATGTAGTTGTACCACGTGTACGCTCTTCCAGTAAGTGACTTCAAAAATTCTCGCAGGCGGAGAACATGGTTGTATTCGTGCTCACCTAGATCCTCTAGAAATCATGAGACATGTTCCCTTGCGTTTCTGGTTCCGTTGTATAAGGCGAACTGAGGGGATGAGTATCCTCTTAGGAGGGGAATTCTCTGGATTTCAATTGGATAAGGAGGTTGGTGTTGATGTACGTCCGTGTCGTTCTTGATTCGGTTTTGTAGGAGTCGTTCCAGGTCTTCACGTGTTACGAAATCCAGTGGGGCGATTTCCTGCCACTAGGTTCCTATTGCGAATTTCCTCGCTTGCGTTGGTGTGCTCAGTTGCGGTGCCAATTCCAAGATCATTGGGAGCGCTTGACCTTGGAGTTATCTTGCGTATCTCTCCTGGGGGTGTGACATTAGTATCAAGGTTGTCGGAAGCATCTTCTCTTGATTCAGGCCGCCGTGGCTCCCGTGGAATTTGCTCCGTCAAGGCTTTGAGGAAGATGAGCACCTTCTTCTGGGTTGAAACCATATCTGTTTGATCCTTGTCTAGATCCTCCTGCCTTTCTATCAAATACGTGATTGTGCAATAAGGTTTGCCTCCTCTGTTATCTTGCCCCGGCGATTAAGTAGATGTTGTGGCTCGAGTGGTGATTGGAGGCGTCATGCCTACTGAAACACTAGTGGTGGCAGCGGTGGCACGAGCCATGGTGACTGGCGGCATGACATCTGAAGGTCTGCCCTCAGTGTTGTTTGAGTTGGCGGACGGTGCGGAGACATTTGGAGCGGAAGTAACCTTGACCCTGGTAACATGAGGTGTAACACTTGGAGGGGTACTTTCCATGCTGCCAAGATCGGAAGGTAACGCAGAGGCATTGGTGGAAGGACCATTTGTGCTAGGGGCGGTTTCTATGTTGGCGCCTTCAGAGTTTGTCGCGGACCCAGATCTTAGTTCTACCATGTTGAGCGAATGGTAAAGCAGATTTTGAACTAAAAATCAGTTTTTGTAACCGAGAGATTGAAACTCTCGCTGTGGTCGCCAATTGTTTATGGGAGAAAATTGCCTCTGCCGAATTTGGTAAATTCGATGGTGGAGAGACTGGTTTAAACCCTTAAAAAATGTGCTGCATGTGAGCACTTTTGATTCGAGATATCAATCTGTACAACTCTGTCCTAAACCAAGAAAATGGCCGTTCTAGATTTGCTTCGGTCACAAAGTGGAGGAGAAGGGTTGATTTGGGGAGGATATCGAAGAAGGGTGATGAGACCAGAGAGTTATGGCTAGGTAGTATCTCTACTTATATTAGAAGTGTAGAAGCTTGCGGAAGCTTGCTAGCGATGGAAGCTTTTGAGAGAGCTTGCAAAGTTTCTATCTGATAGTGTTGTATTTTTCCTGACCAAGACTTGTATGTTTTGGCAGAATAGGTGAAACCTATTTATACAAGTGAGATTGAACGTACCCTGGCCTTATTAAGGAATTGAGTAAATGTTCCAATTAAAACAGAGGAGGTGGAAACCGTTGGCTTTATGGTGAAAACGTTTTTACCATAAATTTCCTTATTTAATTGCCCGTATTCATTACTTGCACGCCTTGATTTATTGAGAGCGTAGTGTACGCTGCACGTTGTGACCGCCAAACCAAAACCCCAAGAAAGCATCCCCCAGTTTGTGTTGATGTCTCGAGAGTGGGCGCAAGTGGCAATGCCAAATTTACTAGTGAAGCGTTGTGTCATGTGCCAATGGCATGTGCGGGATATCTCGACCGCAAGTTGTACTTTGAGCGCGGGTGGCAATGCCAAAGTCGCTTGGTGGAGAATTTGGCATGTGCGGAATGCATTGGCCGCGATTTGTACTTTGAGTACGGATGACAATGCCAAAGTCGCTTGGTGGAGCATTTGGCATGTGAGGAATGCCTTGGCCGCAAGTTTCACTTTGAGTGCGAATGGCAATGCCAAAGTCGCTAGTGGAGCATGTGTGGCATGTGCCAATGGCATGTGCGGAATGCCTTGGAAATTAGCTAGCAGGTTGGGGATAGAAGTGGCTAGTGGTTGTGTGTTGGCATGTGCCAATGGCACGCACAACCACTTTGGCCAAGTCGCGGGCGCTACAATTGGATAGCGGCTTGGGATAGAAAGTGGCTAGTGGTAACGTGTTGGCATGTGCCAATGGCACGTACGGACACCTTGGCCAAGTCGCGGGCGCTACAATTGGATAGCGGCTTGGAATAGAAAGTGGCTAGTGGTAACGTTTTTGCATGTGCCAATGGCACGCACGACCACTTTGGCCAAGTCGCGGGCGCTACAATTGGATAGCGGCTTGGAATAGAAAGTGGCTAGTGGTAACATGTTGGCATGTGCCAATGGCACGCACGACCACTTTGGCCAAGTCGCGGGCGCTACAATTGGATAACGGCTTGGAATAGAAAGTGGCTAGTGGTAACGTGTTGGCATGTGCCAATGGCACGCACGGACACCTTGGACAAGTTGCGGGCGCTACAATTGGGTAGCGACTTGGAATAGAAAGTGGCTAGTGGTAACGTGTTGGCATGTGCCAATGGTACGCACGACCACTTTGGCCAAGTCGCGGGCGCTACAATTGGATAGCGGTGGTAACGTGTTTGCATGTGCCAATGGCACGCATGCCACTTTGGCCAAGTCGCGGGCGCTACAATTGGGTAGCATCTTGGGATAGAAAGTGGCTAGTGGTAACGTGTTGGCATGTGCTAATGGCACGCATGACCACCTTGGCCAAGTCGCGGGCGCTACAATTGGGTAGCGACTTGGGATAGAAAGTGGCTAGTGGTAACGTGTTGGCATGTGCCAATGGCACGTACGGCCACCTTGGCCAAGTCGCGGGCGCTACAATTGGGTAGCGGCTTGCAATAGAAAGTGGCTAGTGGTAACGTGTTGGCATGTGCCAATGGCACGCACAACCACTTTGACCTAGTTGCACGGTTTGCAAGCCTAGGGCGATATTTTTGGCATGTGCCAAACGGTATAACGGCTTAGAAATTGGCTAGTGATGCGTGTTGTCATGTGCCAATTGCACACACGGCCAAGTTGACCTAGTTGCACGGTTTGCAAGCCTAGGGCGCTATTTTTGGCATGTGCCAAACAATATAGCGGCTTAGAAATTGGCTAGTGATACGTGTTGGCATGTGCCAATGGCACGCATGGCCAAGTTTACCTAGTTGCACGGTTTGCAAGCCCAGGGCGCTATTTTTGGCATGTGCCAAACGGTATAGCGGCTTAGAAATTGGCTAGTGATGCGTGTTGGCATGTGCCAATGGCACGCACGGCCAAGTTGACCTAGTTGCCTGATTTTCAAGCCTAGGGCGCTATTTTTGGCATGTGCCAAACGGTATAGCGGATTAGTTTGGCATGGTTGCCTGTGGGTGCAGTATGTGGTTTGGTTTTGGTGTCGGTGCCATGGTGCGCAATATGCGACTTGGTTTTGGCGTCGTTGCCATGGTGCGCAGTATGCGGCTTGCTTTTGGCGTCGTTGCCATGGTGCACAATATGCGGCTTGGTTTTGGCGTCGTTGCCATGGTGCACAGTATGCGGCTTGGTTTTGGCGTCGTTGCCATGGTGCGCAGTATGCGGCTTGGTTTTGGAATTAGGGTTCTGTGTCGAAAACCTGATATTTTGAAAAAATACCCCCATTAATTATTGACACCTGAATTAAATTCTCGTAGTTAATGTGTTGCTGGTTACACTAGGTCATGGGGTTTTACGATTTTACCCCTTATCTAAAATCCACCATCGATACATGGAAACAGAAGAAACAAATTTATTAATATTAAGCTTAATCATTCCATTACATGAATATCCCTTCCCAACAAAAACACCATTTTTAGATAAAATAAATTTATCAGCCTCATACACCAGTTTAAATCCAGCCTTTTTTAATATATCACCAGAAATAAGATTTTTGGCTATCTCAGGAACATGACGAACATTTCTCAAAGTTATTTATTTACCTGAAGTGAATTGAAGTTCCACAGAACCAATTCCGACAACCTTAGCAGGACGGTTATCTCCCATTTTCACTTCTTTTCCAGCAGAGATACTCTCTTATGTTGCAAAACTGTCACGAGATTTTGCAACATGAATTGTTTCTCCAGTATCTAACCACCATCCATCGTCTACATCGACATGGTTTACTTCGAAAATCATTATAGTAAAATCAGTTTTGACGTCGGTTATATTTACTTCTTGTGACTTCAGAAATTTCTTGTGAAGTCGACAGTTCTTCATTATATGATCGGGTTTAGAAAAAAGAAACAACCTTTCCTTTTGGCTTGCTTGTTGTTGTCATTATTGTCGTTTCTTTTCCTCTTAGAGCCTCTATCGGACTTAGGAGAACCATTCTTTGTATTAGGTTTGTCACTAGACTCTCCTTCGACAATGTTGGCTTCAGACAATTCATTTGATATTTTATCAACGTTGCGATCTCGATTTCTAGATTCCTCTTCAATTTTGAGATGTCGCAGCAATTGCTCTAAAGAATATTTGTTCTCCTGATGCTTAAGCTTCTTTTTATAATCATTCCAAGATGGTGGTAATTTTTCAATTATCACTCCAACTTGAAATTCTTCGGCTACAGTAACTCCTCCGATGGTAAGTTCATCTACAAAGAGTTGTAGTTCATCCACTTGGGAAAGGACAGATTTTCCATCATTCATGCGGAAATGAACATAATTATCTATCAAGAATTTACGAGCACTTACCTCTTCTGTTTTGTATTTGTTTTCCAACTTTGTCCATAACTCCTTTGCTGTAGCGGTTTGCCGATATATATTATAGATATTTGTCGACAACGCATTGAGAATGTGGCCTTTGCATAGAAAATCATCTTCAATTTTTATCACCTTATTCCGTTTTATTTCATCCGAGTCATCATTCTTTTCGGGCGGAATCGGTGGAAGACTGTCTTCAAGAATATAGGCTAGTTTCAGAGTAGTTAGAAAGAACTTGATTTTTTGTTGCCATTGAACAAAGAATCTGCCGTCAAAACGATCCAAACGCACCAGGTCTTGGTTCATCACTTGAATCGATTGTACTGTCGCTTCTAAGTTCTCCATTGTTGCAGAAATTTGTCTTAAAATTGTTGGAAGGATATGCAAAATAAATGAGAACTTTGGAACCAAGGCACGATTAGTATCGCTATCTTTAAGACAAATTTGCCGCTCTTCCAATAACGATTGCGAGTGCAAAAAGAGTTAATGGAAATTTGCGCCCAGGATACAATGGACCCAAACTCACTTGTTTTTGTTCTAAGGATTTGCACTACCTATGAACAACCTGAACTTTCAGATTTGTAGAAGAAGAAAACACCAAAGTTTAAGAGATGATGAGAAGAGAAACAGTAAGTAAGTATATTTGGGACTTCCCATCACAAGATTTGTTTATAGATTACTTATGTCTCTTGTGAAGAGATTCGTCCAATAGTCATGTCTTCTCAAATAGTCGCAACTGCAAATTCAAATGACAAAACTTTTCACTTGTAACTGAATGGTAATTGCCCTGGTTTGAATTTCAACAAACATGTGAATTTGTATTCGCACTAATACAACGGTATTTCTATGATGACTATCTCTGACATATACAGTTAATGTATATTTCAAAATACCAACATCCATTTCCCCAAAAAATTTCTTACCATTATCTTCGAGAGTTTATTGACACTCTCTGTTGGGGGCATAACATTGCATTCACAGTTTAGACAATCTAGGCCATCTTGGGAGGCTCCACATGGACTGGCTATATTAGGCCATGCCACAAGGCCGAAAATTTCAGTCCAAAAAGCTCAGCCCAGTTTTTCTTGTTATGGCTGTTTGCCAGAAGGCCCAGAGCGAAAGGGTCCCGGAGTTCCGGTTGTCCTCATTGGTTGTGATCGATCTGACCTATCAAGTCGGAGGAGTCTAGCAAGGTGAACTTGGTCGATTTTGGGTTTCCAAAATTTGATTTATTTAATGAAATCGGTTAGATTGAATCCCTACCAATTTTTTTGAATCTAGGGCATCTTGAAATTTTTACCCATGACCAATCTTTTACTTATCAGATGTGACATCTGCGGGTGAACGGATAAGCGGATTGGATGCAGGTGGTTTTGCGGATTTAAAAAAACTATAAACTATAAACTTGAACGGATAAATATTGAGCATGAATAATAAAACTTAGATTTTAAAATTTAAATTACCAAAATATAAGTAATTAACATAACAAGAATAACATTATGTCTTTCAAACAACTAAAATTATAATAATTATCAATATGAAAGCCTCTGATGGATCCAATATTGACACTTTTGTAATATCATTGAGGATCTTCAATGCTTCTCAATAGAAAACTATATATATTATGTAGAATTTTTTTAAAATAACTTTCATATATGTATACTAAATTGTTTTTAAGATCTAGTGTCCAACGGATGGGTGATACTCCACTCGCGTCTAACTGTGAAAACGATAGGTTTTAAAAATTTAGCCACGTCCAATCATTCGAGAAGCGGATTGGCTAGGTTTCTTTGTTTTCTTTAATAGGAAAGAAGATACATTAAGAACTTAAAATAGCTAAGAAGATACACTTAGAACTAAAAACTAGGTTTACATAAGAGGTGTATTTCATGAGATCTCCAAACTCTTGAGCGAAGACTCGATCCGCTGACCTCCTACTTGAGAATCAGGCACCTAGCCAACTGGACCAACCCCTGATGGTTGGATTGGCATGGTGAAATCCGCGGATTTGGGTGTTTTTTCTCACCCCTAATTTTAACCAATTGACTAAATTTTTTTCTATTATGTAGCCCTAGGAAAATGTTTTTGTTACGAGCCCTTGCCCATTAACATACTTTGAGAAAAGAACGATATTTTGGTGGTTGGTTTAAAATTTTGGGGGCTTACATCTAGACTCGGTCAGCGATTTGGGTATGGAAACATTGGAGATGAAAACTGTGGGAGTATTATTTGTTTTAGCGTAATGTAAATTCGGTTTACTGCGTCGGTCAACGATTCACAATTCGCAAATAATTCGAAATGGAATACATACATTTATAATTCGTTTTAGGAATATAAATTCGGCATATAAATTTTGGTATACTAACTTGTAAAAATTATTTTTAACATAATCTTTCCTTAGTTATTATAATTTTAAGAAACTATACATATTGATATATGCAATATAATCAGCAAATAACATGTAAGTTTGTAGCGTAGGTCCAGGAGCATAAGATTGGTGTATGCAAGATTTTAAAAGTACAAAAATGTGAGTAAAGATGATAATTTAGTTATGACGTGGCAAAGTATTATAAATAAAGTTCGGTAATTCGTGAATACGCATATATTTCATTTTAGGTGGAAATAGCAAATCTAAGTAGGGATTTCAGAAGTACGGATGACATTTACGGATTCACGAATTATACGGATACAAACGGAATCTTAGGATGAGAAATGATAAGTTACCATTTTTCTTAAATTACCTTACTACCGGATATTCTACAAGATCTAATTTAACTACTAGATGAAAATGGGCAAAGAAACTTAAAAACATATTGCGGATCCTGGTGATTAAACAATTATTATACAATCTCTAAGAAAATATAGCTAGTCGATTCCGAATCTTCAAAATTGAACTATAATGTTACCGATTAGGGTTTCATGTAATTAGCCGGGTAAAACCCCTTCTAACTTAGCAGATCCTAAAGGAAATTTTTGTTATTAAGTAAAATAGATGGAAAGTGATATCATATTTATCCTTAATTATTTCTATTTTTTCTATAAGAAAGAATTATATTGATAGCATTAACGGAATACATGCTTGTCTTTGTCTTGAGAACCCCTCTTACTCCAGCGAATTCACCTGTACGATTACATATCATGAGTTCAATTCTGTTGCGTAAAGTAGCTTGAAAGAAAGAGGCATTAAAATTGGCTTTCAGAGCTAGAGATACGGGGGTGACCACTGTTAATCCTGCACATTTCTATGCTCAATATCTTCAGATGAAATATGGGAAGATATACAAAGTTCGTGTTTAACAATAAACTTCTTGTAGTTATGAATCAATTCACTTGGTCTTACTAGAGAATTATCAAAAATTACAGCAGTTGATGGTGGTTTTTAGCATAGGGTTAAAATCGTAAAACCCGAGGCCGACAGTGACGTCACATAACCTTTTTTTTTCTACGAGAAAATTACCAGGGTACCTTTTTTTCCTTCGTTTTTTATACTAATTAGGGTTTCGACAGGCCAAACTCTAATTCCCACACCACTGTGCCAATGGCAAACCATGCCAGCCACAACTACCGCGCCAAGGCATGCCAACCATGCTAGCCGCACCACTATGCCAATGGAAAACCATGCTAGCCACACCCACCGCGCCAAGGCATGCCAACCATGCTATCCGCACCACTGTGCCAATGGCAAACCGTTCCAGCCACATCCACCGCGCCAAGGCATGCTAGCCGCACCACTGTGCCAATGGAAAATAGTGCCAGCCAAATCCACCCCGCCAAGGCATGCCTACCATGCTAGCCGCACCACCGTGCCAATGGAAAATCGTGTCAGCCACATCCACTGCGCCAAGGCATGCCAACCGCACCACTGTGCCAATGGAAAACCATGCCAGCCACATCCACCGTGCCAAGGCATGCCAACCATGCTAGCCTCACCACTGTGCCAATGGAAAATCATGCCAGCCATATCCATCGCGCCAAGGCATGCGAACCATGCTAGACGCACCACCGTGCCAATGGGAAACCATGTCAGCCACGTCTACTGCGCCAAGGCATGCCAACCATGCTAGCCTCACCTCCTTTCCAATGGCATGCCAAACCCTTGCCACCACCATGCCAAGCCAAACGCACCTTTCCTTGGCCCTAGCCATGCTAGCCGCACCATGTGCCAACGACATGCCAAACCCTTGTCCCCACCATGTTAAGACAAACACACCAAGCCCTTGGCCCCACCATGCCAAGCAAAACGCACCTTGCCTTGGCCCTAGCCATGCTAGCCGCACCATGTGCCAACGACATGCCAAACCCTTGGCCCCATCATGCCAAGCTAAACTCACCAAGCCCTTGGCCCAACTGTGCCATGCCAAACACACCTTGCCATGGCCCCATGCCAACCTAACCGCGCCACCATACTGGCCTTCCCTATGCGGCTACCAAAACGAAGGCGTGCGATAATCAACGGTCACCCTTCAATCCTAGGAGCAAATCCTAGCTGCCCAAGGTTACCAGGTAATGCATGGTAACCTTTGGCCCAAAACCCTAGTTTGGCCATGCCAAACCGCGCCATGGCATGCCAACCTAGCTGCGCTACCATACTGGCCTTCCATATGCGGCTACCAAAATGAAGACGTGCGGTAATCAACGGTCACCCTTCAATCCCAGGAGCTAACCCTATCCGTCCAAGGTCACCAAGCAACACATGGTAACCTTTGGCCCAAAACCCTAGTTTAGCCACGCCAAACCGCGCCAATGCATGCCATGCAAATGGCATGCTAACCTAGCTGCTCCACCATGCTGGCCTTCTGTATGCGTCTACCAAAACGAAGGCGTGCGACAATCAACAGTTTCCCTTCAATCCCATGAGCAAATCCTAGCCGTCCAAGGTTACCAGATAACGCATGGTAACCTTTGACCTAAAACCCTAATTTGGACGCGCCAAGGCATGCCATGCCAATGGCATGCCAACCTTGCCGTGCCACCATGATGGCCTTCCCTATGCGGCCACCAAAAACGAATGCATGCGACGATTAACGACTATCTTTCCTCTTAAGATGCAAAATATCGACCGTCGAAGGTCACCAAGTTAGCAAGTCTCCCAAGCTCGACTTTCCAGGCAACAACAATATGCTACATGTTTTCCACAAAAAATTCGAGACATCAACACATATCACAAATTGGGGGATCCTCTTTGGGTATTGGTTTGGAGGTTTACAGCATGCGGCGGCGTACACTATGCCGGTTATAAGGAAGTATAATAAGGGTGAGGCGGTTAGTAAATACAAGGAGTTAATAGTGAAACACTTTTTTTATGGGGCATGAATTCCATGCGTTAACGGTTACCACCTCCTCCCATTTATTCACCCATTTTTCCATTCCTTAATGAGACCAGAATTTGTTTCACTTCGACTGGTATAAATGGGTCTTACCTATTTCCACCGAACAACAAGTTCAGTCAGGAGAATAAAACATTCAGAATATATTTGCTAGCTTTCCATTTTGTTATCTTCCCACTTTCTAATATAAGTCGTAGAAAACAACTACTCTTCCAGAAATTAACTATTCTGGTCTCATCACTTTCTTTGCTTCCCTCCCCAAAACCTACCTATTCTCCTTCACTTTGTGACATAGGAAAGTCTAGAACGACTATTTTTTGGTTTAGGCCGGACTTGTACAGATTGATCTCCCGAATCTAAAGTACTACCTTGCAGTACATTGTTTAGGGTTTAAATTCATTTCTTACCCATACACCCGAAATTACCGAAATCAACAGAAACCATTTTCACCCTCAAACAATTGGCGACCACAGTGGGAGATTGATCTTTCGGTTACAATGTAAATTTTTAACAATCGATCTTATGCTTCGACCCAGACGTCAAGATGGTAGAAGTAGGCGATCCTCTCGGGGATCGACGACTTAGTTACCAGATGACCCAATTATCAGTTTTAACACGACGAGTGATAACTGGGGACTTCCTATAGATTAAAAGCGAATGATCCGACCAGGGATCGATTAAAAGAGAATAATCCGACCAGGGATCGATTAAAAACGAATGATGCGACCAGGGATCGACGACTCGATTATCAGATGAGGCAACTGGGGACTTTCCACAATCATGGAGGCGCTTCCCACAAAACTCAGTATACCCGGAAGGTTCCCTTTTCATCAGGAGATGTGAGAAACCAAGTAAGTATTACCTAGACAAGATACGTGGTTTACTGTTTCAAGTTCTCACGGGAATGGTAAAACCGATAGCCACGTTTCACCCCATGTCATCTACCAACATACGGTTCCATGGTTTTTCCGAGATGTTTGCGCCACTTGCAATCATAAACAAGACAACATCATTCCCAAAAAAATTCATTCCAAAAGAATAACCCAGAACCCTCAAGGTAACATTTTTCCATCAACTCAAGAAATCCAGGAAATCAAAACCATAAACTAAGCGTTCCATTCGCCCTTCAAAAAAAAAAAAACCTAAAAAAAAGAAGTTCAGAAGACAGAAATGTGTTCAAGGAAAGTTTTTCAACAGTGGCTTGCTCTTCTTAGCAAAAGCCTCCATCGTACTTTGGAGAGCCTCCCTTTTCAACTTCAGCATCCTGCACAATTTTTCGACTTCCGCTTCCTGCTTCTTCACTATGTCTGTAGAAGGACCTTCGACTGTTTCGACCAGCAACTTTTCAACCTCAGAGAAACCTTCGAAGAACCAAGGAGCATTCCACTCGAACCTTATACACATATCGCGATAGAACCTCCAGCTCGAGATTACATCCCCAGAAATCGTGTGACCATTTACGTTGCACATGTCATCAATCAAAGACAAGGCTTCCTCCACACGCTTGACCAGCGTATATCGACTAGTAATTTTCTTGATCGTGGCAATATGACCGTAGCTTTCCCATATCTTGGTGTAAAACGCCGCATGTTTAACTGGCATGATAAATCCCCCAATCAACACGTGATCCGGATAAGGAATCAGGTATAGAGGAACAAATGTGGCACCTGTGACTTCATCAGTAACTGGCAAAGCATTTCTAACAAAAATTGCGCCAACATTCACATGAGAAATCTCCGTTATCTGAGTCACAACAACGCTTCCATCTTGACCGGCCTCTGTTTCAAAGCTATCAGACTTGGATGACATGGCTGGAGACGAAGCCGTGTCTTCACCAGTTTCCATCTCAAGTTCATATTCAGAACCGACTTCGTTCTGTGATATCACGGCTTAAACACTCTTCAAAAAAAAAGGAAGAAAAAAGGAAGAAGAAGAACATGGAGAATATTCACTGTTTCGCTTTCAGACCGACTAGAGGAAAATGCAGCACTGCTATCGGAAGAACTACTCTCGCTATCTATGGAATCTGAGCTTTCATCCTTCTCAGGTTTCCCATCGCCATGGATAGGCTCAGCACCACCACCTTCCGTCTCGGGAAGGGACATTTTATGATTACTTACAAGCTTGGTAAAGGCGTTCATGCTGCCGAGACCCTGGACGAGATACAAAGGAGGATACTCAAAAAGGAAACAAGGATATATATGATCTAACTAGAGTCAAGAGGAAAACCATACGTACCCGCATAATGGACGAACTAAAAGTGGGTAGAACTGTTGAAACCGACTGGGAACCATATGCACGTCTTTTGGATCTCCGCTCCTTCACTTGGGGACTATATGCACTCGGGCTAACAGATTTTCGCTTGGGAGAAGAAGGATCTCTATGCAGTGGATGCTCCGCTAAATCCGAGGGAGAAGGCTTACCGTGACGGTTTTCTACCATATCATTCACGAACCCATGGAAAACAAGAAACTCATCCTGCCAGAATATGTTATATTTAGAGGTTGTTGATGAATTTCGTTCCGCAAGAAAGAAAGGGAGACTTTTTACCGACTCAAGAACAGTAGCATTGAGAACAGTTAGCAACGAAACTTCTGGAATAGCCGGCTGACGAACAAGTGGGACCCCTTGGTGAAAACCCATATGCCGAGCCGCCCTATCAATATTGTAAGACACCGCTTTGCAAGATCCTCGGAAGAAAGATGGCACGTGACCAGGAGTGCAGCTTCGTATGAACACCATCTCTCCAACACTCATATCCTCTTTATCAGAGGACAAATACATGCTCGGAGCAGGATCAAAGGTACTGATCTGAGTTAAGGACTCATGCAGCGGATCCCATGGATGAAAATTGACCGTGCTAATTGTCAAGGAATCTAACCAGGTTCGAACCGACCCTTGGATGCCTATTCGACCAATGCAGTATCCTAGAGCCACCCCAAGATTTGGGGAGTACTGCCAACGGTTTTGGAGCATACTTTTCGAAGTGCTCCCACAACCACGCTTGGAGAAAGAAGGCATGAACATACGAATCCACTTTCATGTAACCATTTGAAGCGCGCATGTCCCCAACCAGCTGATCCAAATGTGTGTATAGAGAAACAAGAAACAGGCCGCCAATAGGGAGAATGACACCTTTTGCCAATTTTATGGCAAATTTAATAAGTTCCTATCTTATCTCTCTCTTACCCGAGCAGTCATCGAAAATGTCTTTGGATAACCAAAGAACCAAAAACGCCACAACATGGAGCGGACTGTTCTTCTGATTCGGCTCCAACTCATCAGGAAACCACTGAGACACCCACCAACCATAGAAGCATCTCGTATCATTTTCTTTCCGAACGAATCCTTTTGATTTCGCAACCAGAGCGGCGCGTATTTCCTCTTCATCCGAAGACAACATGACATCGAGGCTACCTAATACGGGAAGGTTCAGCAATACGACCACGATCTCCATGGAAATAGTCATTTCACCCCACTTGCATATGGCCGTGTGAGTGTCTGGACACCATATGGAAATAAAAGCAACCAAGCCTGGAATATCTTTCCTAATTTGAAGAACCGCGGAAGCCGCGACAACATCAATAATCTGCGCCTTAGTCAAACTGACCTTTACACATTCCTGTCTCATCATGAATCTCATCCATTTCTCAAAGGGACGCAATGGGTTCACATTGATCTTAAAGTCAATAGGAGAAGCATGGTACTATTTCCTCTGAATACAAAACCTTATTACACCTCCTGGTCGAACCGACCGGTCAGAAGGATCGACACATACTTGGGATGATTTTTTCTAATCGTAGCGGATGTTGTGAAGAACTCGTCATCTATGCTCGGCTTGGAATTGCTAACATCTTTCGGTATGGCAGAAATTGTTGAAATCCAAACGAAAATCCTCTCACGCTTCTTTCACCTCCGAAGTAACTACAATGGAACATTACGAAGAGAAATTATTACGAAAAGTGCATTGAAATTATTTTAACAGACGCAGGAGAGCCGTCCTGGACGCAAGCCAATTGGTTCAAAAGTCATTTTGCACATACGCGAAGAAATGGGGACTGACAGACTCTGCATCGCCATTTTATGCAGTGGGAAATTTGCGCCCGGCCGAGTAGGCACGCCCCACAACGGGAACCATGCATATGGACATACCAGGAAAAAGGGAAACCCTGAAAGCTAGATTTTCACGGGAAGGGAGTAATAATGCTCGTGCACACCTACTTCGCACAATAATTGAGGCGGCCAGCATCACCACGACATTCACGCCTAATTTTTATTACAAGTTCGTGCAAAGCATACCTACGGCTAGGGTTCATACCAACTCAGAATAACAATATTTCTACAAGTTCATGAAAAAGTACGCTTATATCTAGGGTTTGCACCAACACAAAAGAAAAGAGGAAGCAAATTAAAGAGGAAGTGTTGGAAGGCATACCTGGGGTTTTCTTGTTCACTTTACTGTTACCACACGGCCAAAATAACATAAGTATAAAACAAAAGGAGAGGCCGGACCACCTTTTATAGGCGTGATACTTGGGAGTTTTGGAAAATGAAAGGATTTCCTATTTTGAGCCAAGTAAGGAAAAGAGGCAACCGGTCCTGCGAATACAAAGTTACCACGCCAAGACCGTCCGCGCCATTACCCTAGCCCCACATGTCAAACCGTCCGCCATACTTTGCCTCTCCAAGACCACGCATGCTTTGCCTCTCCAAGCCGTCCGCGCCGTGACTTGCTAATACCAGCAAATTTGCCAAGTCAGCATCATGATGTTCCCTAGCCCAGTCAAGGTGATGTATGGCCAGACAAAGCCAAAAAATTTCGTCTCAACGCTCCATGGTCTGCATCCCTAGTATAATTTATGCAAGGCCGCCAACACGAGAAGCACAAACTCTCTTTACCTCTCGAAAAGATTAGTCGGACTTTCCTGACCATCTTATCACGACCTGTTGTTTCAATTTCTTGTCCTAGCCTGTCACCATTTTATGCTTACCTCGCAACAATGCCCCTGTTCCGAGATAAGTAGGGGACTTTATGTTGATGGCGGTTTTTAGCCTATGGTTAAAATCGTAAAACCCGAGTCCGACATTGACGTCACAGAACTTGAGTAAATAATGTCTCCATTAAGCGCATTTATTGAACCCTTTAATATGTTTGCGAGAAAATTACCAGGGTACCTTTTTTTTTCTTTTTTTTATACTAATTAGGGTTTTGACAGGCCAAACCCTAATTCCCACACCAATGTGCCAATGTTAAACCATGCCATCCACACCTACCGCGCCAAGGCATGTCAACCATGCTAACCGCACCACTGTGCCAATGGAAAACCATGCCATCCACATCCACCGCGCCAAGGCATGCCAACCTTGCCGCGCCACCATGCTGGCCTTCCCTATACGTCCACCAAAAATAAAAGCGTGCGATGATCAACGAATACCTTTCCTCTTAAGATGCAAAACATCGACTGTCGAAGGTCACCAAGCTATCTTCTTTGGGTATTGGTTTGGAGGTTTACATCGTGCGGCGTACACTACGCCCGTCATAAGGAAGTGTCATAAGGTTTAGGCGGTTAGTAAATACAGGGAGTTAATGGTAAAATACTCTTTTTTATGGGACATCAATTCCATGCGTTAACGGTTACCACCTCCTCCCATTTAATCATCCATTTTTCCATTCCTTAATGAGACCAGAGTACGTTTCACTTCGACTGGTATAAATGGGTCTTACTAATTTCCACCGAAAAACAAGTTCAGTCAAGAGTATACAACACTTAGAAAACATTTGGTAGCTTTCCATTTTGTTAGCTTCCCACTTTCTGATACAAGTCGTAGAAAACAACTACTCTTCTAGAAATCAACTATTCTGGTCTCATCACTTTCTTTGCTTCCCTCCCCAAAACCAACCCATTCTCCTTCACTTTTTGACCGAGGCAAGTCTGGAACGGCCATTTCTTGGTTTAGGCTGGACTTGTACAAATTGATCTCTCAAATCTAAAGTACTCCCTTGCAGTACATTGTTTAGGGTTTAAATTCGTTTCTCACCCATACACCCGAAATTACCGAAATCAGCAGAAACCATTTTCACCCTCAAACAACAACACATTATTTTGTTTCCAAATATGCCAGAGAACATATCGTGCAAATATAATTTTTCCTTGCATTGAATCCTTATTAAATTGAGATGAAATAAAATTGAGTAGAGTTAACACCTCTAGTATTAGCGAAACCAGGATCCATTGCAAAACAAATTCTCTGAGTAAAGGGAATGTCCATAAACAACTATTGCATACTCTCACCAAAATCACCCCACGAAGGACAAGTAATGACAATATAATGCACAAATCTACCTATTTTATCCTAATATGTATAACATTATTATAGACATTTCCATAATAAATGATGAATTTTTGGAGGTAGTCTGACTTTACATAACCATGAGCGGGATTAGTTTTAGTAATAATTAAACAATCATCTGCTTAAAAAAATAAAAATAAAAAAGTGAAAAACAGAAGGACTTGAAACCTTAATTTCCTTTAATAAAAATGTTGTTTTCGGCATTAATCAGAGCCATTGAAAAAACAAAATGTTGTTTTCAGCATTAATCTAAGCCTTTGAAAAAAAAATCAACACCGAGGATAAATAAATAAATAAGGAGAAAAGGATCCTCGTAATAATATCTCTTATATGACATAAAAAAAAATCTTATGATAGCAAGTATTGTAGCATCTTTATAAATTGATATGCGATAAACAAATAGCCACGATAAATTAATGAATTTTGTCGGTCCCAGTCGGGGACAACATGTTAAATTAATAATTCGTTAAATTCATCAACTAATATAAAATTCAGTCTTTCTATAAATCCCTTCTGATATATAAATTAATAGCTCTATAATTACATAAAAATAATTTTATATTTATATTGATTTGGTAAAGAAGAATTCAATTTTGATTGGATTTTCTTGAAATTGATGTCACATTGAATATCATCTTGGATTTTTCTTAACAATAGAAGAGATTTAGTTTTATGGTATGGTGATGCAATAACTATTCAATGTCCTAGGAGCTTCAATAACTTCTTTATAAAAGGTGTCTCTATAACTACAATTTCATCTTTGGCTTTCGCATCATCACTTTCCTTACTTCCCATGATACTTTCAATTATTTCCTCGTCAGTCAAAAATATGAAATAGTATTCTCTTGAAGGTAGTTCAAAAGGTATTCAATGTCCATTCCATTGCGATAATTCAATTCTTTGATTAAATTTTGCAGTTCTCTAGTGCCTTCATTATCTGACATTTCATATGAATTATCTAACGCGGTGTCATCTATTGAACGAAAATCCATTTTCCAAGCTGAAACGACAAAGATCATCACGTCTAAAACATTAATCTTCTCGGTATTTGGTTTTCCTATGATAGAATCGAGGACTATAATGCATCTTGAAAGTTCTTATAATCCTTGTGTTACATAGATTGAATTTTTTGATGTAATGTTATATGGAATTATACAATGTTTTGATATATTAATATATTTATCGATAATTTAATATCCCAATAAATTGATAAAATTTTCCGGTCCGATGCTATTACTTTATAGAGATTATACTGTACCATTATGTCGTTATGACAATACTGTTTGACTTGGACTTGGTGTACCAAGACTTTTAGTGGGCCTATCATGTATTCAATAGGAAAACCTAGGCCAGTATGTTCAATTACAAACAGAGTAAACACAAATTTTACTAGGAGTTGAAACCCTTCTACAAATATCTAAAATACTGCAAAGCAACAATCCTCATTTATCATAAATCTTGTTCTGCATATACATTATTTGAGCAAGAAAATGGAGGAGACAAACTCTGAACGCCCCGATGAATAATCAAGTCTAGTTATCATTAGATGTACAACTTAAGGTTTTCCATTGTTTGCACTGAAGAAACTTCTTAAAATAGGTTTAAGCTTTTCTGACATCTTAATAACACCAAAGAACATTAGTCTATATAAGACCACCATTCCAAACAAGACAGCCAAATCAATCCATTTTGAATAAACCATTGGCATTTGCCATATATTTTCTATAATTTCTTCACCGGTAATAGTTGATGAGCCACTGCACTGATCCCTAGGAAAATTTAATCCTTCAAACTCATTTTTGTAGAGTCCTTCATTTGCGTACCTATGGAATGCAATGTAGTACATTGGGTATTTCCAAAATATATTTGGAAGGTCAGCTGGAAGTCGAAAGAAACCGGCATTTAGTGTCATAGTACCTTGAATTCCTGCTCCTATTATTATATATACCTAAAAGATAATTAGGAACCATACTTGCCACCACCATCATTAAGCTCTCGACTAACATTACAGATACGAAAATTACTAGAACAAAGAAGAGAAAATGCTCGAGTCCTTTATGAATACCAACTAAATAATAGGCATGCTCTGTTCTCTTTAAGTACATAAAATATCATACCAATACAAAGGGATAGATGATAGTGTATTTCCAATGAAACTGCGGAAATACACAAACTATGAGTCCTTTATGAAGACCAACTAAGTAATAGGCAATGGCTCCCGGGATTACGGAGATTATAAGCAAGTACGGGATAGATGATAGTGTATTTCCAACTACGAAAGACGCAACACCGTAGTGCCCATTCAATCTTTCTCTACCAAAGATCTAATATTTAAAGGTGAAAAACAAATATAAAATCAGTAATAGTATTAGTATGTACTTATATAGATATGGAGAAAAGTTCGCAAAAAATACCATCATATCCTCCACAAAAGAAGGGAATCCTCCAACTGACATGATAGTTAATAATGAAGCTACAAACATAAGCATTGCACCTCTAGCCTGCAAAATTTGGGAACTGTTTCTATTACAAAATGCACCTATGGTTAGTTTTATGTGAAAATTCAGAAACTGTTCTCTTTACCCGTATTGAACCAAAACTGTGGCCAATGTCATAAAATATCATACCAATACAAAGACATAGTGAAACATAGATTCCAAGACGCAACCAGTAGTAACCTATATCACGGTTCATGTTCATGAAGGACCTTCTTGTAAGGACAAATGACTGTGTTAAGAAGCTTGCTTGACTTCCATTCTCAAGTATTCTCCCTTCCTGTAAAATTGGGAAGACATAAGTAGTAGTACATCTATGTTGTGCCTAATAAACACAATAGTCACAAAGATTCATTGAATGTTTCTTTTAATGCAAAATGGAGAAGCCACTTAGAAAAGAGGTGGACCCTCTAATCACTATTTTCTGACAAATTTGTTGTTGTTGGACACCCTTACAAAGGATGTGCGACTCCGTCGAGTACCTTACTAGAAATTTCAGATATTCGATGTTTTACTCGTTGGAAGAACTGAGACGACTTGTACGACTCGACTAAAATGTTGATTCCTTCCTCTGCATTTGCTGGTTTATTTGCCACAAAACCTATGTCCTCATCTTCTTTAAGACTTAGCTGATCAAAGTCTTTGTTGATTGTTCTCAGGTAATGATCTGATGGGTTTTGTAAAGTGGGACAAGGGAATCCATTAAATGCGAAAAACTACAAACAAATGACAAAAATCAACAACTACCATAAAATTTATGGAACGAGTTACTAAAATCAAATGCGAGAATTATGAAACCGGATAATCAGTTAGTTACCTCATGTGCTGCTGATGCATGACCAAAGTAAACTGTTTTACCGGCGGAAAGCAGACAAAGATTATGAAAAAGAGAAAATACTTCACTGCTTGGTTGGTGGATGGAAGCAATAACAGTCATTCCACATTGTTGTGTAATCTTCAAAATTCTGGCCATGACGTGGTTAGATGCCGCACTATCGAGACCACTAGTGGGTTCGTCTAGAAAAAGAAGTTTCGGACGTGTTAGAATCTCTTTACAAATTCTTACTCTCTGCTTTTGTCCTCCGCTAAGTCCTTGACTGCTCCACCCACCGATTCTTGTGTTCATTGCTTCTTGTAATCCCATATCCCTTATTGTTGTTTCAGCTCTCTCTTTTTTTTCTGAACTTGTCATGGATTCAGGAAGTTGGAGCATAGCAGAGTAGTAAACAGTTTCTTTTACGGTTAACGTCGTTGTTAATGTATCATCTTGAGTAACATAAGCCTATAAATGTGAAAAATAAAAAGATTATGATGGAAGTTATTGGATCACGAAATAACACGCTAAAATTTGTACATAACATGGCACGACACATGATTTGGCAAACACAACACGCTAAAATTTGTACATAAACTAGCGCTTAACCCGTGCCAAAATGGCACATGCATAATTTTCATCTGGATATTAGATTTAATATTTATTAATTATAGAGTTCACTCTCCTTATCATTACAAAAGTGATGGAAAAACCAATAGATATATTTACTTTTCAGTCCATAAATCTTTTCTCATGTACTCATATATGAATCCTTTATAGTACATATGTTTTGATATTTGACAATCTCCCAAATAATGCCTCTTCATGCCCGAGCTATATCCTATCAGAATTATTTTTCACATGCTCTTTCAAATAAAACCAACAATATTTTATATGTTATATGGTTTACAAAGATAAAGATATATTATTGATCATTTGAAATGTTATTGCCCTTCTGCATCTGCCATATTTTAGTGACCGCGTAAAACCAAAACATCGAACTATGTAGGTTAAAACAAAATTACATCACTCGAACTTATTCGTCATATTAATAATTGTGTACGTATTAACAGTGTCCTGATCCTTGTTGATTTTGTCCCCTTTAAAAATGGTCCAAAAAGATAAAAACTCAGAATGGACTCTACAATACATATTGCATTGTATGTTCTTACTATCTGAATAACACAAATAAATACTAATTCATTTATCTAAGCCACTATATTATAAAATATTGAGCCATTTCAGATGGCAACACATTCGACTCAGAAAAGATATAACTCCAATTCTTCGAAATTCTCAGACAATCTACGACATTAACCTTCTAAATGTGAGGTTATTCATTGCGTAAAAATATAGTTAGTAGCCAAATGGTTAACCACTTGACCTAATGACAATAAACTCTGGTATCCATCATCGTTGAACAAAAATAATGTTCTACCATTTATTAAGAAATACGTGAGATGATCCGAAATTAGTCATTGACAACCACTGCTCACCAATACTTACCGATACAAAAACACCATCCACCATTTTTGTTGTTACTGAAATAGCTTCCATCACTATTTAGATCAGCACCACAACGTTTTTGCCTTTACACCACCACGACCACCATTGTGGTCTACTTAATATATGTTAGCCAATTTAAATATTAGTTAGTAGAATAATCTAATTATTATCGTTTTTGATGCAACGTCTACTATGGAAAATTAATAGAATATTCGTTATGAAAAACTAATGAAAAAATAATAATAAGGTAATTAAATTTTAGCCGTTAGATAAATTAATAATCCCAATCACAACCATCAATTATGAGAAACAATTACAACATTAGATTTATCTATTGTAAGAATAAAAATGACAATTGTCCGTAATAAGTTAAAAAGATTATGTCAATTTTAACCCTTTTCATTTTTGTTGGCTCTATATAAACTGACAATTGTTTTCCATGTTTTTTAATAATTAAGTTTGTTTATGGAGAACAGATAGGTTGACCGAAATATATGTCACGAAGAAACCATGGAGTGAAACATGTAGTGGGACCAATTGAAAACCTTTATTATCCCAATGGTAGATCCATTACCCTACCATCGTTCAATTTTTCTCGGGTTGTTTTTCAGGACAAATTACGGTCAGCGTGTGCAATTTTTGTTATGTTTTAACCAGTTTATTTTCACATTAAAAAAATCAACCACAACTTTCGTAATAATGTTATTTGTGTTCTAACGACATATAATAAACATTTGCCCACTTCCACACTGAACCTGCACTACCACCACCAGAACCACCCATTACCACTACATATTCCACCACCATCACTATCGTCACCGGCTCTATGCACCACCACACTCAAACACCACCCTGGTCATTCCTAATTTCTATTAATATTATTTTTAATAAATTTATTATTTATTTAATAAAAATATATTTAGAAAAATATAATGGGTTGAAAAGAATTTTAAAAGTTATTATGTTTCTTTATCAACAAATTTATTATTTATATTTATTTAATGAAAGTATATTTATTAAGATGTAATTATAAGATATTTATAATAAGAGATTAATAAAATATTTATTATAAGAAATTAATGATACAATGATGATGTAAACAACCACAACCATCGATTTAGCTTTCCTAAGGACAAATCCTGAGCGTTCTTTATCTTGCGTAATTTTTCCATGCTTTGTTTATTAAGATAATTATAAAAGAGATATTAATAAAATAATCATTATAAAAAATTAATGATAGAATAATGATGTAAACAACCACAACCATCGATTTAGCTTTCCTAAGAATGAATCCTAAGCGTCCTTTATCTAAGCTAAGTTGTCCATGCTTTGTTTTATATTCTTTATCTTGCTTTGTTTTATATTCAGGAATAGTTCAATCGAGCCCATGGATTTATATATCTAGGTCATTTATGGTCCAATCTAAGGAAATGTTTTTTCTCTTCAAAACCCATTGCAAGGGGCGATGGACCCGTATGTAAATGATCCAACCCTCATATGTCCTAAGAATGCCGTGGGATTGAAAATGCATTTCTTAGGCCTATTCCTATGGGTATAACAAATTCTTAGATTTGTCACTTTGGCGCCCACTATGGATATGACAAAGTGGTAAACGTACGTGCCTAAATATCAAATATACCACTTAGGAACATGAAATAAAAACTATATTGAGCGATAGGGACTCTATTGTTTCGTTGAGCGATGCCGATTTTATCGCCAACGATTTTCTGTTTATCTCCAACAATATCCTCTTTACCTACTAGTAATTTTATATCTTTGACACATTCCTCTCTCCCACATTTGTATTATCTTAATATATTTTCATATATAAAGAATCCCTATAAAGATTCGGAAAATAGGTCATTTGTCCAAATATTTTTAAAACAAAGTTCAAATGGACGAGTAAAAATAATTATGTGTGAAATGGACAAAAAAAAATAGCAAGGATGAAACTGGATTCATCCTGGCTTATACTTAAGAAATAGTGAGGATGAAACTGATGTAAATTAAAAATAAGAAAAAGTATTTGAAAATGGGTAGGATGAAACTGGTTGCATCGTGGTTATTTTTATATTTTTGCCCATTTAAACAATATCAAAATCTAAATGTCTTTTTCACTCAAAAATTTTCAAACAAATTTTCCACACTTGCGATGGTGGAAAAATGCATGTGGCATTGCAAACTAAGTTTTATACTCACGAGACATCTCACTGCGGGACCCACCTGACTCAAAACCCATCCCCTGTAAGTGGGAGGTCCTGTGAGCTGCGTCTTGCAGTAAAATCTGGGAAGACTCATAATATTATGTTGATTAGTCTTGTTAAATTCATATATATATCTCATATTAACCAGTTGGACATCACAATTTTTAGGCTCTTAATTAATGTTTTTGAGATAAATATGAATTTAACATGGAAATGGGAAATTTTAGAGCTTACTTTCTAAACATGTCTGTACCTTGCCTGATGTGTGTCTCACCTCAAGCTGATGAACCAGATTTTTGGGAAATAGATAAAATGACTACGAGTGAAATTAGACAGAGAAATGGTTTGTTTTTACCGACGTTCCAAAAGCTAACGCTTGTTTACGGCCATTTACTTTGATTGACCCTGACTGTCTTGTGTTGGAGGCTAATCTTCCTGCAATTAACCGAATTAAAATCAGCTAATTAGTTACTGGTATATTATCTTTAACTACCAAAATTAAAAGCCAATCAATCTAAAGCTGACTAAGTTGGTAATATCATTCTAATAAGCACCAGTAGAGATTATTTCAAAAACTCTTCGATTTTACGAAACACACCTTGGGTAGAATTTTACAAGTAAATTAATTACCTGCTAATGCGTCAAGAAGAGTTGATTTGCCAGAACCAGAAGGACCCATAATAGCCAAGATCTCACTAGGTTGAGCATACCCATTAAGCCCTTGTAATAGAGCTCTACCATTGTTATCAGTACTACTACTACTTCCTGATGAAGGTACAGTGACCCATAGATCTTCCCATGTCAATAAAACCCCAGTTTCTGTATAAGAAGAGCCAAACGATCCCCTCTGCCTCCTATTCATAAGCTCATTTGGAATTGGTAATGGTGATTCCATCTCCATTGTTGAACTTATTTCGTTATTCAGAAGCGGTAATGGTGATTTACTTGGGCTTAGATTTGGTATATACCTTGATGGCACATTTGTAGTATTACTTGGGCTTAGATTTGGTATATACCTTGATGGCACATTTGTAGTATTTGCTGAAGCCATCTCTAAACAAAAACTTGTTTTGAGATAATAATGATATGATCAATCTATAAGCTGTGATGCACCCACCTATCATTTATATAGACGTACAAATGTCATTTTGTCAAGGTAAAAGTAACAAATGAGAAGATATGTAGTAAGGAACACTACGGGAAAAATCATCATTGACGACACTTTATTAGCGTTGTGGTACCCCTACGACAACGCTTTTTTATGCATTGTGTAGGTGGGGTATTGTAGAAAGTCCAAGATTTTCTACAATACTTGAATAAGAGTTGTAAAGGGTGATGTGATTCATGGTTCGACAATATTTTCCCAAAGTTGTGATTCTCTTTCAAATTTTTTTGAAAGCCTAACATAACTCTTGCTTGTGTTGTAGAACTATCTTGGACAACATAAGTAGGATATTGTAGAAACATATATAACAACAATTACTAGTATTATGAATAAGGTTTGCACAACCCTCGTATGAATTGTCGAACTATCTTGGACAACACAGACTTGTGTTGTAAAGTAACTGTTTCACAACATCTAGCTTATGTAGTTGAAAACTGGAAGACAACGTCTATTAGTATTGCGAATACTCCTCTCACTACACTTTATTAAGTTGTATAACTATTTTGAACAACTCCTGCTGATGTTGCAAGATTTGATTTTACAATGATTGTCGTGGGTAGTAGAAATTTTTAACACAACACTTATTAATATTGTGAATATTACAGTCAGTACACTTGTTAGCATTGTAGAAGACATTCTTTCACAACCATTGGTTTGTGTAGTTGAAATCTGGAACACAACTCTTATTAGAAGTTGTGTGCATAAAACTATTTTGAAGAAAAAAAATTATAGCTGAAACCGAATTGCCGAAAGTATTTCATATTCACATTAAGCTTCCAGTGTAACACATTTAGATTCATTCAAGTTAACCTGCCACTCCAATTGCATTACCTAGCTAACTTCAAGTCACCTTGTATGAAAGTGTGTTCCGCAACAAAAAAAAAGAAAATGATAGATTCTTTTACATGACCAAGCATATAATGGACATAACACAAATCAAACCCTACTCAAGAACCATTTTTCAAGTTTTTTTGCAGAAAACTCATCAGTATTCCCAATGTTAACCTGAAAAGGATTAACTAGTAAATCGGCAGCAATTTTACGCACTTCCTTGGGCCAAGTTGCAGTGTACATCAGCGTATGGCGGCGAGGAGGCATCTCATTAACAATTTTCTGAATCTATGGCTCAAAATCCATGTCCAACATCCTGTCTTCCTCATCAAGATGTCAAGACAGATGCTCACATTGCTGTTAATATTAGGGTGAATACCTTTGTCCTGAAGGTAACCTGCAAGAACAGATATAAGTTAAATAGCAAGTCTTGATTACGAATACACACTTTAATCTACACCTTAATCATTAAAGGATAACCATTCCAGTGCCTCCAGTAACAGATATGAACAATTAAAGAATCATCTCTGATGTGGATTACTTCCATACATCACTAATACTGGTCATGAACATGTAATATAAAAGTAACACTTCAATTTTTACTAAGACCCGGAAATGTTTAAAAATTTAAGACAAAAAAACTCAATGCTATTTAGAAGAGTTACCTTTAATGGGACGTATGGAGCAAACCCAATTCTTGGAATAAACCAGCGCAAGATATTAGCATCAACCTCCATGGAAGAAAAATCAATCCATTGATCAATATGATCCTGCACCAGACAAGTTAACAAAATGAGATCAAGAATGAAACAATTGGAAAATTTCACCAATTGTAGTACCACCCTAAAAAACAAAATAATAAAATATGGCCTTTAAGAAATAATAACATTGTGTACGTGTCCAAGTTCATGCTTAGCAGATGCAAAGGAGTTACAAATAAAAAAAATTATCCAGAGGTTGCAGGAATACAAAAAAGGGAGAAAGAGGCTAAGCAACAGGAGAAGAAAGGAGCAAATTAACTATTAAAGAATAAGAAAGTGCGGTCAAATTACCTATTTAACTCCACGCATCTTGTTTTCCATGTTCTTCCTTTCCTTGATCTCTCAATTTTGGTATCAAATTCGTTCTGCCAAACCACGATAATTTATGAGAATGTAAAAAATATCCATAAAAAAGAAAGAAAATGGAGGATAGTCTGAAAACAGTGGACAAAAAAGGACAATAACTAAAACTGTTGGGGAACAATATAACATTGAACAACTGCCCCTGACTATCCAGGGTATGTGTACAACTAATCAAACTTGGTTCAGTAATATATGATTTCCAGGAGAAAAATTGAGGACATTTGGAATATCAAACAACGAGTATGTCTTTGAAAATAAATCATAACATAAGTCTTAATGGTAATATCTTTATCTATCAAGGGAATCATGACATTTCTAAAGCTATAATCACTAGCAGGTGAGAACGTAAACATGAACTATTCAAGCAAAAGAAAGTACATTACAAAAGCATATAACATGCATAATAATAACTTGAAATCTCTATTGATTCAACCAAGAGTATTTAACTTTTATAGCTCTAGAACTCCATTCTCAAGCATAAAGTAACCATAACTGTCCACATACCATGAGCTCAAAAACTCATGCTAACAAACCAAACGCAGCAGATAGTACCAAGGATTTAAAAAAAGCACAGTATCATCTCTACCAAATGTTTTCATTTTCCTCTACAATCTATTTATAAACAAGATGGTTCATAGCGATACATTTGGTTCATAGCACACTATAACACTGATTTGACATTAGTCGATCTCTTTTGTCTGTCAAAAACTAGTCAAAACTGAACAGCTGCACCTAATCAGGAGAAAAAGTCAAGACACATGATATATTAGGGGAATCTACTAAATAACCAACATGCATGTCATTTAAAATAGATCATAACATAGGCCTTCCCAGAAATATTTTTATTTATCAAGGATACACATTCCTCAACTTAATCAATAATCACCAGCAGGAGACTTATTACCCCAATTTCAATTCTCTACTTTGCATTAACAAGACCCAGAAGCAATGTCATTAACTGGCCCAGTGATTAAAGCCCTGGATTGTTAAGTTACGATCAGTACAAGCTTAGTATCGACAGGTTTAAAAACAAAGGCGGAGAAGATGAAATGAATTACCCTGGATAATCCGTAGTAGAATCTCTCAACTCCTTGAGAAATCTTGATTCTCGTGGGTATACAGGCCCATTCACTGAACCAGCTCAACCAACTAAATTCAGGCCCTTGGAAAACTCCAGCCACATAGAACCTCCACTTTGACCTGCTTCAGTACCTAATACAAATCTCCGGAACAGATTCAAACAGCACAAACATTAAATCAATCACCACAAGCAGTCATTCTCACAATCTGTACTACACATCAACGCTAGCTTCAATCAATTCCATCTCCAATATCGGCTACAATTTACATTGCCACCACTGACTGCAATTCTTCAACTCTGATTGGAGCTCCATACAGCCATGAATCGATAGCCGTAACTCATTTCCCAGCAGCTACGCAATAGCCCACATATCTATCCCATTATCTCTGAATTTCAGACTGCATACATGAATCCCAAATTGATTGATGTTGTTAACAGCTGCACTGAGTTCCAATCTATATAAACAACCCCATCATTGCTCTTGAACCATCACCGAAATTTCTCCTTGTATCTGCTACAATTGACACTGCAGTATACTTTTGACCTAACCCCAATCACAGTAAGAACCAGCAATAAAAATAACCTTGAGTTCGTGGTGCTTCCATTGACCGTGAACATTGTCATACTTGAACATGTATGTCTGCAAATACATAAACCATCATTAACAAATCATGCTGCACATAATTACTGAGAATTATGGACGATCCATAATAATTTTTAATCTCAAACATGCTTATAAAATGAGATTAAGAAAGAAATTAATCATAAGTTCAATTTGGACAAATCAATACCATCTTACACAATCTTCCCACAATTTTAAATCATACATTTGAACTGTCAACTAAAAAACTTTTAGGAGACACATGAATCCCAGGAATTACAACTAATATAAAGTTCCAAACTTCCAATCATTGGATCAACCATAAATTAACACTTAGTTCTGATAACAGATTAGATATACAGATACCACGATCATAATTCATAAAACTAGACTCGTAGATTTAAGAAATAAAAACACAATCCAAAATCAAATCGAAAAAGAATTCCATCAAATTAACAAGATTAATTATAAAATCAATTCCATCAAAGCCTCATCTATAGAAATCATCGATATACCAAGAGTGAAAATCATTATACCATGTAATCAGTAGTGATGAATGGATCGTTAACAGCAACAAGTTCAATCACTGAACACCCCTATCTATAGATTTCATTTTTGAACCCAAATATCACTCGAATCCATGGCAGGAACACCTTTCCTCTTCACTTACTCAAACCATCAATCAATGTTGCTGTAAACATCAACGATTCAACCAATTTCATCTCCTGCTGCCGTTAATCTCTTCCATTAATTTAAATAGACCTAATTTCGATTCACATAAAACCCCCAAATTCATTGTTTTGCTATTGTAGAATGATCACCGAAATTCCCTTGAATCTCCATCTTGTTGGTAGCACAGCTTGAAGAAGAACTAAAGTTCAGATCCCCTGTTCATTGATAACAGCAGCACTAGCTTGTTGATGTTGTTGCAGTTAACGCTTGCTCATTTCGCTGATTCTTGGCTGAATCCAGTACCTACACTTCAATAAATCGAACCACTAAATCTTTGTTGATAACTCCACCAGCTTGATTGAGAAGTGAAAACCTTTGTTTCGATATGAAATGACATGTGGTGGTGAAGATAACACGTTCTTAATCATAGATGAAGAAGTTGTTGTCGTTGATTGTCACCGAGAAGAAATAGGGGGTTTTGTGTAATTCATTGATGGGGTTGATTAGAATTTGGTTCAGATCTGGATTTGATGAGCTGATATTGTTGACTGTTGCAGATGAGTAAAAATACCAAAATTGTGTTCTTGTTGCAGGCGTTTTGAGTGATTCAGCTGGTGTTGGATTAGGGTCGATTTGATTTGGCGTTTTGAGTGATTCTGCTGCTGGTGAAATCATGAACTGCTGAGTGCAGATAGGAAAAAAACAAAAAAAAACGAGAAGAGAAGAGAATGAGCGGTGCGGTGTATTTCTCTCTCTCATTTTGTGTAGATAAGGTAAATACCTTAGATTTGGAATCTGCACCGTAGATAATAAAGTCACACGGATTGCAGATAGTAAGGGATGGTGTAGATTCAATTTAGGATGCTCATACGGATTGAACAATTTGTGTGTTTATCCTTGTGTTACTTCAAACTCGTGTATTCGATTTTATTATCACTTTCCATATGAAACAAAATCCAGAAAATATATCAATAAATTTAAGATATTATTATCGACCTTCATTTATAAAAAAAAATTCAAAAATATATGGGAATGAAGCAGAAAAAATAAAAAAAAAGTGTGTTTTTTTGTGCGTTCTCTTTGTGCTTTTGTGCTTCCGGTTTGAATTTCGACTAGTCACATATGTCTTGAGGAAATTTTGACTAGTCATACAGGTCATGAAATTCAAATGTGGTATAACGACGTACAAAATATAAACCAAGAAGCTTCGGGTGGTTTCTGACTTCAACTTAGAAGGATACATTATCGAAATCGATAAATATGAAGCTTAGTGTCGATTCGAACTTCAAATATGGTATAACAGCATACAAACTATGAACCAAGAAGCTCCGGATGGGTTATGACTTCAAACTTATCAGGATACATCATCGAAATCGATAAGTATGAATACCAATGTCGATTCGAACTTCAAATGTGGTGTAACGGCATACACACTATGAACCAAGAAGATTTGAGAGGGTTCTTACTTCAAACTTAGCATGATACATCATCGAAATAGATAAATATGAAGCGCAATGTCGATTAGAACTTCAAATTTAGTATAATGCCATACAATCTATGAACCACGAAGCTCTAAGAGGGTTCTGACTTCAAACTTAGCATGATACATCGTCAAAATCGATGAATATGAAGCTCAGTGTCGATTCGAATTTCGAATTCGGTATAAAGACTTACAAACTATGAACCAAGAAGCTATGGGTGGGTTTTGACTTCAAACTTAGAAGGATACATTATAAAAATCGATAAATATGAAGCTTAGTGTCGATTTGAGTTTCAATATGGTATAAAAACATACAAACTATGTACCAAGAAGCTCCATATGGGTTATGACTTCAAACTTATAATGATACAGCATCGAAATCGATAAGTACGAAGCTCAATATCGATTCGAACTTCAAATGTGGTGTAACAATATACATACTATGAATCAAGAAGATCTGGGAGGATTTTGACTTCAAACTTAGCAAGATACATCATCAAAATCGATAAATATGAAGCTCGATGTCGATTCGAACTTAAAATTCAGTATAATGACATACAATTTATAAACCATGAAACTCTGAGAGGGTTCTGACTTCAAACTTAGCATGATACAATTGTCAAAATCGATGAATATAAAGCTCGGTGTCTATTCGAATATCAAATTCAGTATAACGACATACAATTTATGAACCATGAATCTCTGAGAGGGTTCTGAATTCAAACTTAGCATGATACATTGTCAAAATCGATGAATATAAAGCTCGGTGTCTATTCGAATATCAAATTCAGTATAACGACTTACAAACTATGAACCAAGAAGCTCTGAGAGGGTTCTGACTTCAAACTTAGCATAATACATCATCAAAATCGATAAACATGAAGATCGAATGATCGATGTCGATTCGAACTTCAAATTTAGTATAATGATATACAATCTATGAACCATGAAGCTCTGAGAGGGCTATCACTTCAAATTTAGCATGATACATCATCAAAATCGATAAATATGAAGCTCAATGTCGATTCGAACTTCAAATTCGGTATAATAACATGCAATCTATGAACCACGAAGCTCCGGGAGGGTTCTGACTTCAAACTTAGTAGGAAACTTGGTAAGAACGATGAATCTATCGATTTAAAGGTAAGATTTTGTCGGAATATTCTCCGAAACCTTAAACAAACCCTATTTCTGCATATTGTATGCATACCAGGATCCTAGATCGAAACCTGGCCACAGGTGGACTACTCTAAGTCAGAAACTTGTTAAGAACGGTGAATCCATCATCTACAAGTAAGATTTATTCGGAATATTCCCCGAAACCTTAAACAAACCCTAGTTATTCTGGCATATTGTTTGCATACCCTGGCCCCGAGATCGAAACTTGGTCAAGGTGGACTACTATAAGTCGGAAACTTCGTAAGAATGATGCATCCATCCATTTACATGTAAGATTCATTTGGAGTATTCACCTAAACATTAAACAAACCCTATTCTGGCATATTATATGTATACCCTGGCTCTGAGATCTAAACCTAGCCGTGGGTGGACTACTATAAGTCGGAAACTTCGTAAGAACGATGAATCTATCCATTTTCGTAAGATTCCTTAAAAATATCCCCAGAAACCTTGAACAAACCATATTCTGGCATATTGAATGTATACCCTGGCTCTGAGATCGAAACCTAGCCGTGAATGGACTACTATAAGTTGGATACTTCGTAAGAACGATGAATCCATCCATTTACAGGTAAGATTCCTTCGGAATATTCCCTGAAACTTTAAACAAACCATATTCTGGCATATTGTATGCATACCAGACTATGAAATAAGTAAAGAAAATACTACAGACTATGAAAATGACCATATTACCCTTAGTGAAAATAAGTGCAATAAATATTATCGAAACTTTAATAATGACCAGACTACCCTTATCGGAAATAAGTAATATAAATATTACACTTTGAAAATGACCATATTACCATTTACCGAGATCGAAACCTGGCCTTGAGTGGACTACTCTAAGTCAGAAACTTGATAAGAACGACGAATCCATCCATTTATAGGTAAGATTCCTTCAGAATACTCAACGAAACCTTAAACAAACCCTATTTCTGCATGTTGTATGCAAACCAGGCTCTGAGATCGAAACATGGCCGTGAGTGGACTACTCTAAGTCAGAAACTTGGTAAGAACGACAAATCCATCTATTTACAGATAAGATTCCTCTGGAATATTCTACAAAACCTTAAACAAACCTTATTTATGCATATGGTACGCATAACATGCTCGAGATCGAAACCTGGCCGTGAGTGGACTACTCTAAGTCAAAAACTTGGTAAGAACGACGATTTCATCCATTTACAGGTAAGATTCCTTCAGAATATTCTACGAAACCTTAAACAAACCCTATTTTTGCATATTGTACGCATACCAGGCTTCGAGATCGAAACTTGGCCGTGAGTGTCAGAAACTTGGTAAGAACGACGAATCCATCCATTTACAGGTAAGATTCCTCCGGAATATTCTAATAAACCTTAAACAAACCCTATTTATGCATGTTGTACGCATACCAGTCTTCGAGATCGAAACCTGGCCATGAGTGGACTACTCTAACTCAGAAACTTGGTAAGAACTACGAATCCATCCCTTTACAGGTAAGATTCCTCTGGAATATTCTACGAAACCTTAAACAAACCTGAACTTCTCCGAAATTTATCAGATTTGAACATCACGGGTGCAAAGATTACTAGAGTTCGACCTGAGTTTCTCATTCGGATGAACTGAATATGAAATTTATCAGATTTGAACATCACCGATTCTAAGATTACTAGAGTTCGACTTGAGTTTCTCATTCGGATGAACCGAAGATGAAATTTATCAGATTTGGTGCAACAAATATTATGGAGACTGTGAAAATGACCAGACTACCCTTATTGGAAATAGGTAAAGTAAATATTATAGAATGTGAAAATGACCATATTACCCTTAATGGAAATAAGTGCAATAAATATTATGGAGACTATGAAAAATGACCAGACTACCCTTATCGGAAATAGGTAAAGTAAATATTACAGAATGTGAAAATAACGATATTACCCTTAATGGAAATAAGTGCAATAAATATTATGGAGACTATGAAAATGACCAGATTACCCTTATCGGAAATAAGTAAAGAAAATATTACAGATTATGAAAATGACCATATTACCCTTAGTGAAAATAAGTGCAATAAATATTATCGAAACTTTAATAATGACCAGACTACCCATATTGGAAATAAGTAATGTAAATCACAGGTTAGAAGATTACTAGAGTTCGACCTGAGTTTCTCATTCGGATGAACTGAAAATGAAATTTATTAGATTTGAACATAACGGGTTCAAAGATTACACTAGAGTTCAACCTGAGTTTCTCATTCGGATGAACTGAATATGAAATTTATCAGATTTGAACATCACCGATTCAAAGATTACTAGAGTTCGACACGAGTGTCTCATTCGGGTGAACCAAAGATGAAATTTATCGATTTGGTGCAATAAATATTATGGAGATCAGTGAAAATGACCAGACTACCCTTATTGGAAATATGTAAAGTAAATATTACAGAATATGAAAATGACCATATTACCCTTAATGGAAATAAGTGCAATAAATATTATGGAGACTATGAAAAATGACCAGACTTCCCTTATCGGAAATAGGTAAAGTAAATATTACAGAATGTGAAAATGACGGTATTACCCTTAATGGAAATAAGTGCAATAAATATTATGGAGACTGTGAAAATGACCAGACTACCCTTATCGTAAATAAGTAAAGAAAATATTACAGACTATGAAAATGACCATATTACCCTTTGTGAAAATAAGTGCAATAAATATTATCGAAACTTTAATAATGACCAGACTACCCTTATTGGAAATAAGTAATGTAAATATTACACTTTGAAAATGACCATATTACCCTTGATGAAAATAAGTGCAATAAATATTATGGAGACTGTGAAAATGACCAGACTACCCTTATTGGAAATAGGTAAAGTAAATATTTTAAAATGTGAAAAATGACCATATTACCCTTAATGGAAATAAGTTTAATAAATATTATGGAGACTGTGGAAAATGACAAGACTACCCTTATCGGAAATATGTAAAGTAAATATTTCAGAATGTGAAAATGACCATATTACCCTTGATGAAAATAAGTGCAATAAGCATTACAGAGACTGTGACAATGACCAGACTACCCTTATCGGAAATAAGTAATTTTCAGAGAAGGCTTCGCGCTGTTTGCGGCTCAGTCACCTGAGCATTATTTTTTGAGCATTACATTTTTTTTTACAACACTTATGAAGGGTTGTCATAAAGTTAGTGTATTAAAGAACCACAAACTTGACAGAACCTGTGATAGTGTAGGATTGTTAGCGGTGTAGATTACCATGCCCGAGGTTCAGGATCGAATCCCGCAACCTCATTTTTTCCAACATTATATATTTTTACTACAACAACACTTATAAGTGTTGTTATAGGTTTCAATTTAAAAAAAATGAAAAAACCAAAACTTGTGAATTGAAATGATGGTTGATGAGCTACACTTTCATGCAGCAGGTTCATGTTCGAATCTTCCCTCTAACATATTTTCCATTATCTTATTTTTGTGTTCTTCAACAACACTTGTGAGAGTTGTGATAGGCTAAGTCACTACACTTATAACAGAGTTTTTATAGCTAAATGTCGTCACAACTCTTTTTCTTAAGGAGTTGTCGTTTGTTTTCATTATCATATTTTTGTGTTCTTCAACAACACTTGTGAGAGTTGTGATAGGCTAAGTCACTACACTTATAAAACAGAGTTGTTATAGCTAAATGTCGTCACAACTCTTTTTCTTAAGGAGTTGTCGTTTGTTTTCTTAGCGCAACCCCTTGGTCCTAAGGGTTGGAAGTGATAATATACGACAACTCTTCCCTTGAAACCAGTTGTAAAACATAAGACTTTCTACGATATTTAGCAAAGTGTTGTGAAACCCCAGTTGTAGATGTATATTTTTCCTGTAGTGGAAAGTAATCAGGCATGGTAACCTCGTGGAGAATTATTGCCTTTGATTTGAGGACGTGGAACCCTGTGATCCATGGCATTTTCCTACGTGTCTACAAACACTCTATCTCGCAGCATTTGCATATTTAAGTTTCCAGACTCCACAGGAAAGCATAACGTTCATTATGATGATGACTTGCAGGCCACTACTAGGCTCAAAGATTCTAGGTTATTGAGTTTAATGTCTCACAATTGTGTAGACAGAATTATATTGATCTCATATTTATATTGGTTACATCAGGAGCAAATAACTAACCTAGAACTGTTTGTACGATTTTACAGGAAAGACTATACATAAGACTAGGAAGTTTTACAGGACTAAGTTACAGCAGGAGAATAGGTCTTTACAAAAAAATACAACTGCAAGGATTTGACTCGGTTTTGTGTGCTGATGTCGTGTGGTCCTTTCCGCACACTCCAAGTAGTACGTCTAATACCCCCCCCCCCCCCTCAAGTTGGAGGCTGAGGAGAGTCTTGGCGAAGACCCAACTTGCTGGCTAAGCGTTTAAAATGATCTACCCCAAGCGTTTTGGTGAACAAATCTGCTAACTGTAAAGAATAGGATAAATAAATAGGTTTGATAAGACCAGATAATAGTTTTTCACGAACAAAATAACAATCGATTTCAATATGTTTAGTTCTCTCGTGAAAAACTGGATTTTCAGAAATATGTATAGCGGCTTGATTGTCGCAATAAATTGAAACAGGTTTTGGTATAGGGATACGAAGGTCACGAAATAGATAATGTAGCCATTATAACTCAGAAGTGAGCCTTGCAAGAGCTCGATATTCAGCCTCAACAGAAGAAAGTGAAACTGTGGGTTGTTTCTTAGATTTCCATGAAATTGGACTGTCTCCTAGCATGGTAAAATAACCAGTTGTGGAACGACGAGTTGTTGGGCATCCAGCCCAATCAGAATCAGTATAGCCAGATAAAGACAGAGAACTAGTGGCAGATAGAAAAATACCATGACTAACAGTACCTTTAAGATAACGCACTACCCTATGTGCAGCATCCAAATGATCAGAACAAGGTTGCTGCATAAATTGACTTAAGTAGTTAACAGAGTAAGTGATGTCAAGACGTGTCACCTGAATATAGAGAAGACGACCTATGAGACGTCGATAAACACTAGGATCAGACAAAGGAGTACCAGAAGATGGAAGTAGTTTTAGATGTTGTTCCATCGGAGAAGGAGAAGGTTTAGCTCCTTAAAGACCAGAGTCATTGACAATGTCAAGAATATATTTGCGTTGACAAAGGAAAATGCCTTTGGGAGAACGAGATACTTCAATGACCAAGAAATATTGTAAGCAACCAAGATTCTTGAGAGAAAACTGTGATTCTAGTTTATGTTTTAGATCCTGAATAGCAGAGTCATTATTACCGGTGATAATAATATCATCAACATAAACTAAAACATAAATAGAGATTTCACCTGAGTAGAAGGTAAAAAGAGAATAATCAGCATGAGATTGTGTGAAACCTGCATTGAGAAGAGCTGTGGAAAATTTAGCAAACCATTGACGAGATGCTTGCTTAAGGCCATATAAGGACTTATTTAATTTGTAAACACGATTTTCTCCTTGCTTTTGAAAACCCGGAGGGATCTTCATATATATATCTTCTAGAAGATCACCCTGTAAGAAGGCATTGTTAACATCAAGTTGATGAAGAGGCCAGTTATAAATAGATGCAATGGATAAAAGGACACGAACCGTGACCAATTTGGCCACTGGAGCAAAAGTGTCGTGAAAATCTATGCCTTCTTGTTACGTATAACCCTTAGCAACAAGACGCGCCTTGCGACGTTCAATCGTACCATCAGATCGATATTTGGTTTTGAAAACCCATTTGCACCCAATGGCAGTTTTGCCCGGGGGAAGATCAGTAATAGTGATGGTGTCATTGTTTTGTAGAGCCGTATGTTCTTTGAAAATAGCATCATGCCAATCTGAAAGTTTAATGGCTTCTGTAAAATTACGTGGTTCATCATTAGTGAGAACTGACGAGATGAAATCACGATGTTGTGGAGTGAATTGAGAAAGTGATAGATAATCGGTTATAGGATAAGAAGCAGTCGACTTACATTGTTTAACCGAACAAATAAAATCCTTCAAATGTGAAGGCCGATGATGTTCTCTGGCCGAACGACGTAAGACAGGGTCAGACACAGCAACAGCAGGAGAGTAGGTTGCTGCTGGAACAGTAACAGAATCTGCACTTTGCAGAAGAGAGTCAGGAGAAGTAGCATCATGCAACGAGTCATCTATAGGAACATAATCTGTACGTGGCAGAGAAGTATTAGTATGATATGCTGAAGAATTTCGGGAAGACTGAGAAGTCATCTAGGGAGAAAATTCCAAATGAGAAACATGAGTATCATGTGACGATTGCAGTCCTGAGTAAGCAGGAGAATCGTCATAGACAAATTCATCGTGAACAACAGGTTTAAAAATATCCTGAGTAGTAATCTGGGCATCCTTAAAGGGAAAGATATGTTCATGAAATACAACATCACGAGATACAAATGTAGTTCTGGTGGAAAGATCGAGCATAATATAACCTTTATGGTTATATGGATAACCTAGAAACACTCCCGGCACAGCTTGCAGATCAAATTTATTGGTTATCTTAGTATTACGGGCATAACATAAACAACCAAAAATGCGAAGATGACGATAGTTTGGTTTCGTACCTAATAAAACCTCATGAGGAGATCGTTTAGAAAGCACCGGAGTTGTCATTTTATTGATAAGATAGGTTGCTGTTAAAATGCATTCACCCCAGTATGTAATTGGAAAATTGGCCTGGAAACTAAGAGCCCTAGCAACAGTCAGTAGGTGACGATGTTTCCTCTCCACCACTCCATTTTGTTGTGGGGTAGAAACACAACTACGATGATGGTGAATACCATTGTCATGAATCCTCGCCTGAAATTCTCGAGATAAAAATTCAGTGCCATTATCCGATTGAAGACGTTGTAATATTGGCAAAACAGGTAAATAAGTTCCTGTAGAGATGGTATGAAGTTTTTGAGAGTATTGAGTCACAACGTGGCGAGCAAAAAACTTAAGAAATTTGCATGTTTCACTCTTGGTATGCATAAGATATACCCAAGTACATCTGGAAAAGTCATCAACAATAGTTAAAAAATACTTTGCACCAGTCATAGAAGGAGTTGAAAATGGCCCCCATATGTCACAATGAATAAGCTCAAAACAATGAGTAGAAGAAATACGATTTTTATTAAACAATAAACGAGTTTGCTTTGCTAATGGACATACATCGCAAGAATGAGAAAAATTTGACTTAATATATTCATGCATATTACATAAATAACGAAAACGATCTAAACTAGGGTGTCCTAGTCGACAATGCCAAATGTCGAACGACATCTTATTGAACAAAAATTTAGACGATGCTGATTGAGATGTAGAGGTCTGTAGCTGATAGAGACCAGAAGTAAGTTCACCCTGAACAATCACTTTGGTCGTGAACGGGTCCTGAAAAGTGAAAGAATTATGTGTAAGAACGACAACACAATTCAGAGAGCGAGTTAATTGGCTCACAGACAAAAGATTAAATTTAAAATTTGGGATATAGTGAACATTAGATAGTTTCAAAGTTGGTGAGAAAACTACTTCACCAATGTGTTTGACAGTAGATAAAGTGCCATCAGGGAGTTGCATTTGAATCAAAGACGTAACCGGTGAGTAGGAAGAAAAATAAGACAACGAGTTACAAACATGGTGAGTAGCACCACTATCCACAAACCACGGTTCAAAGAAAAAAGTATTAAATAGTTTACCTGCGAAATTCACTCTTGGCTCCATCGGAGTATCCTCAGAGGAAGGACTTATCAGTGCCAAAAGACAAGATTATTGCTCAGCTGAAAGGGCCGGCAAAGCAGGTTGATGTGCAGGTTAAGGTTCAGATGAAGGAACAATGACATTAGCAGCAACATACTGTGAGGCAGACGTAGAGGGAAAACCGTGAAGGCGATAGCAGCGGTCTCGAACATGTCCATGGCGATTACAATAATCACAATGGGGTCTAGGCCTTTTGTTGTGAGTCGCAGCAGTGCGAGTAGCAGAAGACGATGCATAAAAGCGATTCGTATTGAGGGAAGCAGACTCGATGCTGGGGAGAGGAGTTGCAGTAATGTGCTGCTGTTCTTCCTCCTGCTTCACCATGTTGAATATGCGGAGAGCAGTGGGGAAAGGTTCCATCATTAGGATATGACTTCTGAGGTTGGAGAAGCGGTCATGTAATCCATGGAGAAACTCCATGGCTCTTTCACGTTCGAACCTCTCAAGAAGAAATTTGCCAGCACCACATATACAAACCTCGGTGACAGCAACAAGAGAGTCGTATTGATCCCACAAAGTTTTAATCTTTGTGTAATACAGAGATACAGACATCGATTCTTGCCTAATAGCGGATATAGAAGACTTAAGACAGAAAAGAATAAGTGCATTAGAGATGCAAAATCTCACCTGGAGGTCTTTCCAGATGGCATGGGAAGACGGAGCATAAAGGAAGCTAGCACGAATATCAGGTTGTTAGGAATTCAGTAACCAGCTGCCAACAAGATCGTCACATCTTTTCCAACATTGATATTGCAACGCATCCTTTGGAGGAGGCAGTGAACCATCGACGAACCCAAGCTTCCCTTTAGCGTTTAACGCTTTGGTGATTCCTCTAACCCAAGAACCATAGTTGTCTCCCTGTAAAAGAGGAGAAGAAAGAAATTTGGCCGGATTATCACTTGGGTGGATAATGTAAGGATCTAGGGTTCTAACACTCCCTGAAGAATTAGCTTGGTTTTCATGAGTTGGACTTGGAGGAGATTGATCGGAGGTTGGACTAGGAGGAGTTTGATCAGAGATATCAACCATTGTGAGAGAGAAATTATAGTTTGATAGTTTAGCGGAAGAGATGAAGATAGGTCCTAGGATGGATCAAGATGATACCATCAAAGATTCTAGGTTATTGAGTTTAATGTCTCACAATTGTGTAGACAGAATTATATTGATCTCATATTTATATTGGTTACATCAGGAGCAAATAACTAACCTAGAACTGTTTGTACGATTTTACAGGAAAGACTATACATAAGACTAGGAAGTTTTACAGGACTAAGTTACAGCAGGAGAATAGGTCTTTACAACAAAATACAACTGCAAGGCTTGGACTCGGTTTTGTGTGCTGATGTCGTGTGGTCCTTGCCGCACACTCCAAGTAGTACGTCTAATATAGGCCATATTCTTATTAAAACACATGAGAGGCTAGGGGGCGAGGTATTGATTTTCCACATACGATCACCGAAAATCGTGATACACATTGTTTTGCCGACGTCGATCATGACCTGTATATACTTTGACATGGGCCTGATGAGCTGTGAAGTATTGAATTATGTGAAGATATGGTGGTTGGCAACAATAACTGTGAATGTAGATAGGTAGTACAGTGAAATGACTAAACATGGCAAATTAAGGAAATCTCAGAGTAGTAATTAGACTTAGCTGTTTGGTGGGCTGAGTACTAGCTGTCATTGTTTTTTGCTCATTACAAAGCCAAAAGGCACCAAAGTTTACAAAAGATACCCATTACTGGCCAGACACAAATGAGAACAAGGCAAGTGTCGTTACCATTATAACCACTGAAAATTTTAGATTTCAACAACTACTCTGAGATTTGCTTAATTTGCCATGTTTTGTCATTTCCAAAGTCGAAAAATATCATCGGTTGTCGGTTGATAATAGCAGGTTTACTGTCCTCGCACATGTGGAAATTAATTAATAGCTCGATTGGATCGATAGCCTTTCATCAGTTTTAAGAACACAGCTATTGGCCTGCAGGTCATCATCTCCCGTGCATCACAGCTATAGATAGCTACGATCGATGAGCAGAAGTTCCCTGCAGAAATATTATTAATTCACTATTCTATTACCATGTCTTCATGGCTATTACTTATTCTTGTTTTGATTGCGCTTTTCATCCATATACTGATAAAGAAAAAAAACCACAAAAAACATGCTATACTATACCCACCTGGTCCGTTTAAACTTCCCTTCATAGGAAACTGCTTGCACTTGCTATTCCATGGCTCACCACATCGTTCTCTATGGCAACTGTTATGACCAATGGCTCTTCTAAGCACAATCAATAGAGAATTGAAATAGAAATGAAAACAAATGTAAAATAGGCATACACACAACACAGGGATTTATAGTGGTTTGATCAAGATGATCTACATCCACTTTGGAAGACGACGATAACGTTGTACTATGATATGAACAAGATTACAAGAATGTAAACTCCTCTCAAGAACAAGACCTTGTTCTTGCTCTTACTCTCTCTATACACTACTAATGTTTCTCTCTTTTGTTTAGGAACTTGAACTGATTTTGGGATGCTTATACAATGGAAACTAGAAGGCCTTATATAGGTTCTATGAGGTAGTGTATATGTTGACATAGAGCACACAAGAAACATAATGGGAGCTCCACTTCTTAGTGGTTGTTACACTTCTCTTAGTGGTAGTTCCACTTCTTAGTGGTTGTTCCACTTCTCTTAGTGGTTGTTCCACTTCTCTTAGTGGTATCAAGGCACATTACACTACAAATCTCCACCTTGACTTGAATACCATCACCACTTATCATCATCGTCTTAAACTCAGCCCCTCGGGGGCTCTCAACACCTGTTGACACCAACCAAGTCCAAGCAAAGGTTTGAACTTGATACTTGGAACTGGCTTCGTCAACATGTCCGTAGGGTTATCCGCCGTAGGAACCTTTAGCATCGCTATCCTACCTTCTTCAACTGCATCCTTGATAAAATGATACCCGACATCGATGTGCTTCGTTCTCTCATGATACATCTCTGTTCTTGGTCAAGTGAATGGCACTTTGACTCGTCACAAACAAAGTTGCATTCTCTTGCTTGAAACCTAAATCACCAACCAAACCCATCAACCATATACCTTCCTTCACCGCTTCCGTGGCTGCCATGTACTCTGCCTCGATTTGTAGACAATGCAACCGTTCTTTGCAAAACCGACCTCCAACCGATAGTACTTCCACACAATGTAAAAGTATAACCTGTCAATGACCTTCTTCTATCAAGATCACCTGCATAATCGAATCAACATAACCCACAACATTTGTCGAATCACCATAGTGTTTATCAAACACTAAAGCAACATCTCTGTACTTCCCCTTAGATACTTCGTAATCCACTTTACAAACTTGCCAATGAGCCTTCCCGGACTTCCCATGTATCTACTTACCACACTCACAGCTTGTGCGATATCCGGCCTTGTACAAACCATAGCATACATGATGCTACCAACTGCGCTTGCATATGGAACTCGAGACATATACTCGCCTCATCTCAGCTTTGAGGTGATTGCTTTCTAGAAAGTTTAAAATGAGCTTCCAAAGGAGTACTTACTGGTTTTGCATCTTTCATACCAAACCGCTCCAACACCTTCTCGATGTAAGCCTTCTGGGACAAATGCAACTTGCCTTCAGCTCGGTTTCTATGAATCTCCATGCCCAATATCTTCTTTGATGCGCCCAAATCCTTCATCTCAAACTCACTACTCAATTGCTCTTTCAGCTTCTGTATCTCTGACATGTCTTTGCAAGCAATCAACATATCATCAACATACAAGAGTAAATACACAAATGAACCATCTTGGAGTTTCCTGTGATATACACAACTATCATACTTACTCCTGTCATAGCCATTTGCCACCATAAACGTGTCAAAACGTTTATACCACTCGCCTTGGAGATTGCTTCAAACCATACAAAGATTTCTTCAACAAACATACATGATCTTCTTTTCCAGAACTTCAAACCCCTTTGGTTGTTGCATATAAATACGCTCTTCCAAATCACCGTGAAGGAAAGCTGTCTTAACATCTAGTTGTTCTAATTCTAGATCTTTCAAAGCAACTATAGCAAGCAATGTTCTAATAGAACTATGTTTAACAACAGGAGAGAATACCTCATTGTAGTCAATGCCTTCTCTTTGCGTAAACCCCTTTGCCACAAGCCTTGCCTTGTACCTTGTTCCTTCACCATCTGAAGTGCCTTGTTTCTTCTTGAAGACCCATTTGCTTCCAACAATCTTCTGCCCTTTTGGTCTTGCTACTATCTCCCAAGTGTCATTATTGTCAAGAGACTCAATTTCTTCGATTGCGGATGCTCCCCATTCTGCTGATTCTTCACCACCGATTGCTTCTTCATAGGTTGTTGGATCATCCCTATCTATGCTCTCACCTACTGCAAATGCATATGCAACCAAATCAGCATGGCCGTATCTTTGAGGTGCTCTAACTCCCTCCTCTCTCTGTCTCTTGCAAGATTGTACTGATGACCTTGTGCTTCTTCTTCCTGGGCAGGTTCTTGCACAATATCTTGATCATCATCATCATCAGAAACAACAGTCTTATTGCTTCCTTGAACTTGCACCTCAAGTTCCACCTTGTCACCAAGCTCCACCTTATCACTAACACCCTCTTCAGCTTCTCCATCTAGTTCTTCATTCTTTGGCTTCAACATCGATTGCTCGTCAAATTTCACATCTCTGCTGATAAGAAACTTGTTTGATCTTTCTGCTGGACACCATAACCTGTAGCCTTTCACGCCCTTTGCATACCCAAGAAATATACACTTCTTTGCTCTAGGCTCTAGCTTCCCCTCATTCACATGAGCATAGGCTGGACATCCGAATATCTTCAAGTCTTCATAGTTAGCATGCGAACCTGTCCAAACTTCATTTGGAGTCTTGCACTCAATGGAAGTCGATGGAGATCTGTTCACTAAATAAGCTGATGTGTTTGTCGCTACGCTTAAAACGCTTTGGTAACCTGGCATTGGAGAGCATGCACCGTGCCTTCTCCATTATGGTTCTGTTCATCCTTGCAACACCATTTTGCTGTGGTGTTTTTCTGATCACGGTGTCTCACAATCCCTTGCTCCTTGCAGAACTCGTTGAACTCACCCCCACAAAATTCCAAACCATTGTCTGTCCTCAAGCACTTGATTTGTCTTCCGGTTTGCTTCTCAACCATAGTCTTCCATTGCTTGAACTTGACAAAAGTTTCATCTTTGTGTTTAAGTATGAATACCCATACTTTCCTTGAGAAATCGTCAATGAACGTCAGCATATATCTACCACCACCGTGTGAATCGACCCGAGAAGGACCCCAAATATCAGAATGAATATAATCCAGAATACCTTTGGTGTTATGAATAGTTGTACTAAACTTGACTCTACACTGCTTTCCAAAGACACAATGTTCACAGAAATCAAGTTTGCCTGTTTTATGACCACAAAGAAATCCCTGCTTGCTCAAAACAGCCAACCCCCTCTCGCTCATATGCCCTAGACGCATATGCCACAACTTGGTAGTATCATCATCAGAACTTGAAGAACATACCGCTGCATCACCCGTCACAGTAGTACCTTGCAGCGTATAAAGACCATTAATTCTCTCGCCCTTCATAATTGTAAGACTTCCTCTTGAGACACGAATAACTCCACCTTCACCTTGATACTTGCAGCCATTTGAATCAAGCGTACCCAAAGAAATAAGATTTCTTCTCAGGTCCGGAACATGTCTAACTTTAGTTAAAGTCCTCACCATACCGTCATACATCTTAATTTGAATTGTACCTACACCCACCACTTTACAAGTGACATTGTTTCCCATAAGAACTTTACCACCTTCTCTAGCTTGATAAGTAGTAAACCACTCTTTATGAGGACACATGTGAAAGGTACACCCCTGAATCAAGAATCAACCCGTTCTCCGAGCTTTCGGTATGAACCGTGAGAACCGCTCCATCATCACTTTCTTCTTCAACATTTGCTGCGGTGCCTTGGTTGGTATTCTTCTCGACAGTCTTCAATTTTGGACAATCCTTCTTGAAATGCCCCTTTTCCTTACAATGAAAGCAATAGAATTTACCGGATTTTGATTTAGACCTTGACTTTGATCTACTCCTATCAAATCCACCTTTTTGGTTTCCTCTTCCTCTAACGAACAACCCATCTCCCGAATTATCTTTACTGTCGATACCCGTCTTCTTTAACTCCTTAGAGTTCAAGGCCGCTTTAACATCTTCCATGGAAATTGTATTTTTTCCATACATTACGGTATCAACAAAATTTTCATAAGATGGTGGTAAGGAACAAAGCAAACCCAAAGCTTGGTCTTCATCTTCAATTTTGACATCAATATTTGCCAAATCCAAGAGAATTTTATTATAATCATCAATATGATTTATAATAGACGTTCCTTCATGCATTTTAAGAGTATGTAATTTCTTCTTAAGATATAAACGATTAGTTACGGATTTAGTCATATACCTTTTCTCCAACTTGTTCCATAGCCCGTCCGGTGTCGTTTCCGTTGCCACTTCTCAAGACCTCGTTGCTCAAACACAATAGAATTAATCCATGTGCTTTCTCCATGAGTTCTTCTTTTTCTTCTTCCTTCAATGTTTCTGCTAGAGCCGTTTTCCCCTTCAAAGTTTTCACCAAACCTTGTTGCACCAAAACCGCCCTCATCTTTAGCCTCCATAAATTGAAATCATTTCTTCCATCAAATTTCTCAATCTCATACTTTGCCGCCATCGTAGATCGTTTTTAACCGGAGCTCTGATACCAATTTGTTATGACCAATGGCTCTTCTAAGCACAATCAATAGAGAATTGAAATAGAAATGAAAACAAATGTAAAATAGGCACACACACAACACAAGGATTTATAGTGGTTCGATCAAGATGATCTACATCCACTTTGGAAGACGACGATAACGTTGTACTATGATATGAACAAGATTACAAGAGTGTAAACTCCTCTCAAGAACAAGACCTTGTTCTTGCTCTTACTCTCTCTATACACTACTAATGTTTCTCTCTTTTGTTTAGGAACTTGAACTGATTTTGGGATGCTTATACAATGGAAACTAGAAGGCCTTATATAGGTTCTATGAGGTAGTGTATATGTTGACATAGAGCACACAAGAAACATAATGGGAGCTCCACTTCTTAGTGGTTGTTACACTTCTCTTAGTGGTAGTTCCACTTCTTAGTGGTTGTTCCACTTCTCTTAGTGGTTGTTCCACTTCTCTTAGTGGTATCAAGGCACATTACACTACAGCAACTCTCAAAAAAACATGGCCCTATCATGCACCTTCAACTAGGCCGGGTACCAATCCTAGTGATCTCTTCAGCTGAATTAGCAAAAGAAGTTTTGAAGACAAACGATCTAAACTTTAGTAATAGGCCTTCTTTAGTATGCCCTGGAAAGTTTTCTTATAATTTCATGGATGTCACGTTTAATTCTCACAATGAGTATTGGAAGGAGATGAGAAAGATTTTTGTTTTCGAGCTTTTATATCCGAAAAGAGTGTTATCTTTCAGGTCTATTAGAGTAGAAGAGGTTGCGTTTTTGATCGACTCCCTTTCTCAATCGTCTTATAGGCCTATTGATCTTTCTGAACATTTGTTTTCTAATGCTTTTGCGATAATTTGCAGGATTGCTTGTGGCAGAGTAATTGATGAAATTAGACTTCAGCATATTGTTTTCGAATGTTTGGAAACTATTGGAAGTTATTTTGTTGCCGATATTTTTCCGTTTTTCGGGTGTATGGTCGATGTTCTCACGGACAACATTCAAAGCTAAAGAAGAATTTTCATGAACTCGATAATTTCTTACAACAGGTCATCGACCTGCGCATCAACTCAGATCAGAGGAAGCCTGTATCACAACAGCAAGACATCATTGATATCTTGCTTGGACTAGAAAAAGATGGAGTTGGTCCAGTTCAAGTCACTAAAGATCGTATCAAGGCACTCCTCATGGTTATCTCTCTTTTCTCTCCCTCCCTGTCCGCGTCTTCCATATTGAAAAACATGTAGGAACCCCGTGTGCAGTTCGTCGCCTAAGGCGCAATGACAACTAGTATTACAATTGCGGCAAATGGGTTTCTCACTGAATTTAAGCTATTTTGTGTTGTTGCAGAATATTTTTGCAGGTGGCATAGTTACAACTAGTATTACAATTGTGTGGGCAATGGCAGAACTTATTAAGAACCCAAGGATAATGAAGAAAGTGCAAAACGAAGTAAGAAATTGCCTAGGCAAGAAAGGGAAAGTCGAAGAAACAGATCTTGATCGGCTTCATTACTTAAAGGTGGTGTTGAAGGAGACTTTAAGACTGCATGCTCCAGGTCCAATGTCTATTCCAAGAGAAAGCATGAGAGATTGCAAGATCAAAAACTATGATATTCTTCCCAAAACGACAGTGTTAATTAATGCGTGGGCAATTGGACGAGATCCTAGTTCATGGGAAAATCCAGAAGTATTCTTCCCAGAGAGGTTCATGACTAACTCCATGGATTTCAGAGGACAACATTTCGACTTTTTACCGTTTGGATCCGGTCGACGGGGTTGTCCAGGGATATCACTGGGAACTACAATAATCGAGCTCACACTTGCAAATCTTCTTCACAGTTTCAATTGGGAATTACCTTACGGATTGAGGCCTGAAGATATGAACATGGATGAGACTGGTACTTTTGCTAATTATAAGAAATCTGCTTTAAAACTTGTGCCTGTACGTCATGGGTAAATGACTGCCACAGTAGGATGTTGTTACTAGAAGGAACAAGATGCATAAATGATTGCCTTAAATCGGGAGAGATAAATATTTTTTTTTTTATACAGAAATTGGGAGGTATTACTAGGTGCATTGCAGCTATTGGAATCATTTCATGAGCTACATTATTTTGGATTACTAAGATCATTTCATGCCTTCTATACATTTGGAAATGTATCATGGAAGAGCAAGTCTAACAGACGGGTTCTAAAGGGTTCCAAAGCGTCAAGTATATTATTAACACAATTTTTGCTAGGAAACCCTATTACATAAAATATTATAAACACACAAAAGTACGTAGAAAACCTCATTTATCATATTTCTTGTTTAATATGTACATTATAGATCAGCAATAAAACTAGGGTAGACAAAAGCAAACGTACCGATGAACTATCATGTCTAGTGATCATGATGTTTGCAGCTTAATGTTTTCCATGGTTTACACTAAAGACACTTCTTAAAATGGGTTTTATCTTTTCAGACATCTTAATAATACCAAAAAATATTAGTCTATATAAGACCACCATTCCCAACAAAACACCCATATCAACCCATTTGGAGTATCCCATTGGTAACTGCCATATGGTTTTCAAAATTTCTTCACCTCTAATAGTTGACGACGAGGATCCTCCGACTACTTGATTATTAGGGAAACTCAATCCTTCAAATTCATTTCGATAAAAGCCTTCATTTGCATACCTATGGAATGCAATGTAGTACATTGGGTATCTCCAAAATGGCTTTGGTAGATCATTTGGTAGTCTAAGGAAACCACCATTTAAAAAGAAGAGGCTCATTAGAGAGGAGAGAGGAGAGAGGAGAGAGCTGAAGCGAATTGAAGGCGGGGGTCTCATCAATTCTTACCCACCATGGGTATGAATCATCTGAATCACAATGGATCATCATGGGCGTCGGTAGTAGATGGATCAAATTACGGCATTAATAACAGGAGCACAACAACACCAAAAGGAAATGGCAAATCATCTTCAAGTATAGTAACAGGGGCAAAACAATGCATTTCCATAAGCAACAAGTCTTTCGAAATTGCAAAAGTTAAGTATAATGGTGAAGACAAGGCGTATCTTAAAGAAATCAAAGTGGGTTTCAAGGAATTCATAATACCCTTAGAAGCATTTGAATGGATAAGTTCAATACTCCAACAGGAATCATCAAGATTAAGAGAAAAACCCACATACTGGAGTTTCAAAAAAGGAAATGATAAGCTATCTTTGGTAAGGAATTTTTTTGGAAATAGTGAGATGCTCAAATTAACAAGATACAGCGCCAAAAGAGATCCAGCTGAAGTCTGTTTCTTCCCTGCTGGTGGTGAAGGCAAAGGGTGGTATGAGTTTGCTGAAGCAATCAAGTTTTGTTTAAGCATGGCAACAACATTTCAACCACCCCCAGTCAATCCATTTTCGACATTTAGAGCTCCTAAAAATGAAATCTTCACTAACAGATGGAAAGGAGCAATTGTTTGTGAAATTCAAGACACTCATACTCCTTGGGCTAGTATTGCAAAAATAATCAAATCAACGTTTAAACTTCAAGGATCTGTAACTTTAGCTCCTATTTCTCCTTCTATTCTCAAGGCTGTATTCTTTGTAGAAACAAGTCAGAAGAAGATTGAAATTATGGCCAAGAAAGAAGTAGTTTTTGAAGATGCCAAATTGAGCTTCTCAGAATGGTCACCATACATTAATAGTGTTAAAGCGCAGGGTGGTGTACTTCCTAAACCGGTTTGGCTTGCAGTTCATGGAGTCCCTCTTCACATTTGGAATCTGAAATCTTACAGGAAAATAGGTAAAATGTGGGGGTTCTTATCTCAGCACACCCTAATTCTTTAAATGGTTCAGATTACTCTGCTGTTTTTCTTCAAGTTGCAGGTCCATTTACTTCTCAAGGTGAGTTCAAAATGATGCACATGGAAGGGATATCTTTTCCTATAGCCGGAGAAATTATAGATGATATAAATACATTTGAAAAGCATGAATTTCAGGCGGTTGAATCTGGGGATATCATTGAGCGTCATTTTTTTCAACATGATCATCTTCCACCCTCTTCAGATAACAACAATGGCAACTCCGATAACAACAATGGCAGCTCCGTTAATAATAGCAATGCTATAGGGATAGAAGAGGAAATGTTTATGGTCCCAATAAGAGAAGTTATTACTCCTGATCAATCCAGAACTTTTAGTACAGTCAACGCTGTAGACGAGGCACTTTTCTCTGAATACAATCTGCAACCTCAACCAACAGTAATTAATGCGGTTTCAAATTTTGAATTCAATCCAATTATAGCTGCTGAGGAAAACAGTAACGAATGGATCAATACTAGAATAAATAGAAACCCGGAAATCCACCAAGCCCATCAACATACCTCCATCGGTGAGTCAATGTTTGTGGAAACAACCACTCTACCTGTCCAACCCAACTCATTCGACTCACTCTTATCCCCTGTTTCAACTCAGTCTCCAGCTACAAAAATTGATGCAAGCTCCAGTGCAATTCGTTCTGTTCAACAAAGAAATAAAGAAACCGCTGAAGCAATGGAAGAGCTGCAGACCCTTGTTAACACCTTTCAAGAATATGGGCCTAGGATCGGAGTATCCTTTCAGCAAACTCAAGACCAACTGCAAGCTTTAATGCATAAATCAAACTCTGGCAATGATTTCAACCTTCTTGAATTATTCGAAGAATCCAGCATTGACAAAGAAAATGTTATCAATGAGGCAGCAGCATCAGTACATTTAGTTGATCCATGAAGACAAATATCATCACTTGGAACATAGGAGGCCTCCGCGAAAGTAGTAGAAGGGACGAGCTTAAGGTGTTGTTGAGATTATGGAAGCCAGACATTCTTTGTTTGCAAGAAACTCATGTTCAAGGTTGGCAGAGACATCAAGTGAAGCAATTTTGGGGAGGAAATAATTTTGATTGGATTGCCTTAGACTCCAACGGACTTTCAGGAGGAATCATAGTGGTATGGAACACTAATAAAGTTGCTGTGAATGAATCTCTCTTAGGGGCTTTTTCTGTTTCAATAAGATGTCATTTTTTATTCGAAAATTTCAATTGGGTACTCACTGCTGTTTATGGTCCTGTTCTCAACAATGAGAAAAATCAATTTTGGGCTGAACTCAGAGACATCCGCAACTTGTGGGAGGAGCCATGGGTTCTTTGTGGTGATTTCAATGTAACAAGATTTATGCACGAGAGATCTGGAAGAAGTATTAACACTCGATCAATGAGGAAATTTGCATCTCTAGTTCAAAAGCACCATCTCATGGATCTCCCTCTCATTGGTGGTCACTACACTTGGAGAAGAAATTCTTCATGGAGCAAGCTAGATCGTTTTCTCATTTCTTCCACTTGGGAGGATAATTTTGCTAGGATTGAGCAAACAATTCTACCTAAGCCGTTCTCGGACCACTGTCCTATAAGACTCTCAACTGACAATGGAGGATGGGGTCCTACTCCATGTAGATTTGAGAAGATGTGGTTCCAAGATCCTAATATTCTGAATCTCATGCGCAATTGGTGGCTATCTTTCAGTTTTAATGGATCTCCAGGTTACATTCTAGCAAAAAAAATGCAGGCTCTTAAGGAAAAATTGAAGGTTTGGAACCGTGAAGTGTTTGGAAAGATCGACACACTTATTCACAACAACCTAATTGCAGGTCAGCTGGTGGATTCAAAATTGTTGATTGATCCTAACAATACTCAATTAGCTATTGACAAGATAAACACCAAAGCCGAATTTAAGAGATTGGCCAAGATGCACAACGATTTTTGGAAGCAAAGAACTAACCTCAATTGGGTAGAGGAGCATGAAAATAATACTCGTTTCTTCCACAAGTACGCGTCTGCCAAGCAAAGAGCCAAGAACTTTTCTCAAATTGAAAATTGATGGTGTTATTACCAGTGATAAAGAAGTCATCAAAAAGGAAATTGTTTCTTATTATAAAAGATTATTTGAAGAAGATTGTTTTTCCAGACCTCAGCTAGACGGCCTCGACTTCCCGTCCATTTCCTCGACTGATGCAACCACTCTTGAACAAAGGTTTTCCGAAGAAGAGGTTTACAAAGCTTTAAATGAATTAGCGCAGGACAAAGCTCCGGGACCTGACGGCATGCCAATTTTTTTCATCAGCAAGGCTTGGGATTTCATGAAGACTGATATTATGAAGGTGGTGGATGATCTTTTCACCAACAAAGTGATTGACTGGAGACTAAAATCAACATTTCTAGTGCTTATTCCCAAAGTGCAGGACTTGGAATTGATAACAGATTTTCGTCCCATCAGTTTGATGAGCAGATCAACAAGATAATTTCTAAAGTCATTGCATCAAGACTCAAATCAGTTCTTCCAAAAATTATAAGTCACCAAGAATCGCTTATGTGGAGGGAAGACAAATAATAGATGGCGCAATCATTGCAAATGAATGTATCAATTCGGCACATCGATTCAACCAATCGTGTATCCTTTGCAAGATTGATTTCCAAAAGCATATGACAATGTTGCTTGGTCCTTCCTTGATTATGTAATGCAGAGAATGGGTTTCGGCATCAAATGGAGAAAATGGATTGAAGCAGCAATCTCTCATGTGAATTTCTCCGTCTTAATCAATGGTTCTTCCAATGGTCGTTTTAAAAGCTCGAAAGGACTTCGGCAAGGCGACCCCCTTTCGCCATTCCTATTCCTTCTTGTTGCAGAATCGCTAAACTTACTCTTTGAAAGGGCTGCAAGTATTGGGTGGTTTAGAGGGTTCGAGATTGTACTTTAGCGAGCCAAAATCAGTCATCTTCAATTCGCTGACGACACTCTTGTTTTTCTCCAGAATGACCAGCATAGCATATCCAATTTACGCAACATTTTAATTTGGTTCGAAATCATATCCGGGCTTAAGGTGAACTTCCACAAGACTTCAATCATGCAAGTTGGTAACGTTCCAAATATCAACTCTCTAGCTAACATTATGGGCTGTAAAGTTCAATCTTTGCCGACAACTTACTTGGGGTTGCCTCTCGGGGATTCTTATAGATCCAATCTAAAATGGAACAAAATTACGGAAAAATTCGAGAATCGTCTCCCGACTTGGATAGCCAAAGATCTCTCTAAAGGAGGTAAACTCACCTTGATCAATTCTGTTCTCTCATCATTGCCTATCTATTATTTCTCTATCCTTGAAGCCCCAATGAGTGTGATAAAAAAGCTTGAGAAGATAATACGCAATTTTCTGTGGGATAATGGAAGTGATGACAAACACTATCATTTAGTGGTTTGGGATGATGTCTCGCTTCCTAAAGAGAAGGGAGGCTTAGGCATAAAACAACTTCATTTAATGAATGTTGCTTTACTCATGAAGTGGTTATGGAAGTTTGGTTGTGAAACAAATCCTCTCTGGAAACAACTCACTATTCAGAAGTATGGCTTAGAGCAGCTAGAATGGAACACCAAAGCAGTCAAACAACCATATGGTTGCAGCATTTGGAAGGGCATACACAAGCATACTGAAGTTTTTAAAGATAACTGCACTTTTATCCCTGGAAATGGTAATCGGATCAGATTTTGGTGTGATGTTTGGATTGGGGAACAACCATTATCTCTCCGCTTTCCGGCTGCTTATGAAGCGTCATCTTCAAAAATGTTCACTCTAAACCAAACGTACTTTAATAACACGGACATCTGGAATTTGGGCATAACAAGAAGAGTACAAGATCATGTTATAAGGGACATAGCTGCCTTGCTGCACCTCCTAGACACCAATGGATTTATACCTTCTAACTTGCCCGACGAGAGAGTTTGGAAAGATGGGCAGAGCATGGGTGATTTTTCAGTCAAAAAGTGTTACAATTGGTTGATTACTAGAACTGGACTTCAAGATAATCATATGGATTGCGTTGAACCTAAGAGACTTTGGTCTAATCTTTGGCCTGCAAAAGTCAGTTTCTTTATGTGGGTAGCAACCAAGAATAAAATACTAACTCAAGATCAGTTAAACAAAAGAAAATGGAGGAGGAGTTGGGTCAATCACTGTTATATGTGCATAAGTGATGAAGAGACACCTTTGCACCTACTTCTCCACTGTCAGTTAGCTAGTCATATATGGAATTTCTTTAGAGAAGAATTCCAGTTGATTTGGGTACTTCCTCACTCGATTGCCGAGTGCACTTCGCACTTTGGCCTTGTCCTTCAACCAAGTCGAGAAAGTCTGTTGTAATCAAAGCTCTGCCTGCAGCCATTCTCTGGTCTTTGTGGAAAGAAAGGAATCATAGAGCCTTCGACAACAAGTCTCTCACTGCAACAAAACTTATCCAGAAAATCAGACACACGATTGCATTCTGGCTCTATCTTCAACCCCCTTTTCAAAATTCGTCTCTTAAAGAGTTCATGCTCAACTGGAAGAACGTGGTTTTTGAACCACCTTGAGAATTCAATTATGAATATATGAATCTGTTCTTGTACATCCTCTTGTGGATTTGGTATATCTTGTTTTTCTCAGAGTCTTTTGTATTTCAATTTTGTTTGGATGAGTAGTGTGCCCCCTGATCGGTCACGTTTTGTTGTAATCTTTATTACAGTGTTTTCTACTGTTTTTAATAAATTCCATAATTTACCGATAAAAAAAAAAAAAAGGAAACCACCATTTAACATAAAGATACCTTGGATTCCAGCTCCTGTTATAATACCCATAAGAAAATCGGGTACTATACTTGCAACTATCATCATTAAGCTCTCGACTAACATCATACACACGAAAAGCAATAGGATGAAGAATAGAAAATGTTCAAATCCTTTATGGAGACCAACCAGGTAATAAGCAATGACTCCCGGGACTAATGAGATTAAAAGCAAGTAAGGAATAGAAGAGAGCGTGTTTCCAATTACGAAAGCTGCAACTGTGTAATGGCCGTTTAATCTTTCTCGTCCGAAGATCTAAAGCAGCAGAGGAAAATTAAAAACGGAAAAACGTTGCATTAGTACTCATGCATAGAAAAACAATCTACTAAAGAAATAGTTAAGAGGAAGGGAGGTACCTTCATGTCCTCAACAAAAGAAGGGAATCCACCAATTGCCATGAAAGTCAAGAATGAACCAATAAACATAAGCATTGCGTCTCTAGACTGAGAAACGAGGAAACAACATGTTAGGGTTAATTTTCATTTTGGTTTAAGTATCATGTGAACTAGGGAGCAAGCAAAAATAATGTTGTTACCTGGATTGAACCAAAACTACCACCAACTTGGTAATATATTGTGCCAATACAAAGACCTAGTGATATATAGATTCCGAGACGCAACCAGTAATAACCGACATCACGGTACATGTTGACAAATGATCTTCTGGTGAGAACAAATGATTGTGTTAAGAAACTAGCTTGGTTTCCTTTCTCTAGTAATCTCCCTTCCGTTTTACATATTTCGGAAATACGCAATTTGACTTGCTGGAAGGACTGAGATGACTTGTATGACTTGACAAGAATGTTAATTGCTTCCTCGGTTGTAGTCGGTTTTCCCCCCATAACCTTGTTCAATGTCCTGCACGTAAGAATAAAAAAAAAAAATATCTTTAAATCTCTTTTTATGCATGTATACTAGTAAATCTTCCAATCGAATTAGCAAATTTAATTAACATTTCTTACTCTGTCGAAGTCTTTGTTGATTGTTCTCAGAAAGTGATCGGATGGGTTTCTCATTGTTGGACAAGGGAATCCATTTAGTGCAAAAAACCAAAAAAAAAACAATGTCAAAAATCAACAACTACAAAAAAAACTTAAGAGTAAAAAACATACAGAAGATTAAGTTGTAGTATCGATGAATCGACAATTGGTTAATTACCTCATTTGCTGCAGAAGCCGGACCAAAGTAAACAGTTCTACCAGAGGAAAGTAGGCAAAGATTATGAAAGAGATCAAATACTTCACTACTTGGTTGATGAACTGATGCAATTACTGTCATTCCATATTGTTGCGAAAGTTTCATAATTCTATCAACAACATGATAGGATGCTGCGCTATCAAGACCACTCGTGGGTTCGTCTAGAAAGAGTAGTTTCGGACGCTTTAAAATCTCTATACAAAGGCTCGCTCTACGCTTTTGTCCCCCGCTAAGTCCTTGACTACTCCATACTCCAATTCTTGTGTTCATTGCATCTTGTAACCCCATATCCCTAATTGTTGCCTCTGCTCTCTCTTTCTTTTCCGATCTTGTCATGGAGTTGGGTAATTGTAGCAAAGCGGAATAGTAAACCATAAGCCTATATCATTGAAAGAACATATGTTTTAAGCATCTCGATAAAACAATTATATACAAATGTAATCAAAGAAACGTGTTTTGGTTTTACCGAATTTCCAAAGGCTAATGTTTGTTTCCGACCATTTACTTTGATCGACCCGGATTGTCTTGTGTTCGAAGCTCCTCTTCCTGCAGTTAATAAATTATGTTTAAATTGATGATATCATTTTAAGAAGCACTAGCGAAAGAGCCTGCTGTTTTGACTCTATTGGCATTTCCTTGACTAGATAAAGTAAACAAGGTTAATGAAAACGGCCCGTCCTTGACTACTCCATACTCCAATTCTTGTGTTCATTGCATCTTGTAACCCCATATCCCTAATTGTTGCCTCTGCTCTCTCTTTCTTTTCCGATCTTGTCATGGAGTTGGGTAATTGTAGCAAAGCGGAATAGTAAACACATTCTTTTACCGTTAGTGTCGTGGTTAACACATTATCTTGAGTAACATAAGCCTATATCATTGAAAGAACATATGTTTTAAGCATCTCGATAAAACAATTATATACAAATGTAATCAAAGAAACGTGTTTTGGTTTTACCGAATTTCCAAAGGCTAATGTTTGTTTCCGACCATTTACTTTGATCGACCCGGATTGTCTTGTGTTCGAAGCTCCTCTTCCTGCAGTTAATAAATTATGTTTAAATTGATGATATCATTTTAAGAAGCACTAGCGAAAGAGCCTGCTGTTTTGACTCTATTGGCATTTCCTTGACTAGATAAAGTAAACAAGGTTAATGAAAACGGCCCGTTCTAAGGCCACTGAGGTCGGGGATAACCAAGTTAAATATTTGTTAACCCTTGAGTTTGCAAAATAAACAAACAAAAACACCTTAAGTAAATTATACCTCCTAATGCATCAAGAAGAGTTGATTTGCCAGAACCAGAAGGACCCATAATAGCTAAGATCTCACTTGGTTGAGCATATCCATCAAGTCCTTGAAGCAAAGCTCTACCATTATTCTTACTAGCACCATTTCTTGAAGAAGGTACAGTCACCCATAAATCATCCCATGTCAGTAAAACCCCACCTCCGCTACTAGAACTAGTGCCTCTAAATTATCCCCTCTGTCTCCCATTCCGTAGCTCATTTGAAGTCGGCAATGGTGATTCCATTTGCATTGTTGAACTTGTTTGGTTATCAAGAAGTGGTAATGGTGATTTACTTGGGCTTAGATTTGGTATGTATCTCTGCACATTAGCATTTTCTGAAGCCATATTAAACAAACACTTAGTTTAGAGATAATGATGATATTGAATCTAACCTGTGAATTATACATGCAACCATCATGTCATTTATATAGACAGTGTTATTCTCTTTTTTTTTGCTGTCAAGTTGATAGGTGAAGAATTGAAGTGAGAAGATGGAAGTTAGATAAAAGAGTACAGCGAGTAAAGTAATCACGGCAATTTTGTGTAGTAGACACTAGACAGTCAAGTGGAGGGCAATAATTTCCCCAAAAAAATCATGGACGAAAACAGCAGAAGGTACATATAATGAAAACAGAATAGTTGGTTAGATTATGACTACTCGTTAGCCAAGAGTAAAATATCTGGGTATATACATGTATTATTGGCAACTTGGCCATATTAAACTCTTTGGAGAAATATAGTTGAAACAGTTTCTATTTTCAGCTGTATCACCCTTTCTACATTAATCTTTTGAGCCTATATACAAAATAGCCAAAGCAAACGTGTTCTTTTTCTTGTTCGAGATAGTGAAACTATTACATAATGGCGATGAATAGTCACTGTTGCATAAATTTCAGAGGAAATATATCACCTGGGATCTGATTTTCACATGTAAATGGCTCTAATAGACACAACCAATGGCCAGATATGCTGCTATGGGATTTTCTGTATAGTGGGTCTAAAATCATAGTGTTTTCGAATACACTCAATGTTGCCCGATATACTGATTGCATGTCCTTGGATCCCTTAGAAGGTGGTGAAAGGGGTCATCTGTAAAAGTTATTAGACAAAACTTTCTCTATCGAAGTATCTTAACTTTTATCTAAAGGCCGCCTCTACAGTTCAAGAAGAAAAAAAGATAAAGCTGCCCGTGGCTTCTTTTTCGCATCATATTAGAATTATTGACCGCTGACAGTATGATAGCTGCTGGAGCCAATAAGTGACCAAGCACTTGATTGATCAAGTCCGCTGCTAACCCAACCGGCAGGCAAGATCCGCCCTTTTCTCAAGTACTAAATTTTAACTCTGTCTGGTAATGTAGCTGCAACAGTTTTTATGTTGGGTATACAAAATGGTAAAAACAAACGAGTTTTCTTTTTTTATTCGATATAGGGACACAAGTCACACAAAGGCTAAGAATTTTTTACTATCTGTAACAGTCGTGATACCAACTATTAGTAATAAGTATCCAGAGGAATTAGACTGTCTACTGACTCCTAAGTCCTAACCTTCAAATGTAACCTGAATGTAAACTATTTTCAGACTCCAAAAAAAATTCGTCCATAGCTTATAGCAAAAAAAAAAAAAAAAAAAAAAAAAGCCATAAGAAACTCTATGGGAGAGACATGCCGAACAAGGTAACAGATGACCAGTAATTACATGAATAGAAAAATAATTTATCCGTTATCATATTGAAGCCTGGAATATGTAGGAGCTAAGGTACGCCGTGATTAGATTGTTTTGTTGGCTTATAGTGTGCAACTAAGAAACTTCTGAAAATGGGTTTGATTTTTTCAGACATCTTAATAATAACAAAGAACATTAGTCTGTATAAAACCACCATACCAAACAGAATATACAAGTCAATCCATTTCGAATAACTCATAGGCATCTGCCATATTTTTTCTATAATTTCTTCGCCGGTAATTGTTGATGATCCTTCTCCTTGACTCCTTGGAAAACTTAATCCTTCAAACTCATTTTTATAGAGTCCTTCAATCGCATACCTATGGAATGCAATGTAGTACATTGGGTATTTCCAGAAAGGTTTTGGAAGTGCATTCGGTAGTCTAAAGAAACCAGCATTTAGCATCATAACACCTTGAATTCCTGATCCTATAATTATACCCATGAGATAGTTAGGGACCATACTTGCCACGATCATCATTAGGCTCTCGACTAATATCACAGATACGAAAATTACTAGAACAAAAAATAAAAAATAGTCGAATCCTTTGTGAAGACCAGCTAAGTGATAAGCAATGGCTCCTGGGATTAAGGTGTTTATAAGCAAGTAAGGTATAGAGGAAAGGGTGTTTCCAATTATAAAAGCTGTAACACCGTAATGCCCATTTAATCTTTCTCGGCCAAATATCTGATATCAAGAAGATGAACAACAAATCTCAGATCAGTGATGGTATTAGTGTATAACTATTGAGAAAAATATTTGCAAGATAACGAAATTGGTAGAAAGTTATAAACGTAGTACCATCATATCCTGTGCGAAAGAAGGAAATCCACCGATGGACATGAAAGTTAATAATGTAGCTACAAACATAAGCAATGAACCTCTAGCCTGCAAAATTAGAGAGCCACTTTGTGTTACATTGTTTATGCTAAGTTTCAGCATTTTGCCACATTTTAGGGATTGTTTTTTATTTACTTTTGCGAAATTTTAGAGATTTTTCTTTACCTGTATAGAATCAAAAGTGTGGCCAATGTCATAAAATATTGTACCAAGACAAACACATATCGAGAAATATATTCCAAGACGCAACCAGTAGTAACCTAGATCACGATTCATGTTCACGAAGGACCTTCTTGTAAGGACAATTGACTGTGTTAAGAAGCTAGCTTGACTTCCTTTCTCAAGTATTCTCCCTTCCTGCAAAATATGAAGACCTTATTTCTCGAATTTTATGTCTGATAAAATTTCTTGAATAAGCATATTAATCCTTTATTTGTGTGAAAGGGTGGGAGCTACCATTAGACCAAGGTCGTCCCTGGACAACTCTATTTTCTGACTTACTACCCAAAAAACGTTTCGTTCTTGATAATTTAGACAAACGTGTTGTTATAAGCCACCCTTGCAAAAATGTTTGACATTGTCGAATACCTTATTAGAAATTTCGGATACTCGAAGCTTTACTTCTTGGGAGAACTGAGATAACTTGTATGACTCAACCAAAATATTGGTTGCATCCTCTGTAGATACTAGTTTACAATTGTTTCCACCCAAACCTTGTTCACTGTCCTCATTTTGAATAATACTTACATTACCAAAGTCTTTGTTGATTGTTCTCAGGTAGTGATCTGATGGGTTTCTCATAGTTGGACAAGGGAATCCATTCAATGTGAAAAACTACAAAGAAATATCAAAAATTAATCACTACCATAAACATTTATGATGACAAAAACGAGTTAATACTAAAACCATGAGAATAAGAATTTGATAAGTTTTCACGTTGACGAAAATGACTAATTGGTTAGTTACCTCATATGCTGCAGAGGTTGGACCAAAGTAAACTGTTCTACCTGAGGAAAGTAGACAAAGATGATGAAAGAGGTCAAAAACTTCACTGCTCGGTTGGTGGATGGAAGCAATGACAGTCATTCCACATTGTTGTGTAAGCTTCACAATTCTGTCCATGACATGATAAGATGCTGCACTATCGAGACCACTTGTGGGTTCGTCTAGAAAGAGTAGCTTTGGACGTGTTAATATCTCTATACAAATGCTTACTCTTCGCTTTTGTCCTCCACTAAGTCCTTTGCTGCTCCACCCTCCAATTCTTGTGTCCATTGCTTCTTGTAGTCCCATTTCCCTCACTGTTGTCTCTGCTCTTTCTTTCTTTTCAGAATTTGTCATGGATTCAGGTAGTTGGAGCATAGCAGAGTAGTAAACAGACTCTTTCACCGTTAATGTCGTTGTGAGTGCATCATCTTGAGTAACATAAGCCTACAAGTAATAGATAAAAAGAGTTGGTAATAAACGAAATTCTCATAACAATAACACCAATGTTGTAAAAGTGTGTTTTTAAACTTCATTTGAAAATAAAATTGATATTCGTGCAATTTTTTTCAGTCATTCGTTTATTGTTAAGGTAAAGAGTGTAGTTATGAAATATTAGGCAATGGACATAATATGCAAAATTTTAATTAGTTTTCTTACTTTAAAGTTATCTCAAAACTTCATCAAATTACCCGATATATTATTATCGAGAAATTATTATTCATCGTGGAAAACATAAATCAAGTGTTAAGTGTTTAATGTACCGACATGACGCGACACGACAAGACACGACACGATGTTGTGCCATGTAATGTAACATGCCAAGCTTTTGAAAGGAAGAAAACGAAAGAGCACAAGAAAACAGGGCATAAGGCACCCCTAGCATTCTCGGATCTGTGCCTTGCTAACTATCTTACACTTCTAGTGGATGGGTAGATTTTGGGTATGGATGGTAGTAGTATCACTACAAGTGTTAAACAGGAAAGTGTTTTCTTTTTACCGACGTCCCAAAAGCCAACGATTGTTTTCGACCATTTACTTTAATCGACCCAGACTGTTTTGTGTTCGATGCTAATCTTCCTGCAATTAACCGAATTAAAATAGACAATTAACTACCAAAATTAACAAAGGGTAAAAATATTTCCAGACCCTTGAGTTGGCAAGAAAAAGAAAACCCTGAGCTAGAATTTTTAGAGTATAAAATTACCTGCTAATGCGTCAAGAAGAGTTGATTTTCCAGAACCAGAAGGACCCATAATAGCCAAGATCTCACTAGGCTGAGCATATCCATTAAGCCCTTGAAGTATAGCTTTACCATTGTTCTGATCCCTAGTACCACTTCTTGATGATGAAGGTACAGTGACCCACAAATCATCCCATGTCAATAAAACCCCATTAGCTCCTGTACAAGAACTAGTGTCTCTAAATGATTCCCTCTGCCTCCAATTCCCTGGCTCATTTTGAGTTGGTAATGGTGACTCCATCTGCATTGTTGAACTTGTTTGGTTATTGAGAAGCGGTAATGGAGATTTACTTGGGCTTAGATTTGGTATATATCTTGGCACATTAGCACTTGCTGAAGCCATCTATGCAAGAACTTGTTTTGAGATGATGATATGAATCTAAGCTGTGAACTGTAGATGCAATGGGTCGACCCAACTATCGTTTATATAGTTGGTGCAATTAAGGAAAAGTCTTATCTGTATTATAATGCGAGGATAGCGGACAATTGATTACTTGATTAATAGCTGTCTTGTCTTGTGGAATATTTCCCTGTTTTAGTTTTCTTTCCGTGTATCGTTTGGCCTTTTCTTCTAGCAGTCAATTTTTGTTCTTTCGCCTTAAAAAGATAAACTATCATTTAAAGACAAATGTCAAGTTGTCAAGGTAAAAAGTTGCTGTTGGGTAATCACGTTAATCATTTGGACAAATCATGCCCTTGAACTTGTAGGAAGGGCAATCATGTGAAGTGATCATAGCATTCAGAGTCTCGACCAAACCACATTTCCAAAGGGTTTTTCCGGTAAGGAATTGGAGATAGCTGTACGCCAGACGTAAAATGTTTGAAATCTAGTGTAGACGGAGGACAATAATTCGTCAAAATGTCATGGACGGAAATTATAAGGTGCATGTACATATTAAAAACAAGATAACTACTAATTAAGTGATCATACAATTTGGCAACTTGAGTGACCACCATATTAACTCTTGGGAGACTTTTTGGTTGTAATGTAGCTGTGACAGTTTCCTTTCCAAGTTGTAACTACTAATTATGTTGATGATTTAAAATAGCCACGATGATCATGTTGAACTTAATAAAAGAGCAAAAAACGTGTTTGCTTTTCACTGGGTGATGTTGAAATCATCAACATAGAAAAACGAATTTAAATGGTTTTTAACCGGTAATATAAAGCCGCCTCTGGTTTAGCTTTCCGTGGCGACTGCTATCGGTATTATTGCTGACTAGGTGCTTGGCCCGTGCGTTGCACGGGCATTGTAATATGTTACTGAAAACACCTAAACGAATTCAAAAAAACATCTATCAATTAAACTGCCGAATTTTATTGAAAGAATATCAAATTTAAATTTAATCTCAAGAATCGTTATCCAGCCTTGACGCACATGGTGCATCAAACTGTTGTAAGTTATGGATTAAATCAACATGATTCTCTAACGAATAAAATTACCACTGATTAACTTACTTCATTCTCTCTCAAATCCTTGGGAAATGGGGGCTAATTTGCTTCTTTTTGTCCCAAGTGGTTCAATGACTTTGATTGATAAAACAGCCGCCAATATACTTTTACACGTTTGGCAGTGCAGATACCCGACTTATTTCTCAGAGGGAAGAAATCATGCCTGAAAATGTGATTGTAGTTCTACGGTTGCTTACTTCAACTAATGTAGGGTAAATCATTTCAGGAGAATCATCCGCAATGGGAGATTCCAACATCATAATGAACTTGAATTTTTCTTTATAAAAAAAAAAAAAAAAAAAAAAAAACTTGAATTTTTGAATGGTTGAACTGTAGTTCTATAATTAATTATCAAACTATCTCTAGCTCTAGTAGTTATTTTTACAGTGAACAGCTCATCTATGGATTACAATTAAGTTCAGAAGTTACAACATCAAAATGCTCTGCCTAAAATGACCCAAGATTAGTTGTTTCATCAGACACAACATCAATACATCGACTTTATCTGTTGTAAATGTGATGCCTAGCAGGAGAAAAATAAAAGAGTGCAGCAACACCAAATAACTACGATACCTAGGCAGAGGCCCAAAAAATGCAATCACTTTCTATCTTCTTCAAATAAATCTTCCACTGTAGCCAATTGAAACTTCAATTGAGAACCTCCCCCAAGAGCCATTTCCACGCATAAATCTAATTTCTGGAAGCCTCCAATTTTCTCTTCTCCAGACACAAATCAAGACAAACAATTGTAAAAAAGATTCAAGAACGTCAATTCTTGAAGGGAATTAAGAAACGAACGTAATTATTTATCTCATGCTGAAGAGATGTTAGTTGTTCAATCTGATTTCTTATTCTTCTTTTGATTTATTGTCTAAAGTGCACCTAAGTAGAGAGCTATATATATGATTTCTACTATATTCATGGTATCGGTGGAAAACACAGGCTCAAAGATTTCTTACCTTTTCAAGTTCAGTAAGATATCTTCAGCATGCTCGGATGAAGTTAGTTAGTAAGCTTACCTTTTCAAGTTCAGTAAGATATCTTCAGCATGCTCGGATGCAGTTAGTCAGTAAGCTCACTCGGAAATTTAATGCGTTCTTAACCTACAATTGCATGAAAATGATTACAATGCATAAACTAATACATAAACCTGCAATATCTTCGGACTATGGAGATGTTATAGGGTATAAATTGCTTTCATATAATAGGTTTCTCTTTCTTCCGTATCGCTTATTGTCCTTCCTTCTTACTTGAAAATGAGTTTGCACATTTTAGAATTTATATGTAGGTACAATTAAATCTTTTCTATATCGTCACTATACTTTATATGTAGGTACATATAGATCACCCCGATTTGATGATGATAATTTTGATTTGGCTATGCTTAGTATCTTCTTTAGTTGTCCTGCCAATATGGACCATGATTAAAATTCAAATCAACATATTGAAGTGTAACTTATAAAATGATAGGAACCAATGACTAAAATACCATGTACGGAAAAATGAACCTTACCACAGGACAAAGTAATGAATTTCTGGGAGAATTATAACTGATGGAAATTTCTCACTTTGATGATTTTGATAGGGTGTCAATCTGGATATCTAATTCGGCCTTCCCAAGAGGTGCAAATCTCTTAAGCATTAATATCTTCTTCGCTACTCCTTCAGTGATGCCAAATAAATTTGCAATTAAAGTATCACATCCATACAGGATAACACCTCACCATAACTATTATTCTGCAACTTTCCGGCCATTTGCATTCCAAATGCCGAAGATTAAGCATGATTTCAAGAGGCCTACATCCATCAAGGAAATTAGTGGTTATGCTAAAATAAAATGAAACTCAAACCATAAAAAGTCGTCAAATATCTCTTGTTACGCTGGAACTCTTCAAATGTATCCTTCAGAGGGATTAGGTACCAGGATCTGCATTATAATTGGGATCTCGTAGTGAATAGGCATCAGTAATTATTGGCTTTTGGGTTTTACTTTTTTCCTCTGTTGTAGTGTTGTGGGTGGTTGCTGAGTCTTATTTCATCAACCAACAGTTTCTTACTGCAGTCTGTTTTCATTGTTTTGCGGCTTAGACTCCATTTCCTACTAGGTGTTGTATCCCTTTGGGATCCCCTGAACTGAATTCTTTTGAATATTCTTTCTCTTCTATAAAATTCTTTGTTGTATTGATCAAAAAAAAAAAAGTCGTCACAGTTACGAAGGCATCAATTTCATAACTAAAAAGTAATGTTAGCTAAATTACTAAAATTATAACATACCTAAAATTAATCTCATTTGATACGCCTCTAGTACAATATCTATTTCTTCTAAGGTATGCTTCCAAGTTCTAACAATACTTTTCCTCTTAATCATTTCGTGAACACCATATTGCGCTCCTAGTGTAACTACAAAAATTCAATTCTGGTACCTTATGCATGTGACTAACTGTGATGGTATCCTCTGGTCATTAACTTGCAGTTCCCTTCTCACCTAAAGATGAAATCCAGATAATGGATAGTAGATCAAAGAAGAGATTAATTATTCATCCATTAAATGAACATGCAATGCAATTGGATTGCAATTTATTTATCAAGTTTAAATCGCGTAGGAACTTACCTCTGCAATCAGAGAAAATACTACAAAATCAAAATCCAAAAGAAAAGGGGAAAAAATGAAAGAGGATGTAATGCGATTTTACCAAGCCCGTTAGCGCATCAAACTTATAATTCTGAGTGCATAGTTAACTGATTCTTCAGACAATCCATAATAACATGTAGGCGGAACTTCTCAGTGTCTGCCAACGAACCAATTAAACACAATGAGTCAATATCATCGAATCAAAAAATACGATGAGAAAGAAAGAGATCCAAAGATATCAAATCGAGAAAATACATTAGTTTTTAATTATATAACAGATCAAAACTTGCTCGAAGATAATCTAGCGTTTATGTGTGTAAACTGTTAATTGTTCCCTTAAAATTGAAGAATAGGTTATTAGGGTTTTAGGATATGGAATGGAAGAACAAAAAGCGATTATGACATGCCTCATCTATTATTAATGATGGTGTTGAACAGGTTGTACATCTCGAAGTTTTTTTGACAATTTTTCTTCATAGTTTTAGTAGGGTTCCATAGAGATTTAAGAGAATAGGTCGGAGGGAAGGGAGAAAGGATATGTTCTGTACGTGAGAGGTGAGCACGAAGAATTGGCAAATAAATCGGAGAACCTCAATTTCTATTGGTAGGGGGCCAGAAGCTCTAGAATTCAAGCTTTTGGCCTAACTTTCAATGTGAGGCCAGCAATTTCTACTCAAATTATATATACAATGGTGCCAATAAGTTCAACACCTAATTAATTAAGTCCGTTCCGCTGCTAACCCGAGAGGCAGGTAATATCCGTCCATTTCTGTTGAGTAATACTTTTCCATTCTAAGCTGTTGATTAATAATGCCTCGACAAGAGAGGACCGGCCGAGCAGATATTTTATCAAATGTAGAAAATGAAGAACGTGAACAATAGAGGTGGCCACAGAAAAACTCAATGAACATAATCGCAGCAATGCCCACCACTGGGTGTTTACACAAATAAGATTTTTCAAATTTGTATTTACCCATCAATTTTTTCAAAATCTGAATTTACCCACATTTTGAAAAATATAATCCAGTCATCAAACTTGACAATGCAAAAACCCACAATTACTTGCCTATTTGCTGAATTTGCCATTTTATAAAATTTTAAGAAAATTAAATAAAGTTGGTTAGTTTTTGACCTAGTTTTTAGGAAGTTTGAATAGAAGTGGACATATTAGATCTTGCAAAATCAAATTTGTTTTTGTGTTTTTGATTGCGAAACTTTATTTGCACAACAAAAACGGATTAGCTTTTTGGTTGCAGACACGTATATGCCTTGAAAAAACGAATTCATTTTTGTGTTTTTTATTGCAAAAATTTATATGGACAGCAAAAATGGATTAGCTTTTTGACTGTTGACATGTATATGCCTTGCAAAAACGGATTTGTTTTCGTATAGGCGGATTCATTTTTGTTTTATTTGGCATTGTTGTTTACTTTGTCTTCAAAATTGCCAAGATCAGAGCTTGAATATCCTAGTTAAAGGTGCAGTCGGCTTGCGACCATTTCCTCCCCAGTTGGTAAGGAAAAGAAAAGACTTACAAATTAAGGATGATGTTTTACATGAAGAGATTTTTTTACAATATAAGGTTATCATGGATGAATATAAATTACATAGCTTGCTAGACTTCATTAGTCCGCTTAAAATGTTATCAATGAAAATTTATAACCAAACTCTGTACTGCAAGATCCGAAAACACCCATTTTCAAAAATTGCAGCATGAAACAATAAAACAAGAATGTATAAGAAAAAAAACAAATGATCAGAACTTCAATGCTTTGAGACAGAATAAAATTTGTTCTCATGTTCAGCATCTGTTATTAATTAGTTATATAATCCTCACTTCTTGCCATTAGCCTTCTATGTAAAGCGAAGTTCCACTTATGATGACGACGATGGCAGCATTTAAGATCCCATAATTCTCCAATTTGTCTTCCGTAGTTGCATTGGCACTCCGACAATTTATGAAATACATGCTACAAAGATCTAAAAGAACAAAATAAAAGGAGGGGAGGGAAGGGAAGGGAAGAAAGAAACTAGAAAGATCTTACTCTACCATGGTTTGTTTTTTTGAGCTCAGTGGAAAAGAAGAGAGAGGAAGAGATGAGAAAGATTTGATATTCGATATTCCATGATCTTAAGCTCTAGCTTTATATTCAGTGTTCGTATTTATCTGTTTGATTTGACCCATAAATCTAGGAGTAACTTGACCCATTCACCTACCGATTTGATTAATCGGAAAATAAAAGAACGGGCCCTAGCTCAGCTGGTCATCCCCGTTTCCCGAAGTTTCATGCTTTCCAGGAGGTTCCAGGTTCAAGTCCCCAATGGCGTAATATTGCAGGAATTAACATGGAAGGTACTGTTAGTTTGCCCCCTTGTGACACAATCTCGCCCCCTCCCGCTTGCTCCCTTAACAAGGTTACCCATGAGCCTCGGTAATTTGTAGACAAAGAACCTGTTCAATTAATATAGTAGTATGTCGTTGGGTGGCTAGCACAACAACCTGTTGTTAGACTTCCAATTAGTTTCATGTAATAATATATATATATATATATATATATATATATTTAAAAAAAACAATATATTTTATTAAGAAGTTTAAACTGGAAGTTTAAATAAAGTAAAAATCTTAAATACCCAGTACTTCGTATTAAATACAGTATTATACATAAAAACGTGCAAACACATATTTAAATATTTTCCGTGTGTAAACACTAATTTGATGAATGTCCAACGGGTAATCATCCAATTTTTAAGCTACTTATCGTACAAGGTAGATAAAGTGATGATGATTCTCCCGTATTACGTCCAGAGACCGACATTCCACGCTATACATTTTAGAGGTCATCATAAGCATTCATAATAAGAACAACTATACCGACAAGCATATAAGATTTTTTATTTATTTTTTGACAAGGAAATTTTTTCTTCAAACCAAACGATATATAATATGGTCATCCCGCAATGCTGATATAGACACAGGAGGAGGCCAACTGGCTAAGTCCATAGATGTAAGTGCATCAACGCGTAGCCACTCGTCTTACCAACTAGATAGAGTGATGCAGACTCTTCAGTTTCCGTTACGTGACGTTTCCACCCTACGCATTCTAGAGGTCACCGTACTCATTGATAAACCTAGTAAAATACAATACGGCTTCCCTTGTTATTGAGTATTGATACAAGTATATATGTTCGTAGAAAGACCAAAAATGTTTTCCACATATGAAATGAAAGGAAAACGGAGTTGTGACTTGTGATAAGGTGCTCACAGTTATCACAAGCTCCTCCCTTGCTTCTTGCCACTGCTAAAGTGGCGAGCATACAAAGGCCATACATTCTCAGAGTTAAATAACTAGAAAGACTAATAATAATAATAAAAAAAAAATCTCAGCCAAAAGGTACTACATATATTTTATCAAACACCAAAAAAGAAAAACCTAAACCGCAAACAAATTAGTGGATGAAAGTTCTTGAATCGTACCAAGTAGATATCCTTTTATTTATGTCCGGAGAGCAACGTTCAACCTTGTCCTACCGTTTGTTAGTACTCTAACAGTCCTGCCTCCTAACGTGGGTAATATTCACCTACACTCTTGACCTTTTTTTTTTTTTTTTTTTTTTTTGTGTATCCCAATTTAATTTAGGCTCCAACTGAAACAAAGATAATGTCCCGTTTCTGTTTATATACTCTTGACCTTGATTATCTAACCGTTAGACCCCCATCTACAGACAAACCAAATTAGTGGTGATCTTGGGACAAATCTGCTTAAAACAAGTGACCTAAACTTCAAATTACCCAAAGATCCTGCTGTCTAATCCTGTCTGTCGACGACAAAATAAAGATTATGGTGATTGTTAGTTCATGATCATTTGAATCATTGGCTTCACAAAAATGGAAACAAATCTTTTCTCTTTTGTTTTTCTTGAATATTTTTGGATACTAAGAAATATTTTGTAAAGGGGTCATATATTTTTGGCTATATTAAGGTTTCGGTCGTGGAACATGCCGTTGATGCAAATGGGTCGTAGAGTCACCATTGACTGTTACATTAACTGAAGTCAAACTAACGTCCATCCTAAAGGTTAAGTTGCGAGTTAAATCTAACTAGCTAACCTCCTTCTCAGTGCATATCATGGTATTCATGTGGACCAAAAACCTAAAAGTTCATTACCTTTTGATTCCCCTCTTTTTTACTCCCTTTGTTTCAAAAAGACAGTTCGGTTTGACTTTGTCAAGATATTAAGGAGACCATAATAGTTTACATTTCTACCCTTAACTACTTGCCTAGTTTATTTCAATAAAAATGTTAGTAATAAAAACTACCAAAAATTGTTATAAGATTGTAAATAGGAAATAATAAAAAAAAGAAACTAAAATACATCGATTTATGGAACAATATCAATAAAATAAAATAAAAAATATTTTAAATATTGGAGTGTAACCTTTATTAGAAATTTAATTTGGAACCATATATATTGCCTTCGAAAAGGAACAAAGGATAGATATTTGTTTCCTTAATTATACATATTTTATTAATATTTTAGATTGGGTCACATTAAAAAGAATTTATGAATATAGAAAACTTAAGCGTATGTTAGAGAGTTCATTGAAAAAGTATGATTATAAACAGAAAGCTGGACACATTTTTGAAACATACCAAAATGAAATAGAGGACTGTCTTTTTGAAATAAAGGGAGTACTTTTTTAAATTTAATCCCCCATTTATTTTATCGACACAAAAAGAGTATTGATCAATCACTCATGTAGAGCAAGAGAGAGGAGAGCACATGCAGAAGCAAATAAAAGACTACATTGATAATCAAATTCGGTGTACATTCTCTCATGGCTTAACAACCTACTTATATTCTCACAATCTTAACGATCACTCAAAGTACTTTCCTAATAAAAACAAACTCTAAATAAAACACACTTCTAGAAACACAAAGAAACTCTAAATATAGTAAAATTCTAAAACAAGCAACCGACACAACTTGCTCTTCTAGTTAACTCGAACTTTCAAATATCGCACAGTGTGTCAACAACGTATGTTGATCCAACCTGACTGCGTCAACTACAGCAGTTGATCTATTTGGACTGGATCAACATGATGTTGTTCCACGAACCAAATCACCATATCTTGGTTTAACTTCCAACAACTCATTCTTTCTTTCTGTTAACAAGAGAATTGATGTTGGTTTTAAAATGGAATTGAGCGTTTTGGACTGCTACTCATCTCCATTAGAGAATTAAGCAAACAGGTACTAGTTATTGTCTCTCATTCTTTAGTTAGTGCTTTAAGATTTGTCTCTGAATTGATTACTAGAGACACTCTTTAGTTAGAGCTTTAATTAACTGTCTAATTGTTGTTGTGTAGATACAGAAAATGTGAAAATGTTCGAAAATGTCATCATAACACATAAGTATTCAGAAACGAAATGGGAATCCTGCAAGGATGGGGATTCGAAACCCAGTTCAAGAGATGGTACGGAACACAGATGTATTCGACATTCAAATCTTGCACGAAATTTCATCAATTGAATTTGGTATGTATCGAGATTTTGGTTCAGCTTTGAAGATAACAGGGGGATAAAGTCTGACCGGGTAATATGGAATTATGGATCATGGTCTCCCGATAATCCTCATCATCTATCGATGTTGAATGATTACACGGGCCATTTTGAAAATGGGTCAGGCAGGCTAAACCCAGCTTTGTTTTTAACGTTCGTTTGACCACAGTTAATTTAACGGTCCATGGTGAGTCCACGACCCACATGCATCAATGATATGTTTTACGACCCAGATCCTAAAATAGCCAAAAACATACGACATTTTTGCAAAATATCTTTAATTGTAAATATTTTTGAGGAAGAAGGTAATATACATGTTTTGTCAATAAACAAAAAAAAATGTATCGTAAATGAAAAACGTGAAAAATATGGGGGTGGTCGCAGAAAAATTAATGGCCGTATATGTCCATCAATGCACACCACGATAGGCTGGCCTTTGGTTTGCCCTCTCATAACTATGTCCTTGGGCTCACCGCCTTCTCGTAAATATCAAAAAGTCTTTATAGACCGAGAGAAAAAACAACACTAAAAAACCGCCACACATAATGCACCCCTGCACGTCTCCCGAAGGGTTAGTCTCATTGGGACCCACAAATTAAAAAATATCTGTAAGAGACGGTTTTGACATTTTTTTTCTCTCGGTTCATAGAGAACCACTGCATAAATATAGATACAAAGGGATGTGCACCACTACCCACCCACCGTACCAACTAACAAGCAGATAAAGTGATGCCAAGACCAAAAAGAACTTCATAATCATACAAATACTCTTCCTTTTATCATGTAATTATTGTTTAGTCCATTAAATATTTAGTTTTAGTCCTCCCATATTTCTGTAACAAAAATTTATCCCCCTTTCATAGGGTTTTCTGGCTCGGCCACTGGCCAAGACTCTCTCATTATGTCCGGAGAGCGACTTCTCTCATTATGCACTGAGAACGACGTTCCACCCTAAGCATTTTAGAGGTTATCACTTATCATACTCACTTACAAACCTATGAGTTGGAACCAGGTCGATCCTCAAAATTAAGGGTTGTATATGTGTTGATGGTGGTTTTAGCTCAGCCTTAACATCTAAAAACCCTAGTCGGACAGTGACGTCACATAATTTGAGTAATAATGTCTCCACTGAATGCATTTATTGAACCCTTTAATATATTCTGAGAGAAGACTACCAGGGTACCTGTTTTTTTTTCTTTACTAATTAGGGTTTCGATAGGCCAAACCCTAATTCCCACACCACATGTGCCAATGACAAACCATGCCAGCCACATCTACCGCGCCAAGGCATGCCAACCATGCTAGACGCACCACAGTGCCAATGGCAAACCATGCCAGCCACATCTACCGCGCCAAGACATGCCAACCATGCCAGCCACATCTACCGCGCCAAGGCATGCCAACCATGCTAGCCGCACTACTGTGCCAATGGCAAACCATGCCAGCCACATTAATTTATAATTTTCTGAGTTTTCGTAGTAGTAATTAAGATTCGTTCTCTCGGAAGTTGTTAAGATTAAATTAAAAGGTATAAATAAAATAATAAATAGAAGAGAGTCACTGGGTCTTAGATTCCACCAAATTCACAACACGAAGTTAAATTATTCATTCTCAACAATTATCGCTCAGTAAATAAATAAAGCATCGACTTTGGTTTTGCCAAAATAGATCCTCAAAACATTAACTGTATCCCCTAAGCATAGATTATCTTAATTCAAAGCATAACATATCTAATTGAATCACAACTAATTTTATCGAATCATAAATCAATTCAAAATAAGTGGAAAAGTCAAATAGAAAATAGAATAAATTCACCCATGTGCGAAATCGGTTTCCTCCGTCGAGCCAGTGTAGGGGTTTAGCTCCTCATGATAAAACCACACTCAAAAATATAAGTCATAGCGCAAAATGGTGTTTTTATCCAAGAAAACTAACAAAGCAGAGGTTTGCAACGCTTAACAGGCGTCACACAATCCACTGTTACAATTACACTTCTGGACAATTGTTGCAAAGAGCTGTTACAAAATACGATAACAGAAAAGTGTTGTTTTCACTGTTCATATGTCGCTGCAAAGACTGTTGCAAAACCGTGAATAAACCAGGGTTTATTAACGACAGGCTTTGGCAGCTTTTTGTTCTTCGTCTTCTTCTCTTCGTGCTGGTGCAGAAATCTCTGCAACTTCTTGTTCTTCGTTCAGTCCCTGCCCCAAACTCTCGGTCCCCTCTCTATGTTTCCCAAATACCCTTTTATACACAACAACATCCAAATCTCCCCAGTTTAATGCAGAATATTTTCTCTTTAGTTCATTATTCTCCACTGCCATTACACGAAGATAACTTCCCTTTTTATTCTCTGTTTTTGATTTTCACGTATCCTTTGAATCTCAGCACAATGCAGACATGTATCATAAGAGGTGTGGCACGCTGTAAACACACAAAATCTTCCCAAAATAACACCCTTCACTAAAACAGAATATTCGATAATATTTCATTGGTTGTTTCTCGTGAAACCTTCTGTTTTATCTCTTTACGGGTCAAATATCCTCCAGTTAATGCATAATAACATCTTCAGATAATATTTCTCCCAAATCAACACGTATCTTCAATATATACTCAGAAAAATATTATGAGAATAACACATTCTCTGTTTACGTTAAATCCTCATGACTTGCCTTTTTTTCCGCTCTTTATGTACTTACCATCCCTGTCTCAATTGAATAGGAAGGTATCAATCCAAAATTAAGAAAAAATTCTCGATAAAATCTTGTCAGAATCAATCCAGAGAATTTTGCAGATAAAACGAAATTTCCCGCCATTTTCATTTTTCAACGAGGAAGAAGATGGGTGCCCCTTATCCGAGTCCGGTGTGTGAATAGAAATTAGGGTGCCCCTTAGTAATTGGGTGCCCCTTAGCCAAAATTGGAGTCCGCTTAGCAAATGTCCTTTAGGGGTCCCCTTAGTAGTTTTTCGAGCCGATTCTTCAAAAACGTTTATTTCCTAAAAATACCTACAAACAAGTTTATTAGTGATAAAATTGAGACCTAGCTAATATAAATATGGGTATAAAATGGTGCACTTACGTGCTTATCAACACGCCCACACTTATATTTTGCTAGTCCCGAGCAAAACAAGAAAATTGACCCGCTACACAGTTGGTCATGACAATTGTCAGATACACAAGACACACAATTTTTTTTTTAGAGACCCGCTCCACAGCTGGTCATGACTTGCAAGAAAATAAAAGACCCGCTACACGGCTGGTCATAACCCTAACAAACATAATAATTTTTTTTTTTTTTTTTTTTTAAAGACCCGCTCCACAGCTGGTCATGATAAGCAAGAAAATTCCTGAAACAGAAAAATAAAACGTTAACCACTCCCCCACACTTAAATATTACATTGTCCTCAATGTAATTGAGTCATCCAACGTAAAAAATAAGATGGGAAATAAAAATAAACAAAAATAAATAAACAAATAATTATACCTACTGGAATGTACATAATAGATCCCCGTAAACTAATAACCTGAAAACTTGGGGATCGACCCAAAATACAATATTTACAAATGACAGCTTCACAATTATTTTATGGAAAAAAAAGGACACTGAAACTGTCAGAAAACAAACTTTACCCCTAAACCAAATTTTTACTGCACATGGAAGTGCGTAAAGAACGAAGTATGGGGATTCTATTGAGACTGGGGAAATATTAATTGATTCATGCACGATATCAGGAATAGGCAAGTCTTCTGGGTACTTAGATGCAAAGTAATGCAACAACACTTTAGAAGCACACAATTCTAACCCTAAATTAGGCAACTTTTGGGAGTCTAGGGTCTAGAAACAACCGCTAAGTCGGGTGAATGATCTTGTGAGGTAGATTCATCTATGGAATTAGGCGAATCCTCCACACAATCATCCACAGGGTCATATATATGTTCAGTCTGGGACAAAGAGTCACTACATGATTCATCATCATCATCAACATATAATCTTTGGTATTCTAGAATTCTCAATCTTTGTTCCAAACTAGGTGGTCTGTGTTTGTAATACTTCTCATATATCTCTAACGGAGATTCTTCACTTACCTCATGTGGAGCAGAAACTCCATACCATTGCCTACGCTCATATTCAGCAAGCGTCATCTCAGATGAGGTTTCCTGATAATTCGACTTTCTACGCATATATTCCGCCAGCGTCATTGTAGGTGACGTCTCCTCAGAAGAAGTCATCATCCTCAAAAAGTCCATGAAAAGAAAAATAAAAAGAAACGCATAAAAAGGAAAAAAAAATACTATACAAAATTAATCTAAAAACAAATCCGCGTCGCAACGGCGCCAAAATGATTTATAATTTTATGAGTTTTCGTAGTAGTAATTAAGATTCGTTCTCTCGGAAGTTGTTAAGATTAAATTAAAAGGTATAAATAAAATAATAAATAGAAGAGAGTCACTGGGTCTTAGATTCCACCAAATTCACAACACGAAGTTAAATTATTCATTCTCAACAATTATCGCTCAGTAAATAAATAAAGCATCGACTCTGGTTTTGCCAAAATAGATCCTCAAAACATTAACTGTATCCCCTAAGCATAGATTATCTTAATTCAAAGCATAACATATCTAATTGAATCACAACTAATTTTATCGAATCATAAATCAATTCAAAATAAGTGCAAAAGTCAAATAGAAAATAGAATAAATTCACCCATGTGCGAAATCGGTTTCCTCCGTCGAGCCAGTGTAGGGGTTTAGCTCCTCATGATAAAACCACACTCAAAAAAATAATTCATAGCGCAAAATGGTGTTTTTATCCAAGAAAACTAACAAAGCAGAGGTTTGCAACGCTTCACAGGCGTCACACAATCCACTGTTACAATTACGCTTCTGGACAATTGTTGCAAAGAGTGTTACAAAATACGATAAAAGAAAAGTGTTGTTGTCACTGTTCATATGTCACTGGAAAGACTGTTGCAAAACCGTGAATAAACCAGGGTTTATTAACGACAGGCTTTAACAGCTTTTTGTTCTTCGTCTTCTTCTCTTCGTGCTGGTGCAGAAATCTCTGCAACTTCTTGTTCTTCGTTCAGTCCCTGCCCCAAACTCTCGGTCCCCTCTCTATGTTTCCCAAATACCCTTTTATACACAACAACATCCAAATCTCCCCAGTTTAATGCAGAATATTTTCTCTTTAGTTCATTATTCTCCACTGCCATTACACGAAGATAACTTCCCTTTTTATTCTCTGTTTTTGATTTTCACATATCCTTTGAATCTCAGCACACTGCAGACATGTATCATAAGAGGTGTGGCACGCTGTAAACACACAAAATCTTCCCAAAATAACACCCTTCACTAAAACAGAATATTCGATAATATTTCATTGGTTGTTTCTCGTGAAACCTTCTGTTTTATCTCTTTACGGGTCAAATATCCTCCAGTTAATGGATAATAACATCTTCAGATAATATTTCTCCCAAATCAACACGTATCTTCAATATATACTCAGAAAAATATTATGAGAATAACACATTCTCTGTTTACGTTAAATCCTCATGACTTGCCTTTTTTCCGCTCTTTATGTACTTACCATCCCTGTCTCAATTGAATAGGAAGGTATCAATCCAAAACTAAGAAAAAAATCTCGATAAAATCTTGTCAGAATCAATCCAGAGAATTTTGCAGATAAAACCAAATTTCCCGCCATTTTCATTTTTCAACGAGGAAGAAGATGGGTGCCCATTATCCGAGTCCGGTGTGTGAATAACAATTAGGGTGCCCCTTAGTAATTGGGTGCCCCTTAGCCAAAATTGGAGTCCGCTTAGCAAATGTCATTCAAGGGTCCCCTTAGTAGTTTTTCGAGCCGATTCTTCCAAAAACGTTTATTTCCTAAAAATACCTACAAAAAAGTTTATTAGTGATAAAATTGGGACCTAGCTAATATAAATATGGGTATAAAATTGTGCATTTACGTGATTATCACACATCTACCGCTCCAAGGTGTTCCAACCATGCTAGTCACACCACTGTGTCAATGGCAAAGCATGCCAGCCACATCTACAGCGCCAAGGCATGCCAACCATGCTAGCCGCACCACTCTGCCAATGAAAAACCATGCCAGCCACACATACCGCGCCAAGGCATGCCAATCATGTTAGCCAAGCCAACCGCACCTTGCCTTGGCCCCACCATGCCAAACCGTCCATACCGAACCCTTAGCCCCATATGTGACAATGGCATGTCGTGCCTGCCACCTTGTCGCGCCATGCCGTGTTGGCCCTCCCCATGCGGCTACCAAAAACAAAGGCCTGCAACAATCAACGGCCATCCTTCCATATAAGATACAAATCTTAGCCATCCAAGGTCACCAACCAACGCATGGTAACCTTTGACCCAATGCCAAAACCCTAATTTTGGCTACGCCTAAACCGCGCGAAGGCGTGCTGACCATGCCACATGTGCCAATGGCATGCCATGCCATCCACCTTGCTGCGCCATACCGTGTTGGCCTCCCCACGCGGCTACCAAAAACAAAGGCCTGCAACAATTAATGGCCATCCTTCCGTCTAAGATGCAAATCTTAGCCGTCCAAGGTCACCAACCAACTCATGGTAACCTTTGGCCCAACTCCAAAACCTTAATTTTGGCCATGCCTAAACCACGCCAAGGCATTCCGACCATGCCACATGTGCCAATGGCATGCCGTGCCAGCCACCTTGCCGCTCCATACTGTGTTGTCCTTCCCCATGCGTCTACCAAAACATAGGCCTGCAACAATCAACGACCACCCTTCCATCTAAGATGCAAATCTTAGCCGTTCAAGGTCACCAACCAACGTATGGTAATCTTTGGACCAACGCCAAAACCCTAGTTTTGGCCACGCCAAGTCATGCCATGCTACATGTGCCAATGGCATGCCAACCACCTTGCCGCGCTATACCGTTCTGGCCTTCCCTATGCGGATACCAAAACGAAGGAGTGCGACGATCAACGACCAGTTTTCCATCCTAGGTGCAAATCCTAGTCGTCCAAGATTGCCAAAAAACGCATGCTAACCTTTGGCCCAAAACACTCTAGCTTCCCAAAACCTGCTAGCTTCCCAAAACACGCTAGCTTCCCAAAAACGCACCAAACATGCTACCGTCCCTCTTGAATTCTTCCTGAGTTTTACTTTCGGGCTGTTTTCACCTCCCGAGCGAGCTCAAAATTTAAATATTCTACGCGATGGGAGATAGGAAATTATTTTTCGTAAAGAATGGAGGGGAGACCATCAAAATCCGAGTTTGTATGAGAATTCTACATCGATTATAGTAAAGGGCGCTAATAGGGTTTTAGAATACTAAACCCTAATTTAGACAAAGCCGCAAGCGCTTATCTTCTAAGACGCACACTTCCAGTGGATCCAATCCATATTAAAATCCATTCCGGCCATGCTTTCATGCCACTGGGTACCAAACGAAGGGTTGCAACGATCAACGGCCACCCTTTTGTCTAAGATGCAGATCTTAGCCATCGAAAGTCACCAGCTAACGCATGGAAACTTTTGTCTCAACACCAAAATCCTAGCTTGGAAACGCCTAACCATGTTAAAACCATGTTATCCACGCTTTCATGCTGCTGGCTGCCAAGTGAAGGGTTGCAATAATCAATGGCTGCCTTTCCTCTTAAGATTCAAAATCTCGACCGTCGAAGGTCACCACGCAAGTCTCCCAAGATCAACTTGCCAGACAACAACAAACATACCACACGTTTTCCAAAAAATATTCGAGACATCAACGCATGTCACAAACTGGGGGATGCTCATTGGGTATTTGTTTGGCGGTTTACAGCGTGCGGCGTACACTATGCCCGTTATAAGAGAGTGTCAGAAGGATAAAGAGGTTAATAAACACAGGGAGTAATGGTGAAACGCTTTCTTTTATGGAAGATAAATTCTAGCCATTACCGGTTACCACCTCATCCAATTCACTCACCCGTTTTCCGTTTCTTAATGAGGCCAGAGTACGTTTCATTTCGACTTGTATAAATGGGCATTACATATTTCCACCGAATAACAAGTTCAGGTCAGGAGCATACAACACTCAGAAAACATTTGCTAGCTTTTCATCTGTTAGCTTCCCGCTTTCTGATACAAGTCATAAAACAACTACTCTTCCAGAATCAACTATTCTGGTCTCAACACTTTCTTCGCTTCCCTCCCCAAAACCAACCATTCTCCTTCACTTTGTGACCGAAGCAAGTCTAGAACGTCCATTTCTTGGTTTAGTCCAGATTTGTACAGATTGATCTCTCAAATCTAAAGTACTCCCTTGCAGTACATTCTTCAGGGTTTAAATTCGTTTCTCACCCACACACCCGAAATTACCAAAATCAGCAGGAATATTTTTCACCCTCAAACAATATGATAATTCAGACAAACTTTTTATGGGAGGTTCACCAAGAAATTTTGCATCACTGTTAGCATAAGTTCATGGATGTTCATAATATCGAAATTCATGTTAATACTTATGGATATAATAACTTTTCTCTTGTTGTCATTATTAGAGATTTGCTCCGTCGAACTCACAAGTTTTGATATATCAAGCTTGTTATCAAATTTATTTGTCAAAACTATATCTTGATTTTTAGTATATATTTAGTTAAGTCTCGGTCTAAGATAGAGGTAGTTCAGAAACGAACCAGTCATCATTTGTGTTCAACCGTTTGAAGGCGAAGATCAACTGAAGCTTTTGGAGAACTTTATCAAAAAAAGTTAAGTGAAGACCGAACCACCTATTTCTCAAGTTATATTCACCTTTCTATCCTTGAGACGATTTTCGCATAACTAATTAAACTAGCTTGCATAGACAAGAATTTCGAGTCGGGAACTAATTATTTAGTTTACAATTTTCTCAAAATATAATGACTAAGCTTGTTAATAGGTAAAAATTGTTTCTGCTAGTTTTTGGTAAATTTGGGTGTGTGGATGAGAAACGATTCTAAACCTAAAATAAATGCACTGCAGGGAGTACTTTAGATTCAAGAGATCAATCTGTACAATCCTGGACCAAACTAAAAAATGGTCGTTCCAGTCTTGCTTCTGTCACAAAGTGAAGGAGAAGGGTTGGTCTTAGGGAGGGAAGCGAAGAAGGTGCTGAGATCGGAATGGTTAATTATGAAGGTGTGGTTATTTATGACTTGTATTAGAATTTGGAATTGTCTTGCGGAATTTAAGCTATTAGTTCTTTGGTATTTTTCTGGATACTGTGTCGTTTTTCTAACCGAAACTTGAACTGTTTGGTCAAAATATGTAGAAACCTATTTATATAAGTCATAATTGAACGCATCCTAATCTCTTAGGAAGTGGGAGTAGTTGAGTGATGGGGAAGTGGGGTAATGTGTAAATGCTAGAAACCACGTCCCCACTATGAAGGAAACGGGTTAGTTTACACCCACTACTTCTTTCCACCACTAACTTCCCTGCTTTCCTAACACTTTCTTACAATGGGCGTGTTGCACGCCACACGCTATAAACCGCCAGACTAATACCCTTATGAACATCCCCTAATTTGTGACATGTTTGATGTCTCGAGTATTTTCGTGGAAAATTTGTAGCATGTGAATGAATGGGCCTTGTATATAGGACCTATCTATTATGGTTAATTATTTTCCAATTAAGTAGCAGCTAGCCATGTGTAGACAGTCAAAGTCAGGAGACTTGCCGCCAAAAGAATAGTGTGTGATGTTATTAGGTTAGTCTTGTTTGGTCGCCCAAGACTTACCATAGGCCGATCAATTTTGTTGCAAATTTGGACGACTAAGATTGTAATTTAGGATAGAGAGTGGTCGTTGATTATGGCCACATTCCGTTGGCACCTGTTAATGGTAGAGTGGCATAGACGCGCCTATGGAATGGTGGCATAGCTGCGCCTGTGGCATGGCCGTGCCTTTAAGGTTTGGAGGCATGGCCAAAGATATGGTTTGGCACTGTGGCCAAATTTAGGGTTTGGCGGCATGGCCAAGGCTAGGATTTGGAGCCGTGGAAAAAACTAGAGCTTGGAGGCATGGCCAAGGATAGGATTTGGCACTGTGGCCAAATTTAGGGCTTGGCAGCATGGACAAAGCTAGTATTTGGCGCCATGGCCAAAATTAGGGCTTGCCGGCATGGCTAAGGCTACAGTGGCTCGTGGCATGTTGTGGGGACATGGCCATAAATTAGGGTTTCGACTAATGCCACTGAAGCAAAAGTTGTGGTTTGATCATAAAACCCTAATCGGAGTCCGTTATGGCGTTGGCCACGAAAAAAAAGTGGGATTTAACGCAGTTGCGCCATTTGTGGCACATCGGCATGCTGTTGTGGCATGTTGGAATAAAAATTAACATGGTGGCGTGGCAGGGTGCGTTTGGCCTTTAATGCATGTGACAGGTTTAAAACGACCTAATTGGTCAAGAAAGGGGGCCGACCAAACATCGCTGCCACGCCTCTAGTGCTCGTGGCGTATTTAAAGCGACCTGACTGGTCGATGGGAAAGAGGAGGGACGGTCAAGCAGTATGGGAGCATGCCTATCTGCAAGTAGCGTCGTCCGGGCTGTGGCACATCCACACTTCCATTGCTGCTGCTCCTATTTTCCGCGGCTCCTCTTTTATCCATTGTTTTGTGATTTTGGGTAGGATTTTTAACCTACTAATCAATGGCTGATCAATTGCCCAGTTTTCCTTGGTTTATTTTCAATCAGCAGGATTTGATATACTAGCGGGGCGCGAAATCCTAATTTTGCAAATTAATTAGGTTGAGACTCGAATTCTATGAATCATCACAAAATTAATTGTACTCTGCACAGAGTTCTTTAAATTTATTTCCAGAGAGAAGTATGCTTTACAATTGAGTACTTTTATGCAAATCCTTAACCTTGATACTTCAGAAAATTCATGCTACTCTGCTGCGAGTGAAAATTAATTGTCATGTCATACCAATATTAAGGGTTCAACCGGGGAACATAGCACATAAAGTATTCAGTGAGTCCTATATTAATGAATAATGCAGGTAAGGTGTCGAAATTTACAGAATATCTGGTACTAGTGGAAAAAGGACGTTTTAATATAGTTTAAAGGTGTCTTATTAGAGATATATACGACACTATAGAGGTGTCGCTGAAAGTTTCGTAGATTTGGTGTCTTTTTATGGAACGACACTATCAAGTTGACTCAGATTTGCGATACTTCCAGTTTGTCGCTAGGTATGACATCTGGATAACGTCATAGATTTAGTTTTATAATATAAAAAAAAAATCTGAAATTCAGCTGAATCAGCTAACTCCCATATCAGATTTGGCTGACTGTAGTACTGGGATGAAAAAATATGAACTAAGCTCAAATTACCATGAAATAAAACTTGGATTTGTAAATAAAATGGTTAAATAAAAACCATTGTATCTGTTACACAATTCATAACTGAATTCAGTTTACACATAGATTCAGAATCACAAAAAAAAAATACAATAAGGCCTGGATTCATACAAGTTATATATTTAAGCTATAAGATCCATAAACACCACTGCGAACCAGCAAAAAGAGATCATGCGGGATGATGAATTGAGCAAACAATTTAAGAACATCAAACCTACAACAAACAAAAGGTGCCAACATCACTGAAGTATAAAACAACTGTGAAAAAATCAATGAAAAGTGAATATACTATGATGAAATTTGAATAACAACACAACAAGTAAATTCATGACAACAAACAGCTTTATCCCGCTATCGTTCTAAGAATCCAAGCTATCCTCTGCATTTTATCAACATAAGCCAAAATATTTAAATACTTAAGTGAATCATCGTGAATACACAAACTGCACAACAAGTAGAACATAAAGCTTAAACATTTGCAGATTTCACAAACATCCCGGTGTGCAGACACTACTATCCTTACACACCACCCACTTAAGAGTCTATTACAGTTTACTATACTATTTTATATGCATTCATATGACAGAAAAAAACTACAAAAGGATGCCCAATACTCACAACTATTGACAAGTTCCCAATGCTTGAGAACAACATCGCAAATACATGGAGAGACGATCCAGTGAAGATTCATCGATACCATCCATCTACATTGGAAACACAATGAGAAGTTAGAGGCTGACTAAATTTGATACAATTTATAATAAGGCAACACATAGTGAAAGTAAACAATGATATGAAATTTACATTCCAATTTGTCCTGACAAGGGGGACACATGTTATCCTGCATTGAAGTATTACCAAGAAAGAAGGAACATGATCAGTCTCTATACAACATCCCTTTTTGTGTTTAAGCAAGGTTAAAATTTCATTAGCATTGAAAGTTGAAACTCACATCTTGTTCTGTATAACATGAAGAGCATATACCCTGAGAAGAAAACAATATGAACAAGTAAATGAAACTAAATGAAGCCATAGGGTAACCTTGTTCAGCGTTCTACAACCTAGGAAATATTTTATTGATGCCCCTGTAACATAAGTCTACACAACAAAATTAGTAATTGGTATCAGTGAATCTATCCAGTACCAAATGTAGATAACTATAGGTATAAACCAGATATACAAAATGTTGAAAAATAGGATACTTACACTAAAATATGTATGAAATGCGTAATTGAAGGATAAAGAATTTTTATATGTATTAGTCACTGTTAATACAGTTGAAAAACTCTTTGAATTTAATATGACCTGTAAGCAAACATGTTCGTTTAATGAATACATAATTTAGTATGACCTGTAAGCAAACATCTATTGGTTTCCAAGCATCTTTCTTTGTACCTTTAGTCGCTAGTCATCATATTAGTAATACAATACCTTGTTGAATTGCTCTTGATTTGGAGCTCCTTAATCTGGGCAAAACAAAGTTAACAAACCATACAAAATTAGTCTTATCAATTATATGATATCTGTTAACTAGGGTGATCGATATGAATCTTAGGATAGCCAGAAACAAGCTTCAAAACAAATAGGGCTAATATATTTAAGCTGGTGGTCAAACCAGTATGGAGATCATCTCCTCATACTCTCCAATACTTAAGAACACCAGTATAACAATAAGGTGCAATGATAAAACTCATATATGTGCTGGTAAAACAAATAACAATTAATTCCAGTCAAAGCCAACGAGAACTTTAAATCTAACATCAGAATCCTACATATGAATGATTTGCTGAACCCATCAACATCTGATAATCTAAAACATGGAACCTAGCCACAGTCACATATATACATGTCAGTTAGAACTAAACATATAACTATTGGAAAACAAACATACAAACAAGAATAGATTTCACCCTAATAAAAACGCTTCATAATCTTACCTAACATAACATATTTCATAAGCTAAGTACATGGAATTCTAAACTATACATGACTGCATCAAAGTTACGGAACAACACCTTTCTAGATTTTTCTTCCGAAATTTGATGTCGATAGAGAGCACAAACATCTTTCATACATAGCTCTGGGTCCTCTCCAAAAGAAGAAATCATATCGACCTCAAACTCTCATTTTACTTCTGCAATAAACTTACTTTTTTTTTCCTACAATTACTGGTGCCTCCCAGTCTGCATTATGGTTTCTTATGAAAGCTGATACAATCTATATTAGCCATTGATTTTCCTAGAGGCGTATGAAGAAAGTCCCCATTTTCTTGGAGGCGTATTACAGCCTTTTGCTTTTCACAAAGAAATATTGAACTACAATGGGTTATCTGAAGCAAGTGTGGATCCAACAAGGAGGGGCACATGCAGATGCTAATTACATCAACATACTGCATATCCATTATGTAAACAAAATCCCTAAAAATTAAATAAAAAAAATTCTGGACGACTTTTAATCACTTTATTCAAAATAATGCTTCATTGACAACAAATCGAATCAAGTAAAAGTTAGGGATAAGTTATACCTGGGATGAAAATTTTCAAGAAATGCAAAGTTCTTCAACTAATTGCTACAATAAAGAAAATGATACTTAAAACCCTGTCAACAAAATCATACCCTAACTTAAATAATGAAAAACAGGGGGGAAAAAATTTAAATTGCAACCCCTAGGTTTACATGATATAATTTGTACCCTAACTTCTAAAATCGAAAAAATACACAACACACGGTAAAAAATCAGATCGAAAATCAAATCTTAACTTCAAAACCCAACTTTAATTGATAGAAGAATAAGAAGAAAGTACAAATACGAGAATTGAAACCAAATCATATATTCTACAGAGAAAAAGTGGGTTTGATAAGAAAACGAAAACCCTGGAATTGAAACCAAATCAGATCGGGAAACTAAATCTGCAGAGGAATAATTGGGTTTGAAAGTAAATCAAATCGGGAAATCAGAAGAGAAAGAAACCGAGCAAAAAAAAATCTGAAGAGAAAGAAGATAAAAAGAGAAAAAAGAGAGTGATAGGAGGAGAATGAGTGGTTGCTCTGTTTCTCTCTCCGCTTTAGTATAGATATAAGGTAAATCCTGATTTGTTTCATCTCCAACCGTTCATAATTAAAAGGAATAAATCTTAACCATACAATCACTACACCATTTCAGGAATTTTGTTACAGGAAATAACCGTTACTGATGAGATTTGTAACGGGTATAACCTGTTGAAAATAGGTCGTAATAAATAACTGTGAAACGCTTTTGTAACGGTTTTATCTGTGACATTCGCCCACTACAGTCACATAAAATAATCGTTACAAAAATTAATAGTCACGATTGACCTAATTTTATGATAGCGACACGTGTAAAATTAGTAACGTTTACCGTAAAGGTTTAAACTGTTACTCTCTATTTACCATAATTAACTGGGTGACACGTGTCTTAAAAAGTCACATTTATGAAAACGGTTATAATTGTTACGGAAACCTTGCAACGATTGGGTCAGCGACACGTGTCCCATTTTGTTACGAATATAGTAACACATTTTAGTGTTGTCATTAGTTTTATAACGATTTCTTATTGGACACGTGTCGTCCGTTTGTTACGGTTTTTGTGACTATTAAATTGCTACTCTCATTTGTAACAACAGTAAGATGATGACACGTGTTGTTTTTACTTCACAATTTTTGTTACACTTATTTCCGTGACAATTCTTTCAGTTACAATTAAAAAAAAAGGGTTTCCCATATCATTTTAATGGACCTGGGCTTCCATTTTACAGGCCTGTAATACAATACCACATGCACTCTCAGGCCTGTAATACAATACCACCTGTACTCTCAGTTTACATGCCTGAAATACAATAGCATTTTCAGTCCTGAAATACAATAGAATTTTCTTCATTCTATCCATAATCCACATTCAATACATTCTTCAATCAATCAATTCATATCAACATTCAATCAAGTACCAAAAAAGAATACAAATTCAAAAGGAATAGAAATTCTATCAAGTACCAAAAAAAATGAACCTAATCTCTCTGCAAAATCTGTTATTGTTAAGTATAAAATTCTGAGGAAAGTCATATAAACCTACTAAGTTCCCAAGTTCATATCATTCTCTAAATCACTATAAGAAGAAACTTACTCAAAACTTGTCGTTGCAAAGGGACCTAATGGCTGCCATTTAATGGTAGAACCTCTTGCTTGGATATGATTTCAGGGGTATAAGCCCTCTTGTGACAGTTAAATTGAAAGTTAAGGCCTCTGCAAGAACAAGAAGAAAAAAATGTATTAGAAACTAATAATTTTGTTCAAAAGATTATAACAGCAATATCTAAAACAATATAACTTAAGACAGTTGAAATGGGTATATAAGAAAATGTTTAAGCAAGGACCATTACATGCAGACAATTAGGAGATGATTCTTCTCACAACGAAGGCTGCCCAATTTAAAACCTAAAGAAGCTAGTAGTAGGGCAATTCTCTTGAGTCTGCACAAGCAATCGCCATAAACTGTTATTCGATATTCGACAATAATATCCCAAACAAGACAAAAAACACACAGTGCTCTAAATAAATGATAAACTACATTAAACTACTGAAAATTCTACCTTGATTTGAACCTGAATTTGGGTTGCAGGTTGTAAAAGTTGTTCCTCCAACTTAGATCCTTCCAATTCCTCGAGTTCACAATTCATCCTACAACCAATAAAGATAATTAACTACCACTCTCGGGTCGAGGTTAATTTTAATCTTAACAAATATAAATAAAATGCAAAAGGTTACCTCATTAAAGTCAGCAGCTGCTCCAATGGGGTTTGACAATGCTCCATGAACCTGCTTCATGTTCTCAGTCTGCTCATTAATCTAATAAAATGGCACCAACATAACAATCCAACGAAGCAATCCAAATGAAAAAAGATTTTCACCTGACTTATGAGGAGTTTCTACTTCTAACATTTTTGTCCAAGAGTGGGCTTCTTGTTAGCAACTTCAGCTCCCGAGAAGCTTATTTTTTCCCTTGTCTACAAAGAAGCCAAATAAGAGGCAATCAAAGACTAGTTATGAGTGTAAGCAAACAGCCATTCGCCAATATATAACATGATAACCTACCCTCGAGTTTAACAGGCATGCCTATTCTCTTTAAATTGGGATACAAACTCCTCCGATTTGAAAGAGGAGGTACAGTCAGACACTCATCTTTCTAAAACACCAGCTGAAACAAAGATAATTCCAAGGAAGAAATAGTTAGAACATTAAAGTATAACACAACTATCAAACTATACAAGGACCTCAGAGAAAATCTTTTACTGACCATTTCCATTGATGTGGCCTTCCTTCACAAATTCGCATTACTCTTTTTTCTCATCAGCACCACCACACCATTATCACCAAAAACCTGAATGGAGTTCAATCATAGTTATCTGAGCATGATCTGGTAGCATAGATTTTGAGAAAATCTAAAGGTCATTAATCAAATGAACCATATCACCTCAAAACCCAAGACTCATTAGTTGTATTTACTGCTGATTCCAAAAGCTGAATCACCCAAAACAAAAACAAAAAAACAAGCATTTCAGTGACCAAATACAAATAAATTAGACATACTTATGCAACCAAAGAAATAAACCTCAGATTTTAATGAAAAGAAATAAATTAGACATACTTCTTCAGAGCTCTAAACAAGTTAAATTTTAAACCTTAGAGACCTCATCTCTCGAGAGTATTCATCTCTTCTCCTTGAGACATGCTGAATAAGGAGATAAGAGACATGCTGAGTAAAAAATTTGATAATCTCCTTGGAAGTACTAATTGTTGTTGCATATTTAGTAGAAGATATGAGGTTAACTCTGATTCGATCTTCCAGATGTATAATTTTCACTAACCATCTGAAAAATCAACAAACAAAAAAGAAAAAACAGAGTAAAATAAACGAAAGACGTCTCTAGTAATAGTTCACCAAGAAAAATCTAGATAATGGATTGGAAATGCGGGACACTACCACAACAAGTCACTTCACTTTTTAATGCACCATGAAGGACAAAAGAGAAGCATAAAGGATAAGAAACCATCTAGGAATAATTTGTACATATTAGCAAATCATGTGCTCTGAAAGCTCCCAAGAGAGCATCTATTGCAACTCCTGCAGTTCCCTTTAGTGTATATTTGACATACATTCAAAGAAGAAACCAATATAAGCATTGGGAAAAGGTTACCCATACTACAAATCTCTTAGCTTCACTTACTTAATATGTTAAATCATTGTAATTAAAAGCACCAGTTACCTGAACATCATCATTAAACATGGATCATTTGGTAATGGACCACCTAACAGACTATAAGCATGAGGACACCACCAATGTCAGGATGCCTAATCCGAAAATATATAAAAATAGTTAGATACATGACTGCATGTTATTCCTTTAACTAATAAACGATTGAAAAGTGAACACTAAACAGGGGTAGTATCCTTACTTAAGATTCCGAAGAACTCATATCCGTGACTTTAGAAGAACTCACATTATTCATGATAAGCGTGATCTTTGATTCCAATTCTTTCTTCAACCGTAAGACTTTTAACTTTTCTTTAATAAACGAAGACTTTGCAGCTTCATGCTTGATGAATTTGCAGGTGGCATAACCAATGTACTGGAAACCAAGCAAAGAAAGGTTGCACAACTCGATCATGATGTATCAGGTACAACTGTACAAAGAAGACAACCTGTTATTCAATCAATTTAACCTCCTGTTTGTAAACCCTTTTATCATAATTATCAACTAAGAAGTAACACACACAGACTATTAAAGTATCAAATCCCAAACTTCAAACAAGCTAAGAACAATAAATAAATGCTAGAAAAAGCTTGATAACCACAATATTCATGTACAAACACGTTTAGCAGCATTGGCTCTCAATCCTGACGAAAGGCGAAAGCTCTTAGTCAGGCAACTGAGAATGTTCTTGAGAAACAAGCTTTATGTTTATCATATCCACACTCAATTCAAACAATTACATGAATTAATCAGCATTAAACCTGAAGAAAAGCCAATCGAAACTAAAACCCGAAGAATTACGAGTTTATAAAGTTAATGTTTCAGACATCCAAGGAAGGCTAAAGCAGCATATCTCTCAAGCCCAGCGAAAGAAACTGCGATTGTTCTTGAGAAACAAGCCTTAGGTTTATCATCATCAACAATTTGCAAACAACAAACTCCAATTCTCATTATTCAAATACTCTGAATTTTACGTTTCTTTTTTGGTTTTCTTCTTTCTTCTCAAATTTCAGAATATAATAGTAGAGAAGTTACATAGTAGGCAAGCGAGCAACAAGCTGTGCTGCTAGCCCTTTTTGAATAGAAAAACCTATCCTATTAAAAATAAAATCTCATGAACCAAGAGTCATGACATTGATGTGCATGACTTTCTGGGCCCTCTTGAGTAGTCCAACTGCTTCTGGAGCCAAATAACCAAAAGTATCAAAAGCAAAGGGGACGAAAGCATGCCCATTTTCAACACATGCTTTCTCATGCTTCGATATCTTACCTGAGGAAGCCTTTAGCGCTGCTTCCCAGACTGTAAATGTCCCATGTCCAATGCCTACCAAAGGAGATACCCCAGTGAGGTCAACACATGTGTGTTTCCCATTAGCCCATCCAAAAATAAGAACATATGCTGGTCTTAGTGTCGACCTCCCTTCAAGTGGGTCTGTCAGGAAATGCACAGGTGCTTCTTTTTTTGCCGAAATGCCAGCCCTCCACAATACATCATACAAGATATCCCTCAGATGATCATGTCTATATTTAAAACCAGGGTCTACTTTACAATGAACTTCATGTTCACCATACGAGTCCAAGCATCCTGTGATGCAAGCAAGGCAGCGAGAGTCAGAGGGATAAAGCGGGATCATTAACCTGTATTTGAGGATAGAATGGTACTCCAAAGGAAACATCTTTTATCAAATCCCCTCAATCGGAATAGCCAGAATAAAATATTGGGCATGCGTTGCTTGCAAATAACCAAAAACCGATTTCTGTCTCTCTGTTAGCATGTAAACTCTATCGATGTCTGATGAGTGCCAAATATTGCATGTTCATACACCTTTTCATTGGCACTTAACTCATCTTTCGCGCTTCAAAGTCATATATTATCCCAAATTCTGCATTTTTACCATTTTCAAGAATAAATATTTGTATTAATTAATTTTGTGTTTTTAAGTACTAAATAAAGATTGGAAGAATTGAGAAGACAAAAAAGAGAAGAAAGTTGGAAGCATTGCAACCCGCTCGCGCATCAGTGGAAACTTGTCTACAATTTCATGGGATTAAACAACCCATGATCCAAAACCCATGATCCAAAACCCAAGACCCAAATCCATTTCCACCTCACCCCCATTGGATTCTTTCCAAAACATCCACCTCACCCCCATTGGATTCTTTCCAAACATCCACCTCACCCCCATTGTATTCCATTTCATCCATCAATTAAAGAAAACATCCCCATTCTCTCACTCAATCACTCCCAATTTGTTTCCCACAACCAAATATATTCCATTCAATCCATCAATTAAGAAAACATGTTTTGTTGAGTGGATGCTTTCCAAATTTCGAATCCAAGTGCTTGAGGGAATTTTGTGTATAAATAGAGAGGGTTTTTGTGTTGAAAAACCATCCAAGAATAGCTTGTTCATGTTAGTTTATCAAATTTCAATTTTGTTGTAATGTTCTTCATGTTCTAATTTCATTTACTAGGGTTTAGATGAAGCCCTAATCTCATTGGTATGTATTCATATCTTGTATCTTGTTCTTGAAAGTTTAGAATTGTTTAAAGATATAATTTAATCCAAGTTTTTCAACATCTTTCTCTCACAATGTATGCCATGTATCCATTGTAGTTAGAATATCTCTATGTTGATTATGCTACAACTCATGCTTAACCAAATATTGATCTTTAGATTAGTTGTGCTTAATTAGACAATTAATGCTTTGGAGAAATACTTTAGTTGTGATTAAATTATCCATTGGAGAAACACCTTAGTTATACGGTAGACTTGAATCTACTATAAGGACAAGAATAATATTACAAGTTGAATGCATATCATAGGTTATTGGTGGATTTGAATACCCTAGTATCCATATTATCATTGTTTACATATCTTGTTATTTGCATCTTTTACTTTTATTATTTCAGTCACTTGAAAATCATATCGTCGTATCGACAAAATCAAACCCCTTTTGGTTACTCTCTGAATCAGGATTTAGAATCAACTTCTACACTCTCCAAGTCTCTGTGGTTCGACATGTGCTTGCCCTGTGTTGCTTGTCGACACTGTGCACTTGCAGTTTATAGATAGAAGTAGGTATCTTTCCGAGCCTACCAATGTCCTTAACCGCTTTACCCAAAAGAGCACTCGCCAGGATGCTTTGTGCCTTAGGGGGGGCGTTGTCTTTATTGGTGAAGTTGTTAAGATCAAAATCAGGAAGTGTCACTTGTAACGTTTCCAAAGCCTTATTAAAATTATCATCCATACCTTCCACACCACTTCTCCTCAATATGTGATCATGTAACCCCCACGATTGCACACGCGAAGCCAAAAAAACATATTCAGATGCCTCCCTAGCTGTGTAAAGGCCAAGACCTCCATATCTGATAGGTAGAGTAGATAGTCTCCACTGCAGTTCTCCAAAGAACGGTCCCCCACAACCAAAATTCTTTCCACCACCTCTCGCAAGACTCTATCAAATATATCTACCGCCTCCATAATATAGTCTGGGTGACAAATACGAAGGCCAAAAATCATCTTGGATATACCCATACACATTCGTAAAAGAAGCAATTCACTTTGAGGATCGTGGAGCTTGGATAAAAGATGCATCAAATCCACTACTTTTTCAGCCCTCTTAATGGAAAGGCCCTTCACAAAACCATCGCCGAGGCTAACCGCACCACCTAATAGTTTGACTCCATTATCTGGTCTTGAGATTGCGAAAGGAAACATCCCATCTCTTATCCTTCGTCCATCACAAGAAGGCCAAAATATTTCAGTTTTCTTAATATTTAATATAAGTCCAAGCGCAAGCCCTTCTGTTCTGACAACAGTGAGTGCTTTTGCCACATCTTCGGTGTCGCCAATATGCACCGAAAATAAAAACCACTAAAAAGTTTTTTCTATAAAATAAATTTTTCTATTGAGAATTGATCAACCCATATGCACTTAAAAAAAATTAAAAGTTTTTTAAAAACCACTAAAAATAAAACTGAACTAAAATTGAGTTCAGAGTACCGGCTTGGAAAATCTCTTTTGTTGAGAAAGAAATTAAAAACAAAAATCGCATATTATAATCATAGTTGATAAGACGGGTAAAGGATAATCACTTCCATCTCAATTATTTCTCAATCAAAAACAAATTAAATTTATAGTTGAAAAACATTAAAATTAAGAATATGAATTTAAGATATTTCAGAGTCTCAAACATCCAAGCAACATAAACTCATAGATCTTGCTTATCATACCCACAACCGGAAAAAATGAAAGAAGGAACCTAAATCGAAAATATCTGATGAAACTCTAAATCTATATAAAATCAAATCCAAACAAAAACAGTAAAAATAAAAAAATCAGTAAAGAAAAATATGGAAATGAAGACTAAGATAACATATCTATGAATCTTGATTTGAAGATTGATTTGTAGAGCTTTGATGGGTAAAGGAAGATATTTCTCTGAACCTCTAATTTCTGAAGAACATAAACAAAAACCTAATTTCTGAAGCTAAACAATAATCATTGGTTAAAATTCTAAGAGCATGTCAATAAAAGAAGATTCAGGCTTCGGAGTGTAACGTTCAGATCATAGATAAACTCTCACTGAAATCATCTAAAATCTAAGATTTATCAGACCATTTAATCTGATTTATATGTACTGATGTCGATTCCATAAAGGAAAAATAAAATCAAAACAACTAAGTAGTAAGTAAGAGCTTATCATAATATTTAAGATCGACTAGTATACATAACAATTGATAAAGTCAAAAATTCCTCAGACATCTAGATAAGAAGTGAGTGAGAAAGAAAGAGAGGAGAGCGGCGGTGTGAGATGAGTTTTAGCCTTTTAGGTTTAGCTTAAGATTTCTCTCTTCTCTTTAGATTATATACATATCTTTAACTTGCATCTCGAATACCTTTCTACAAAATAAGGGGATATTTTCTGACCACGTGTCAAAAGAAAAACCAATCTAATGGTTCTTACCATATGATACTGTCCAAGAGCATAGCTCAGATGTATCAAATCAACTCCAGTAAGGAGTAAGTCTGGGTTCAATCCCCGCCGCCGTAAAGGTTTGTAATAGTTAGTTTTAAACTGGTTTTAGCGCTGTTAGGTCTGGAAGTGGGGCCAGTCCAACTGGTTCGAGTAGGAGCCTGGGTCCGCCTTTCGCGTATCAAAAAAAAAACGTTCATGGTCCGGGGAAGAAAATTTTAATAGATTTACATTTTACTGCAGAACTTCGATAAATTTATCCGCGATAAATTAATAACTTTGCTAAATTAAAGATGAAATATATAAGATTTGAACATCCCAGGTTCAAAGATTACTAGAGTTGGACCTGAGTTTCTTATTCGGAGGAACTAAAGATGAAATTTATCATATTTGAACATCTCAAGTTCAAAGATTAGTACTAGAGTTGGACCTGAGTTTCTCATTCGGAGGAACTGAAGAGGAAATTTATCAAATTTGAACATCCAAGGTTCATAGATTATTAGAGTTGGCCCTAAGTTTCTCGTTCGGAGGAACTAAAGATGAAATTTATCAGATTTGAATATCTCAGGTTCAAAGATTACTAGAGTTGGACCTGAGTTTCTAATTCGGAGTAACTGAAGATGAAATTTATCATAATTGAACATCACCGGTTCAAAGATTACTAGAGTTAGACCTGAGTTTCTCGTTCGGGTGATCTGCAGACGAAATATATCAGAATTGAACATCACAGGTTCAAATATTACTAGAGTTAGACCTGAGTTTCTCATTCGGGTGATTAGCAGATAAAATATATCAGAATTGAACATCACAGCTTGAAAGATTACTAGAGTTAGACCCGAGTTTCTCGTTCGGGAGATCTGAGGACGAAATATATCAGAATTGAACATCACAGGTTCAAAGATTACTAGAGTTAGACCTGAGTTTCTCGTTCGAGTGATCTGAGGACGAAATATATCAGAATTGAACATCACATGTTCAAAGGTCAGTAGAGTTAGACATGAGTTTCTCGTTCGGGTGATCTGAGGACGAAATATATCAGAATTGAACATTACATGTTCAAAGGTTACTAGAGTTAGACCTGAGTTTCTCGTTCGGCTGATCTGAGGACGAAATATATCGGAATTGAACATCACATGTTCAAAGGTTAATAGAGTTAGACATGAGTTTCTCGTTCGGAGGAACTGAAGATGAAATTTATCATATTTTAGTATCTCAGGTTCAAAGATTACTAGAGTTGGACCTGAGTTTCTAATTCGGAAGAACTGAAAACGAAATATATCAGAATTGAACATCACAGGTTCTAAGATTACTAGAGTTAGACCTGAGTTTATCGTTCGGGTGATCTGCAGATGAAATGTATCATAATTGAACATCACAGGTTCAAAGATTACTAGAGTTAGACCTGAGTTTCTCGTTCGAGTGATCTGAGGACGAAATATATCAGAATTAAACATCACAGGTTCAAAGATTACTAGAGTTAGACCTGAGTTTCTCGTTCAGGTGATCTGAGGACGAAATATATCAGAATTGAACATCACATGTTCAAAGATTACTAGAGTTAGACCTGAGTTTCTCGTTCGGGTGATCTGAGGACGAAATATATCAGAATTGAATATCATATGTTCAAAGGTTACTAGAGTTAGACCTGAGTTTATCGTTTGGAGGAACTGAAGATGAAATTTATCATATTTGAATATCTCAGGTTCAAAGATTACTATAGTTAGACCTGATTTTCTAATTCCGAGGAACTGAAGACGAAATATATCAGAATAGGACATCACAGGTTCAAAGATTACTAGAGTTAGACCTGAGTTTCTCGTTCGGGTGATCTGAGGACGAAATATTTTAGAATTGAATATCACATGTTCAAAGATTACTAGAGTTAGACCTGAGTTTATCATTCGGGTGATCTGAGGAGGAAATATATCAGAATTGAACATCACATGTTCAAAGATTACTAGAGTTAGACCTGAGTTTCTCGTTCGGGTGATCTGAGGACGAAATATATAAGAATTGAATATCACATGTTCAAAGGTTACTAGAGTTAGACATGAGTTTATCGTTCGGAGGAACTGAAGATAAAATTTATCATATTTGAATATCTCAGGTTCAAAGATTACTAGAGTTGGACATGAGTTTCTCGTTCGGGTGATCTGAGGACGAAATATATCAGAATTGAACATCACATGTTCAAAGATTACTAGAGTAAGACCTGAGTTTCTCGTTCGGATGATTTGAGGACGAAATATATCAGAATTGAATATCACATGTTCAAAGGTTACTAGAGTTAGACCTGAGTTTATCGTTCGGAGGAACTGAAGATGAAATTTATCATATTTGAATATCTCGGGTTCATAGATTACTAGAGTTGGACCTGAGTTTCTAATTTGGAGGAACTAAAGATTTGAAATATATCGGGAATTGAACATCACAGGTTCAAAGATTACTAGAGTTAGACCTGAGTTTCTCGTTCGGGTGATCTGCAGACGAAATATATCAGAATTGAACATCACAGGTTCAAAGATTACTAGAGTTAGACCTGAGTTTTTCATTCGGGTGATTAGCAGATAAAATATATCAGAATTGAACATCACAGCTTGAAAGATTACTAGAGTTAGACCTGAGTTTCTCGTTCGGGTGATCTGAGGACGAAATATATCAGAATTGAACATCACAGGTTCAAAGATTACTAGAGTTAGACCTGAGTTTCTCGTTCGAGTGATCTGAGGACGAAATATATCAGAATTGAACATCACATGTTCAAAGGTCACTAGAGTTAGACATGAGTTTCTCGTTCGGGTGATCTGAGGACGAAATATATCAGAATTGAACATTACATGTTCAAAGGTTACTAGAGTTAGACCTGAGTTTCTCTTTCGGGTGATCTAAGGATGAAATATATCGGAATTGAACATCACATGTTCAAAGGTTAATAGAGTTAGACATGAGTTTCTCGTTCGGAGGAACTGAAGATGAAATTTATCATATTTGAATATCTCAGGTTCAAAGATTACTAGAGTTGGACCAGAGTTTCTAATTCGGAGGAACTGAAGACGAAATATATATCAGAATTGAACATCACAGGTTCTAAGATTACTAGAGTTAGACCTGAGTTTATCGTTCGGGTGATCTGCAGATGAAATGTATCAGAATTGAACATCACAGGTTCAAATATTACTAGAGTTAGACATGAGTTTCTCGTTCGAGTGATCTGAGGACGAAATATATCAGAATTGAACATCACAGGTTCAAAGATTACTAGAGTTAGACATGAGTTTCTCATTCGGGTGATCTGAGGACGAAATATATCAGAATTGAACATCACATGTTCAAAGATTACTAGAGTTAGACCTGAGTTTCTCGTTCGGATGATTTGAGGACGAAATATATCAGAATTGAATATCACATGTTCAAAGGTTACTAGAGTTAGACCTGAGTTTATCGTTCGGAGGAACTGAAGATGAAATTTATCATATTTGAATATCTCGGGTTCATAGATTACTAGAGTTGGACCTGAGTTTCTAATTTGGAGGAACTAAAGACGAAATATATCAGAATTGGACATCACAGGTTCAAAGATTACTAGAGTTAGACCTGAGTTTCTCGTTCAGGTGATCTGCAGACGAAATATATCTGAATTGAACATCACAGGTTCAAAGATTACTAGAGTTAGACCTGAGTTTTTCATTCGGGTGATTAGCAGATAAAATATATCAGAATTGAACATCACAGCTTGAAAGATTACTAGAGTTAGACCCGAGTTTCTCGTTTGGGTGATCTGAGGACGAAATATATCAGAAATGAATATCACAGGTTCAAAGATTACTAGAGTTAGACCTGAGTTTCTCGTTCGAGTGATCTGAGGACGAAATATATCAGAATTGAACATCACATGTTCAAAGGTCACTAGAGTTAGACATGAGTTTCTCGTTCGGGTGATATGAGGACGAAATATATCAGAATTGAACATTACATGTTCAAAGGTTACTAGAGTTAGACCTGAGTTTCTCGTTCGGGTGATCTAAGGACGAAATATATCGGAATTGAACATCACATGTTCAAAGGTTAATAGAGTTAGACATGAGTTTCTCGTTCGGAGGAACTGAAGATGAAATTTATCATATTTTAATATCTCAGGTTCAAAGATTACTAGAGTTGGACCAGAGTTTCTAATTCGGAGGAACTGAAGACGAAATATATATCAGAATTGAACATCACAGGTTCTAAGATTACTAGAGTTAGACCTGAGTTTATCGTTCGGGAGATCTGCAGATGAAATGTATCAGAATTGAACATCACAGGTTCAAAGATTACTAGAGTTAGACCTGAGTTTCTCGTTCGAGTGATCTGAGGACGAAATATATCAGAATTGAACATCACAGGTTCAAAGATTACTAGAGTTAGACCTGAGTTTCTCGTTCAGGTGATCTGAGGACGAAATATATCAGAATTGAACATCACATGTTCAAAGATTACTAGAGTTAGACCTGAGTTTCTCGTTCGGGTGATCTGAGGACGAAATATATCAGAATTGAATATCACATGTTCAAAGGTTACTAGAGTTAGACCTGAGTTTATCGTTCGGAGGAACTGAAGATGAAATTTATCATATTTGAATATCTCAGGTTCAAAGATTACTATAGTTAGACCTGATTTTCTAATTCGGAGGAACTGAAGACGAAATATATCAGAATAGGACATCACAGGTTCAAAGATTACTAGAGTTAGACCTGAGTTTCTCGTTCGGGTGATCTGAGGACGAAATATATCAGAATTGAACATCACATGCTCAAAGATTACTAGAGTTAGACCTGAGTTTCTCGTTTGGGTGATCTGAGGTCGAAATATATCAGAATTGAACATCACATGTTCAAAGGTTACTAGAGTTAGACCTGAGTTTCTCGTTCGCAGGAAGTGAACATGAAATTTATCAGACTTGAATATCTCAGGTTCAAAGATTACTAGAGTTGGACCTGAGTTTCTCGTTCGGGTGATCTGAGGACGAAATATATCATAATTGAACATCACATGTTCAAAGATTACTAGAGTTAGACCTGAGATTCTCGTTCGGGTGATCTGAGGACAAAATATATCAGAATTGAATATCACATGTTCAAAGGTTACTAGAGTTAGACCTGAGTTTATCGTTCGGAGGAACTGAAGATGAAATTTATCATATTTGAATATCTCAGGTTCAAAGATTACTAGAGTTGGATCTGAGTTTCTAATTTGGAGGAACTGAAGATGAAATGTATCAGAATTGGACATCACACGTTCAAAGATTACTAGAGTTAGACCTTTTTTTCTCGTTCGGGTGATCTGAGGACGAAATATATCAGAATTTAACATCACAGGTTCAAAGATTACTAGAGTTAGACCTGAGTTTCTCATTCGGGTGATTTGCAGATAAAATATATCAGAATTGAACATCACAACTTGAAAGATTACTAGAGTTAGACCTGAGTTTCTCGTTCGGGTGATCTGAGGACGAAATATATCAGAATTGAACATCACATGTTCAAAGATTAGTAGAGTTAGACCTGAGTTTCTCGTTCGGGTGATCTGAGGACAAAATATATCAGAATTGAATATCACATGTTCAAAGGTTACTAGAGTTAGACCTGAGTTTCTTGTTCAGAGGAACTGAAGATGAAATTTATCATATTTGAATATCTCAGGTTCAAAGATTACTAGAGTTGGACCTGAGTTTCTAATTTGGAGGAACTGAAGATGAAATATATTAGAATTGGACATCACAGGTTCAATGATTACTAGAGTTAGACATGAGTTTCTCGTTCGGGTGATCTGAGGACGAAATATATCAGAATTGAATATCACATGTTCAAAGGTTACTAGAGTTAGACATGAGTTTCTCGTTCGGAGGAACTGAAGATGAAATATATCAGATTTGAATATCTCAACTTCAAAGATTATTAGAGTTGGACCTGAGTTTCTAATTCGGAGGAACTGAAGATGAAATATATCAATGAACATCACAGGTTCAAAGATTACTAGAGTTAGACCTGAGTTTCTCGTTCGGGTGATCTGAGATCGAAATATATCAGAATTAAACATCACAGGTTCAAAGATTACTAGAGTTAGACATGAGTTTCTCGTTCGGGTGATCTGAGGACGAAATATATCAGAATTGAACATCACATGTTCAAAGGTTACTAGAGTTAGACTTGAGTTTCTCGTTCGGAGGAACTGAAGATGAAATTTATCATATTTGAATATCTCAGGTTCAAAGATTACTAGAGTTGGACCTGAGTTTCTAATTTGGAGGAACTGAAGATGAAATATATTAGAATTGAACATCACAGGTTCAAAGATTACTAGAGTTAGACATGAGTTTCTCGTTCGGGTGATCTGAGGACGAAATATATCAGAATTGAATATCACATGTTCAAAGGTTACTAGAGTTAGACATGAGTTTCTCGTTCGGAGGAACTGAAGATGAAATTTCTCAGATTTGAATATCTCAGGTTCAAAGGTTATTAGAGTTGGACCTGAGTTTCTAATTCGGAGGAAATGAAGATGAAATATATCAATGAACATCACAGGTTCAAAGATTACTAGAGTTAGACCTGAGTTTCTCGTTCGGGTGATCTGAGATCGAAATATATCAGAATTAAACATCACAGGTTCAAAGATTACTAGAGTTAGACATGAGTTTCTCGTTCGGGTGATCTGCAGACGAAATATATCAGAATTGAACATCACAGCTTCAATGATTACTAGAGTTAGACCCAAGTTTCTCGTGCGGGTGATATGAGGACGAAATATATCAGAATTGAACATCACAGGTTCAAAGATTACTAGAGACCTGAGTTTATCGTTTGGGTGATTTGCAGATGAAATATATCAGAATTGAACATCACAACTTCAAAGATTACTAGAGTTAGACCTGAGTTTCTCGTTCGGGTGATATGAGGACGAAATATATCATAATTGAACATCACAGGTTCAAAGATTACTAGAGTTAGACATGAGTTTCTCGTTCGGGTGATCTGAGGACGAAATATATCAGAATTGAACATCACATGTTCGAAGGTTACTAGAGTTAGACCTGAGTTTCTCGTTCGCAGGAAGTGAAAATGAAATTTATCAGACTTGAATATCTCAGGTTCAAAGATTACTAGAGTTGGACCTGAGTTTCTAATTTGGAGGAATTGAATACGAAGTATATCAAAATTGAAAATCACAGGTTCAAAGATTACTAGAGTTAGACCTGAGTTTCTTGTTCGAGTGATCTCAAGACGAAATATATCATAATTGAACACAACAACTTCAAAGATTACTAGAGTTAGACCTGATTTTTTCGTTCGGGTGATCTGAGAACGAAATATATCAGAATTAAAAATCACAGGTTCAAAGATTACTAGAGTTAGACCTGAGTTTCTTGTTCGGGTGATCAGAGGACGAAATATATCAGAATTGAACATCACAGGTTCAAAGATTACTAGAGTTAGACCTGAGTTTATCGTTCGGGTGATCTGAGGACGAAATATATCAAAATTGAACATCACATGTTCAAAGGTTATTTGAGTTAGACATGAGTTTATCGTTCGGAGAAACTGAAGATGAAATTTATCAGATTTGAATGTCTCAGGTTCAAAGATTATTAGAGTTGGACCTGAGTTTCTAATTCGGAGGAACTGAAGAAGAAATATATATCAGAATTGGACAACACAGGTTCAAAGATTACTAGAGTTAGACCTGAGTTTTTCATTTGGGTGATCTGCAGATGAAATATATATCATAATTGAACATCACAACTTCAAAGATTACTAGAGTTAGACATGAGTTTATCGTTCGGGTGATCTGCAGACGAAATATATTAGAATTGAACATCACAGCTTCAAAGATTACTAGAGTTAGACCCAAGTTTCTCGTGCGGGTGATCTGAGGACAAAATATATCAGAATTGAACATCACTGGTTCAAAGATTACTAGAGTCAGACCTGAGTTTATCGTTCGGGTGATTTGAAGATGAAATATATCAGAAATGAACATCACAACTTCAAAGATTACTAGAGTTAGACTTGAGTTTCTCGTTTGGGTGATCTGAGGACGAAATATATCATAATTGAACATCACAGGTTCAAAGATTACTAGAGTTAGACATGAGTTTCTCGTTCGGGTGATCTGAGGACGAAATATATCATAATTGAACATCACATGTTCGAAGGTTACTAGAGTTAGACTTGAGTTTCTCGTTCGCAGGAACTGAAAATGAAATTTATCAGACTTGAATATCTCAGGTTCAAAGATTACTAGAGTTTGGACCTGAGTTTCTAATTTGGAGGAACTGAATACGAAGTATATCAAAATTGAAAATCACAGGTTCAAAGATTACTAGAGTTAGACCTGAGTTTCTTGTTCGAGTGATCTGAGGACGAAATATATCAGAATTGAACATAACAACTTCAAAGATTACTATAGTTAGACCTGAGTTTCTTGTTCAGAGGAATTGAAGATGAAATTTATCATATTTGAATATCTCAGGTTCAAAGATTACTAGAGTTGGACTTGAGTTTCTAATTCGGAGGAACTGAGGATAAAATATATCAGAATTGGACATCACAGGTTCAATGATTACTAGAGTTAGAACTGAGTTTCTCGTTCGGGTGATCTGAGGACGAAATATATCAGAATTGAATATCACATGTTCAAAGGTTACTAGAGTTAGACATGAGTTTCTCGTTCGGAGGAACTGAAGATGAAATTTCTCAGATTTGAATATCTCAGGTTCAAAGATTATTAGAGTTGGACCTGAGTTTCTAATTCGGAGGAACTGAAGATGAAATATATCAGAATTGAACATCACAGGTTCAAAGATTACTAGAGTTAGACTTGAGTTTCTTGTTCGGTTGATCTGCAGATGAAATATATCAGAATTAATCATCACAACTTTAAAGATTATTAGAGTTAGACCTGAGTTTCTCGTTAGGATGATCTGAGGATGAAATATATCAGAATTGAACATCACAGGTTCATAGATTACTAGAGTTAGACCTGAGGTTCACATTCGGGTGATCTGCAGATGAAATATATCAGAATTGAACATCACAGCTTCAAAGATTACTAGAGTTAGACCCAAGTTTCTCGTGCGGGTGATCTGAGGACGAAATATATCAGAATTGAACATCACAGGTTCAAAGATTACTAGAGACCTGAGTTTATCGTTCGGGTGATTTGCAGATGAAATATATCAGAATTGAACATCACAACTTCAAAGATTACTAGAGTTAGACCTGAGTTTCTCGTTCGGGTGATCTGAGGACGAAATATATCAGAATTGAACATTACATGTTCGAAGGTTACTAGAGTTAGACCTGAGTTTCTCGTTCGCAGGAACTGAAAATGAAATTTATCAGACTTGAATATCTCAGGTTCAAAGATTACTAGAGTTTGGACCTGAGTTTCTAATTTGGAGGAACTGAATACGAAGTATATCAAAATTGAAAATCACAGGTTCAAAGATTACTAGAGTTAGACCTGAGTTTCTTGTTCGAGTGATCTGAGGACGAAATATATCATAATTGAACATAACAACTTCAAAGATTACTAGAGTTAGACCTGAGTTTCTTGTTCAGAGGAACTGAAGATGAAATTTATCATATTTGAATATCTCAGGTTCAAAGATTACTAGAGTTGGACCTGAGTTTCTAATTCGGAGGAACTGAGGATAAAATATATCAGAATTGGACATCACAGGTTCAATGATTACTAGAGTTAGAACTGAGTTTCTCGTTCGGGTGATCTGAGGACGAAATATATCAGAATTGAATATCACATGTTCAAAGGTTACTAGAGTTATACATGAGTTTCTCGTTCGGAGGAACTGAAGATGAAATTTCTAAGATTTGAATATCTCAGGTTCAAAGATTATTAGAGTTGGACCTGAGTTTCTAATTCGGATGAACTGAAGATGAAATATATCAGAATTGAACATCACAGGTTCAAAGATTACTAGAGTTAGACTTTAGTTTCTTGTTCGGTTGATCTGCAGATGAAATATATCAGAATTGAACATCACAACTTTAAAGATTATTAGAGTTAGACCTGAGTTTCTCGTTCGGATGATCTGAGGATGAAATATATCAGAATTGAACATCACAGGTTCATAGATTACTAGAATTAGACCTGAGGTTCACATTCGGGTGATCTGCAGATGAAATATATCAGAATTGAACATCACAGCTTCAAAGATTACTAGAGTTAGACCCAAGTTTCTCGTGCGGGTGATCTGAGGACGAAATATATCAGAATTGAACATCACAGGTTCAAAGATTACTAGAGACCTGAGTTTATCGTTCGGGTGATTTGCAGATGAAATATATCAGAATTGAACATCACAACTTCAAAGATTACAAGAGTTAGACCTGAGTTTCTCGTTCGGGTGATCTGAGGACGAAATATATCAGAATTGAACATTACATGTTCGAAGGTTACTAGAGTTAGACCTGAGTTTCTCGTTCGCAGGAACTGAAAATGAAATTTATCAGACTTGAATATCTCAGGTTCAAAGATTACTAGAGTTGGACCTGAGTTTCTAATTTGGAGGAACTGAATACGAAGTATATCAGAATTGAAAATCACAGGTTCAAAGATTACTAGAGTTAGAGATGAGTTTCTTGTTCGAGTGATCTGAGGACGAAATATATCAGAATTGAACACCACAACTTCAAAGATTACTAGAGTTAGACCTGAGTTTCTCGTTCGGGTGATCTGAGAACGAAATATATCATAATTGAACATCACATGTTCAAAGATTACTAGAGTTAGACCTGAGTTTCTCGTTCGGGTGATCAGAGGACGAAATATATCAGAATTCAACACAACAACTTCAAAGATTACTAGAGTTAGACCTGAGTTTCTCGTTCGGGTGATCTGAGAGCGAAATATATCAGAATTGAACATCACAGGTTCAAAGATTACTAGAGTTAGACCTGAGTTTATCGTTCGGGTGATCAGAGGACGAAATATATCAGAATTGAACATCACAGGTTCAAATATTACTAGAGTTAGACCTGAGTTTATTGTTCGGGTGATCTGAGGACGAAATGTATCAGAATTGAACATCACAGGTTCAAATATTACTAGAGTTAGACCTGAGTTTCTCGTTCGAGTGATCTTAGGACGAAATATATCAGAATTGAACATCAAAGGTTCAAAGATTACTAGAGTTAGACCTGAGTTTCTCGTTCGGGTGATCTGAGGACGAAATATATCAGAATTGAACATCACATGTTCAAATATTACTAGAGTTAGACCTGAGTTTCTCGTTCGGGTGATCTGAGGACGAAATATATCAGAATTGAATATCACATGTTCAAAGGTTACTAGAGTTAGACCTGAGTTTATCGTTCGGAGGAACTGAAGATGAAATTTATCATATTGGAATATCTCAGGTTCAAAGATTACTAGATTTAGACCTGATTTTCTAATTCGGAGGAACTGAAGACGAAATATATCAGAATAGGACATCACAGGTTCAAAGATTACTAGAGTTAGACCTGAGTTTCTAATTCGGAGGAACTGAAGACGAAATATATCAGAATAGGACATCACAGGTTCAAAGATTACTAGAGTTAGACCTGATTTTCTCGTTCGGGTGATCTGAGGACGAAATATTTCAGAATTGAAAATCACATGTTCAAAGATTACTAGAGTTAGACCTGAGTTTATCGTTCGGGTGATCTGAGGACGAAATATATAAGAATTGAATATCACATGTTCAAAGGTTACTAGAGTTAGACATGAGTTTATCGTTCGGAGGAACTGAAGATGACATTTATCATATTTGAATATCTCAGGTTCAAAGATTACTAGAGGTGGACCTGAGTTTCTCTTCGGGTGATCTGAGGACGAAATATATCAGAATTGAACATCACATGTTCAAAGATTACTAGAGTTAGACCTGAGTTTCTCGTTCGGGTGATCTGAGGACGAAATATATCAGAATTGAATATCACATGTTCAAAGGTTACTAGAGTTAGACCTGAGTTTATCGTTCGGAGGAACTGAAGATGAAATTTATCATATTTGAATATCTCAGGTTCAAAGATTACTAGAGTTGGACCTGAGTTTCTAATTTGGAGGAACTGAAGATGAAATATATCAGAATTGGACATCACAGGTTCAAAGATTACTAGAGTTAGACCTGAGTTTATCGTTCGGGTGATCTGCAGATGAAATGTATCAGAATTAAACATCACAACTTCAAAGATCACTAGAGTTAGACCTTTGTTTCTCGTTCGGGTGATCTGAGGACGAAATATATCAGAATTGAACATCACAGGTTCAAAGATTACTAGAGTTAGACCTGAGTTTCTTGTTCGGGTGATCTGAGGACGAAATATATCAGAATTGAACATCACAGGTTCAAATATTACTAGAGTTAGACCTGAGTTTCTCGTTCGGAGGATCTTAGGACGAAATATATCAGAATTGAACATCAAAGGTTCAAATATTACTAGAGTTAGACCTGAGTTTCTCGTTCGGATGATCTGAGGACGAAATATATCAGAATTGAACATCACATGTTCAAAGATTACTAGAGTTAGACCTGAGTTTCTCGTTCGGGTGATCTGAGGACGAAATATATCAGAATTGAATATCACATGTTCAAAGATTACTAGAGTTAGACCTGAGTTTATCGTTCGGAGGAACTGAAGATGAAATTTATCATATTGGAATATCTCAGGTTCAAAGATTACTAGAGTTAGACCTGATTTTCTAATTCGGAGGAACTGAAGATGAAATATATCAGAATTGAACATCACAGGTTCAAAGATTACTAGAGTTAGACCTGAGTTTCTAATTCGGAGGAACTGAAGACGAAATATATCAGAATTGGACATCACAGGTTCAAAGATTACTAGAGTTAGACCTGAGTTTCTCGTTCGGGTGATCTGAGGACGAAATATTTCAGAATTGAAAATCACATGTTCAAAGATTACTAGAGTTAGACCTGAGTTTATCGTTCGGGTGATCTGAGGACGAAATATATCAGAATTGAATATCACATGTTCAAAGGTTACTAGAGTTAGACATGAGTTTCTCGTTCGGAGGAACTGAAGATGATATTTATCATATTTGAATATCTCAGGTTCAAAGATTACTAGAGTTAGACCTGAGTTTCTCTTCGGGTGATCTGAGGACGAAATATATCAGAATTGAACATCACATGTTCAAAGATTACTAGAGTTAGACCTGAGTTTCTCGTTCGGGTGATCTGAAGACAAAATATATCAGAATTGAATATCACATGTTCAAAGATTACTAGAGTTAGACCTGAGTTTCTCGTTCGGAGGAACTGAAGATGAAATTTATCATATTTGAATATCACAGGTTCAAAGATTACTAGAGTTGGACCTGAGTTTCTAATTTGGAGGAACTGAAGATGAAATATATCATAATTGTAAATCACAGGTTCAAATATTACTAGAGTTAGACCTGAGTTTATCGTTCGGGTGATCTGAGAATGAAATATATCAGAATTAAACATCACAACTTCAAAGATTACTAGAGTTAGACCTTTGTTTCTCATTCGGGTGATCTGAGGACGAAATATATCAGAATTGAACATCACAGGTTCAAATATTATTAGAGTTAGACCTGAGTTTCTCATTCGGGTGATTTGCAGATAAAATATATCAGAATTGAACATCACAACTTCAAAGATTACTAGAGTTAGACCTGAGTTTCTCGTTCGGATGATCTGAAGACGAAATATATCAGAATTGAACATCACATGTTCAAAGATTACTAGAGTTAGACCTGAGTTTCTCATTCGGGTTATCTGAGGATGAAATATATCAGAATTGAACATCACATGTTCAAAGATTACTAGAGTTAGACCTGAGTTTCTCGTTCGGGTGATCCGAGGACGAAATATATCAGAATTGAACATCACATGTTCAAAGAATACTAGAGTTAGACATGAGTTTCTTGTTCAGAGGAACTGAAGATGAAATTTATCATATTTGAATATCTCAGGTTCAAAGATTACTAGAGTTGGACCTGAGTTTCTAATTCGGAGGAACTGAAGATGAAATATATCATAATTGAACATCACAGGTTCAAAGATTACTAGAGTTAGACCTGAGTTTCTCGTTCGGGTGATCTGAGGACGAAATATATCAGAATTGAACATCACATGTTCAAAGATTACTAGAGTTGGACCTGAGTTTCTAATTTGGAGGAACTGAAGATGAAATATATCAGAATTGAATATCACAAGTTCAAAGATTACTAGAGTTAGACCTGAGTTTCTAATTCGGAGGAACTGAAGATGAAATATATCAGAATTGAACATCACAGGTTCAAAGATTACCAGAGTTAGGCCTGATTTTATCGTTCGGATGATCTAAATACAAAATATATCATAATTGAACATCACAGCTTCAAAGATTACTAGAGTTAGACCCGAGTTTCTCGTTCGGATGATCTGAGGATGAAATATATCAGAATTGAACATCACAGGTTCAAAGATTACTAGAGTTAGACCTGAGTTTCTCGTTCGGATGAACTGCGGATGAAATATATCAGAATTGAACATCACAGGTTCAAAGATTACTAGAGTTAGACCTGAGTTTCTCGTTCGGGTGATCTGAGGACGAAATATATCATAATTGAACATTACATGTTCAAAGATTACTAGAGTTAGACCTGAGTTTCTCGTTCGGATGAACTGAAGATGAAATTTATCAGAATTGAACATCTCAGGTTCAAAGATTACTAGAGTTGGACCTGAGTTTCTAATTCGGAGGAACTGAATACGAAATATATCAGAATTGAAAATCACAGGTTCAACGATTACTAGAGTTAGAGATGAGTTTCTTGTTCGAGTGATCTGAGGACGAAATATATCAGAATTGAACATCACATGTTCGAAGGTTACTAGAGTTAGACATGAGTTTCTTGTTCGGAGGAACTGAAGATAAAGTTTATTAGATTTGAATATCTCAGGTTCAAAGATTATTAGAGTTGGACCTGAGTTTCTAATTCGGAGGAACTGAAGATGATATATATCAGAATTGAACATCACAGGTTCAAAGATTACTAGAGTTAGACCTGAGTTTCTTGTTCGGTTGATCTGCAGATGAAATATATCAGAATTGAACATCACAACTTCAAAGATTACTAGAGTTAGACCTAAGTTTCTCGTTCGGATGATCTGAGGATGAAATATATCATAATTGAACATCACAGGTTCAAAGATTACTAGAGTTAGACCTGAGGTTCACATTCGGGTGATCTGCAGATGAAATATATCTTAATTGAATATCACAACTTCAAAGATTACTAGAGTTAGACCCAAGTTTCTCGTGCGGGTGATCTGAGAACGAAATATATCAGAATTGAACATCACAGGTTCAAAGATTACTAGATACATGAGTTTATCGTTCGGGTGATTTGCAGATGAAATATATCAGAATTGAACATCACAACTTCAAAGATTACTAGAGTTAGACCTGAGTTTCTCGTTCGGGTGATCTGAGGATGAAATATATCAAAATTGAACATTACATGTTCAAAGATTACTAGAGTTAGACCTGAGTTTCTCGTTCGGATGATCTGAAAATGAAATTTATCAGAATTGAATATCTCAGGTTCAAAGATTACTAGAGTTGGACCTGAGTTTCTCGTTTGGAGGATCTGAATATGAAATATATCAGAATTGAACATCACAGTTTCAAAGATTACTAGAGTTAGACCCGGTTTCTTGTTCGAGTGATCTGAGGACGAAATATATCAAATTGAACATCACATGTTCAAAGATTACTAGAGTTAGACATGAGTTTCTTGTTCGGATGATCTGAAGATAAAGTTTATTAGATTTGAATATCTCAGATTCAAAGATTACTAGAGTTGGACCTGAGTTTCTAATTCGGAGGAACTGAAGACGAAATATATCAGAATTGAACATCACAGGTTCAAAGATTACTAGAGTCAGACCTGATTTTATCTTTCGGGTGATTTTCAGATGAAATATATCAGAAATGAACATCACAACTTCAAAGATTACTAGAGTTAGACTTGAGTTTCTCGTTCGGGTGATATGAGGATGAAATATATCAGAATTGAACATCACAGGTTTAAAGATTACTAGAGTTAGACCTGAGTTTCTCGTTCGGAGGATCTGAGGGACGAAATATATCAGAATTGAACATCACATGTTCAAAGATTACTAGAGTTAGACCTGAGTTTCTCGTTGGAGGATCTGAAAATGAAATTTATCGAATTGAATATCTCAGGTTCAAAGATTACTAGAGTTAGACCTGAGTTTCTAATTTGGAGGATCTGAATACGAAATATATCAAAATTGAAAATCACAAGTTCAAAGATTACTAGAGTTAGACCTGAGTTTCTCGTTCGGGTGATCTGAGGACGAAATATATCAGAATTGAACATCACAACTTCAAAGATTACTAGAGTTAGACCTGAGTTTCTCGTTCCGGTGATCTGAGAAAGAAATATATCAGAATTGAACATCACAGGTTCAAATATTACTAGAGTTAGACCTGAGTTTCTCGTTCGGGTGATCAGAGGACGAAATATATCAGAATTGAACACAACAACTTCAAATATTACTAGAGTTAGACCTGAGTTTCTCATTCGGATGATCTGAAGATGAAATATATCATAATTGAACATCACAGGTTCAAAGATTACTAGAGTTAGACCTGAGTTTCTCGTTCGGGTGATCCGAGGACGAAATATATCATAATTGAACATCACAGGTTCAAAGATTACTAGAGTTAGACCTGAGTTTATCGTTCGGGTGATCTGAGGACGAAATATATCAGAATTGAACATCACAGGTTCAAAGATTACTAGAGTTAGACCTGAGTTTCTCGTTCGAGTGATCTTAGGACGAAATAAATCAGAATTGAACATCACAGGTTCAAAGATTACTAGAGTTAGACCTGAGTTTCTCGTTCGGGTGATCTGAGGACGAAATATATCATAATTGAACATCACATGTTCAAATATTACTAGAGTTAGACACGAGTTTCTCGTTCGGAGGATCTGAAGAAGAAATATATCATAATTGAATATCACATGTTCAAAGGTTACTAGAGTTAGGCCTGAGTTTCTCGTTCGGAGGAACTGAAGATGAAATTTATCATATTTGAATATCACAGGTTCAAAGATTACTAGAGTTAGACCTGAGTGTCTCGTTCGAGTGATCTTAGGACGAAATATATCAGAATTGAACATCACAGGTTCAAATATTACTAGAGTTAGACCTGAGTTTCTCGTTCGGGTGATCTGAGGACGAAATATATCAGAATTGAACATCACATGTTCAAATATTACTAGAGTTAGACATGAGTTTCTCGTTCGGGTGATCTGAGGACGAAATATATCAGAATTGAATATCACATGTTCAAAGGTTACTAGAGTTAGACCTGAGTTTATCGTTCGGAGGACTTGAAGATGAAATTTATCATATTTGAATATCTCAAGTTCAAATATTACTAGAGTTAGACCTGATTTTCTAATTCGGAGGAACTGAAGACGAAATATATCAGAATTGAACATCACAGGTTCAAAGATTACTAGAGTTAGACCTGAGTTTCTCGTTCGGGTGATCTGAGGACGAAATATATCAGAATTGAAAATCACATGTTCAAAGATTACTAAAGTTAGACCTGAGTTTATCGTTCGGGTGATCTGAGGACGAAATATATAAGAATTGAATATCACACGTTCAAAGGTTACTAGAGTTAGACATGAGTTTATCGTTCGGAAGGACTGAAGATGATATTTATCATATTTGAATATCTCAGGTTCAAAGATTACTAGAGGTGGACCTGAGTTTCTCTTCGAGTGATCTGAGGACGAAATATATCAGAATTGAACATCACATGTTCAAAGATTACTAGAGTTAGACCTGAGTTTCTCGTTCGGATGATCTGAAGACAAAATATATCAGAATTGAACATCACAGGTTCAAAGATTACTAGAGTTAGACCTGAGTTTATCGTTCGGGTGATCTGCAGATGAAATGTATCAGAATTAAACATCACAACTTCAAAGATCACTAGAGTTAGACCTTTGTTTCTCGTTCGGGTGATCTGAGGACGAAATATATCAGAATTGAACATCACAGGTTCAAAGATTACTAGAGTTAGACCTGAGTTTCTCATTCGGGTGATTTGCAGATAAAATATATCAGAATTGAACATCACAACTTCAAAGATTACTAGAGTTAGACCTGAGTTTCTCGTTCGGGTGATCTGAGAACGAAATATATCAGAATTGAACATCACATGTTCAAAGATTATTAGAGTTAGACCTGAGTTTCTCATTCGGGTGATCTGAGGACGAAATATATCAGAATTGAACATCACAGGTTCAAAGATTAGTAGAGTTAGACCTGAGTTTCTCGTTCGGGTGATCTGAGGACGAAATATATCAGAATTGAACATCACATGTTCAAAGATTACTAGAGTTAGACATGAGTTTCTCGTTCCAGTGATCTGAGGATGAAATATATCAGAATTCAATATCATATGTTCAAAGGTTACTAGAGTTAGACCTGAGTTTCTCGTTCATAGGAACTGAAGATGAAATTTATCATATTTGAATATCTCAGGTTCAAAGATTACTAGAGTTGGACCTGAGTTTCTAATTCGGAGGAACTGAAGATGAAATATATCATAATTGAAAATCACAGGTTCAATGATTACTAGAGTTAGACCTGATTTTCTCGTTCGGGTGATCTGAGGACGAAATATATCAGAATTGAATATCACATGTTCAAAGGTTACTAGAGTTAGACATGAGTTTCTCGTTCGGAGGAATTGAAGATGAAATATATCGAGAATTGAATATCTCAGGTTCAAAGATTATTAGAGTTGGACCTGAGTTTCTAATTCGGAGGAACTGAAGATGAAATATATCAATGAACATCACAGGTTCAAATATTGCTAGAGTTAGACATGAGTTTCTTGTTTGGTTGATCTGCAGATGAAATATATCATAATTAATCATCACAACTTTAAAGATTATTAGAGTTAGACCTGAGTTTCTCGTTCGGATGATCTGAGGATGAAATATATCAGAATTGAACATCATAGGTTCATAGATTACTAGAGTTAGACCTGAGGTTCACATTCGGATGATCTGAAGATGAAATATATCAGAATTGAACATCACAGGTTCAAAGATTACTAGAGTTAGACCCAAGTTTCTCGTGCGGGTGATCTGAGGAAGAAATATATCAGAATTGAACATCACAGGTTCAAAGATTACTAGAGACCTGAGTTTATCGTTCGGGTGATTTGCAGATGAAATATATCAGAATTGAACATCACAACTTCAAAGATTACTAGAGTTAGAACTGAGTTTCTTGTTCGGGTGATCTGAGGACGAAATATATCATAATTGAACATCACAGGTTCAAAGATTACTAGAGTTAGACATGAGTTTCTCGTTCGGGTGATCTGAGGACGAAATATATCATAATTGAACATCACATGTTCGAAGGTTACTAGAGTTAGACCTGAGTTTCTCGTTCGCAGGAACTGAAAATGAAATTTATCAGACATGAATATCTCAGGTTCAAAGATTACTAGAGTTGGACCTGAGTTTCTAATTTGGAGGAACTGAATACGAAGTATATCAAAATTGAAAATCACAGGTTCAAAGATTACTAGAGTTAGACCTGAGTTTCTTGTTCGACTGATCTCAGGACGAAATATATCATAATTGAATATCACAGGTTCAAAGATTACTAGAGTTAGACATGAGTTTCTCGTTCGGGTGATTTGAGGACGAAATATATCAGAATTGAACATCACATGTTCGAAGGTTACTAGAGTTAGACCTGAGTTTCTCGTTCGCAGGAACTGAAAATGAAATTTATCAGACTTGAATATCTCAGGTTCAAAGATTACTAGAGTTGGACTTGAGTTTCTAATTTGGAGGAACTGAATACGAAGTATATCAAAATTGAAAATCACAGGTTCAAAGATTACTAGTGTTAGACCTGAGTTTCTCGTTCGGGTGATCTGAGGACGAAATATATCATAATTGAACATCACAGGTTCAAAGATTACTAGAGTTAGACATGAGTTTCTCGTTCGGGTGATCTGAGGACGAAATATATCATAATTGAACATCACATGTTCAAAGGTTAATAGAGTTAGACCTGAGTTTCTCATTCGGAGGAACTAAAGATGAAATTTATCATATTTGAATATCTCAGGTTCAAAGATTACTAGAGTTGGACATGAGTTTCTAATTTGGAGGAACTGAAGACGAAATATATCAGAATTGAACATCACAGGTTCAAAGATTACTAGAGTTAGACCTGACTTTATCGTTCGGGTGATCTGAAGATGAAATGTATCAGAATTAAACATCACAACTTCGAAGATCACTAGAGTTAGACCTTTGTTTCTCGTTCGGGTGATCTGAGGACGAAATATATCAGAATTGAACATCACAGGTTCAAATATTACTAGAGTTAGACCTGAGTTTCTCGTTCGGGTGATCTGAGGACGAAATATATCAGAATTGAACATCACATGTTCAAAGGTTACTAGAGTTAGACTTGAGTTTATCGTTCAGAGGAACTGAAGATGAAATTTATCATATTTGAATATCTCGGGTTCAAAGATTACTAGAGTTGGACCTGAGTTTCTAATTCGAAGGAACTGAAGACGAAATATATCAGAATTGGACATCACAGGTTCAAAGATTACTAGAGGTAGACCTGAGTTTCTCGTTCGGGTGATCTTAGGACGAAATATATCAGAATTGAATATCACATGTTCAAAGGTTACTAGAGTTAGACATGAGTTTCTCGTTCAGAGGAACTGAAGATGAAATTTATCAGATTTGAATATCTCAGGTTCAAAGATTACTAGAGTTGGACCTGAGTTTCTAATTCGGAGGAACTAAAGACGAAATATATCAGAATTGAACATCACAGGTTCAAAGATTACTAGAGTTAGACCTGAGTTTCTCGTTCGAGTGATATGAGGACGAAATATATCAGAATTGAACATCACATGTTCAAAGGTCACTAGAGTTAGACATGAGTTTCTCGTTCGGGTGATCTGAGGACGAAATATATCATCATTGAACATCACATGTTCAAAGGTTAATAGAGTTAGACCTGAGTTTCTCATTCGGAGGAACTGAAGATGAAATTTATCATATTTGAATATCTCAGGTTCAAAGATTACTACAATTGGACATGAGTTTCTAATTCGGAGGAACTGAATACGAAATATATCAGGATTGAACATCACAGGTTCAAAGATTACTAGATTTAGACCTGAGTTTATAGTTTGGGTGATCTGCAGATGAAATGTATCAGAATTAAACATCACAACTTCAAAGATCACTAGAGTTAGACCTTTGTTTCTCGTTCGGGTGATCTAAGGACGAAATATATCAGAATTGAACATCACAGGTTCAAATATTACTAGAGTTAGACCTGAGTTTCTCGTTCGGGTGATCTGAGGACGAAATATATCAGAATTGAACATCACATGTTCAAAGGTTACTAGAGTTAGACCTGAGTTTATCATTCGGAGGAACTGAAGATGAAATTTATCATATTTGAATATCTCAGGTTCAAAGATTACTAGATTTGGACCTGAGTTTCTAATTCACAGGAACTGAAGACGAATTATATCAGAATTGGACATCACAGGTTCAAAGATTACTAGAGTTAGACCTGAGTTTCCCGTTCGGGTGATCTGAGGACGAAATATATCAGAATTGAATATTACATGTTCAAAGGATACTAGAGTTAGACATGAGTTTCTCGTTCGGAGGAACTGAAGATGAAATTTATCAGATTTGAATATCTCAGGTTCAAAGATTACTAGAGTTGGACCTGAGTTTCTAATTCGGAGGAACTGAAGACGAAATATATCAGAATTGAACATCACAGGTTCAAAGATTACTAGAGTTAGATCTGAGTTTCTCGTTCGGTTGATCTGCCGATGAAATATATCATAATTGAATATCACAACTTTAAAGTTTACTAGAGTTAGACCTGAGTTTCTCGTTCGGATGATCTGAGGATGAAATATATCAGAATTGAACATCACAGGTTCAAAGATTACTAGAGTTAGAATTGAGGTTCACATTCGGGTGATCTGCAGATGAAATGTATTAGAATTGAACATCATAGCTTCAAAGATTATTAGAGTTAGACCCAAGTTTCTCGTTCGGGTGATCTGAGGATGAAATATATCAGAATTGAACATCACAGGTTCAAAGATTACTAGATTTAGACCTGAGTTTCTCGTTCGGGTGATCTGAGGAAGAAATATATCAGAATTGAACATCACATGTTCAAAGGTTACTAGAGTTAGAAATGAGTTTCTCGTTCGGGTGATCTGAGGACGAAATATATCAGAATTGAACATCACATGTTCAAAGGTTACTAGAGTTATACCTGAGTTTCTCGTTCGGGTGATCTGTGGACAAAATATATCAGAATTGAACATCACATGTTCACAGGTTACTAGAGTTAGACATGAGTTTCTTGTTCGGAGGAACTGAAGATGAAATTTATCATATTTGAATATCTCAGGTTCAAAGATTACTAGAGTTGGACCTGAGTTTCTAATTCGGAGGAACTAAAGACGAAATATATCATAATTGAACATCACAGGTTCAAAGATTACTCGAGACCTGAGTTTATCGTTTGGGTGATCTGCAGATGAAATATATCAGAATTGAATATCACAACTTCAAATATTACTAGAGTTAGACCTGAGTTTCTTATTCGGGTGATCTGAGGACGAACTATATCAGAATTGAACATCACAGGTTCAAAGATTACTAGAGTTAGACCTGAGTTTCTCATTCGGGTGATCTGAGGACGAAATATATCAGAATTGAACATCACATGTTCGAAGGTTACTAGAGTTAGACATGAGTTTCTTGTTCGGAGGAACTGAAGATAAAGTTTATTAGATTTGAATATCTCAGATTCAAAGATTACTAGAGTTGGACCTGAGTTTCTAATTCGGAGGAACTGAAGACGAAATATATCAGAATTGAACATCACAGGTTCAAAGATTACTAGAGTTAGACCCAAGTTTCTCGTTTGATTTATATCTTTCAAGGTTCAAAGATTACTAGAGTTAGACCCGAAATTCGATGATGATCAGAAAATATATCAGAACATCACAACTTCAAAGATTACTAGAGTTAGACTTGAGTTTCTCGTTCGGGTGATATGAGGATGAAATATATCAGAATTGAACATCACAGGTTTAAAGATTACTAGAGTTAGATATGAGTTTCTCGTTCGGGTGATCTGAGGACGAAATATATCAGAATTGAACATCACATGTTCAAAGGTTACTAGAGTTAGACCTGAGTTTCTCGTTCGCCGGAACTGAAAATGAAATTTATCAGATTTGAATATCTCAAGTTCAAAGATTACTAGAGTTGGACCTGAATTTCTAATTTGAAGTAACTGAATACGAAATATATCAAAATTGAAAATCACAAGTTCAAAGATTACTAGAGTTAGACCTGAGTTTCTTGTTCGAGTGATCTGAGGACGAAATATATCAGAATTAAACATAACAACTTCACAGATTACTAGAGTTAGACCTGAGTTTCTTGTTCGGGTGATCTGATGTCGAAATATATCAGAATTGAACATCACATGTTCAAAGATTACTAGAGTTAGACATGAGTTTCTCGTTCCGGTGATCTGAGGACGAAATATATCAGAATTGAACATCACATGTTCAAAGGTTACACTAGTTAGACCTGAGTTTCTCGTTCGCAGGAACAGAAAATGAAATTTATCTGATTTGAATATCTCAAGTTCAAAGATTACTAGAGTTGGACCTGAGTTTCTCGTTCGGGTGATCTGAGGACGAAATATATCAGAATTGAACATCACATGTTCAAAGGTTACAAGAGTTAGACCTGTGTTTCTCGTTCGCAGGAACTGAAAATGAAATTTATCATATTTGAATATCTCAGGTTCAAAGATTACTAGAGTTGGACCTGAGTTTCTAATTTGGAGGAACTGAATACGAAATATATCAAAATTGAAAATCACAAGTTCAAAGATTACTAGAGTTATACATGAGTTTCTTGTTCGAGTGATCTGAGGACGAAATATATCAGAATTGAACATAACAACTTCAAAGATTACTAGATTTAGACTTGAGTTTCTCGTTCGGGTGATCTGAGGAAGAAATATATCAGAATTGAACATCACAGGTTCAAAGATTACTAGAGTTAGACCTGAGTTTCTCGTTCGGGTGATCAGAGGAAGAAATATATCTAAATTGAACATCACAGGTTCAAAGATTACTAGAGTTAGACCTAAGTTTCTCGTTCGGGTGATATGAGGACGAAATATATCAGAATTGAACATCACATGTTCAAAGATTACTAGAGTTAGACCTGAGTTTCTCGTTCGGGTGATCTGAGGATGAAATATATCAGAATTGAACATCACAGGTTCAAATATTACTAGAGTTAGACCTGAGTTTCTCGTTCGGGTGATCTGAGGACGAAATATATCAGAATTGAACATCACATGTTCAAAGTTTACTAGAGTTAGACCTGAGTTTCTCGTTCGGGTGATCTGAGGACGAAATATATCAGAATTGAATATCACATGTCCAAAGGTTACTAGAGTTAGACCTGAGTTTCTCGTTCGGAGGAACTGAAGATGAAATTTATCATATTTGAATATCTCAGGTTCAAAGATTACTAGAGTTGGACCTGAGTTTCTAATTCGGAGGAACTGAAGATGAAATATATCATAATTAGACATCACAGGTTCAAAGATTACTAGAGTTAGACCTGAGTTTCTCGTTCGGGTGATCTGCATATGAAATATATCAGAATTGAACATCACAACTTCAAAGATTACTAGAGTTAGACCTCAGTTTCTCGTTCGGGTGAACTGGAGATGAAATATATATCATAATTGAACATCACAGGGTTCAATTATTACTAAAGTTAGATCTGAGTTTCTCGTTCGGGTGATCTGCAGATGAAATATATCAGAATTGAACATCACAGGTTCAAACATAACTAGAGTTAGACTTGAATTACTCTTTCGGATGAACTTGATACGAACTATATCAGAATTGAACATCACAGGTTCAAAGATAACTAGAGTTAGACCTGAGTTCCTCTTTCGGATAAACTTGAGACGAACTATATCAGAATTGAACATCACAGGTTCAAATATAACTAGAGTTAGATCTGAATTCCTCTTTCGGGTGATCTGCAAATGAAATATATTAGAATTGAATATCACAGGTTCAAAGATAACTAGAGTTAGACCTGAATTCCTCTTTCGGATGAACTTGAGACGAACTATATCAGAATTGAACATCACAGGTTCAAAGATTATTAGAGGTAGACTTGTGTTTCTCGTTCGGGTGATCTGCGGACGAAATATATCAGAATTGTACATCACATGTTCAAAGAAAACTAGAGTTGGACCTGACCATACTACCCTTATCAGAAATAAGTAAAGTAATTCTTACAGACTTTGAAAATGATCATATTACCCTTATTGGAAAAAAATGCAATAAATATTATGGCGCCTGTGAAAATGACCATACTACCCTTATCGGAAATAAGTAAAGTAATTCTTACAGACTGTAAAAGCACCATATTACCCTTATTGCAAAAAATGCAATAAATATTATGGATACTGTGAAAATGACCATACTACCCTTATCGGAAATAAGTAAAGTAATTCTTACAAATTGTGAAAATGACCATATTACCCTTATTGCAAAAAAGTGCAATAAATATTATGGGGACTGTGAAAATAACCAGACTACCCTTATCGAAAATAAGTAAAGTAAATACTTTGAAAATGACCATATTACCCTTATTGAAAAAAAATGCAATAAATATTATGGAGACTGTGAAAATGACCATACTACCCTTATCGAAAATAAGTAAAGTAATTCTTACAAACTTTGAAAATGACCATATTACCCTAATTGGAAAAAAGTGCAATAAATATTATGGAGACTGTGAAAATGACCATACTACCCTAATCGAAAATAAGTAAAGTAATTCTTATAGGATGTGAAAATGACCATATTACCCTTATCGGAAAAAGTCCAATTAGGGTAATATGGTCATTTTCACAGTCAGCAACATTTACTTTACCAATTTCTAATAAGGATAGTATGGTCATTTTCACAGTCTCCATAATATTTATTGCATTTTTTCCAATAAGGGTAATATGGTCATTTTCACAGTCTGTAAAATTACTCTACTTTTTTCCGATAAGGATAGTATGGTCATTTTCACAGTCTCCATAATATTTATTGCATTTTTTCCAATAAGGGTAATATGGTCATTTTCACAGTCTGTAAAATTACTCTACTTTTTTCCGATAAGGATATTATGGTCATTTTCACATTCTCCATAATATTTATTGCACTTTTTTTCCAATAAGGGTCATATGGTCATTTTCACAGTCTGTAAGAATTACTGTACTTATTTCCGATAAGGGTAGTATGGTTATTTTCACAGTCTCCATAATATTTATTGTACTTTTTGGTAATAAGGGTAATATGATCATTTTCACAGTCTGTAACATTTACTTTACTTGTTTCCAATAAGGGTTGTATGATCATTTTCATAGTCTCCGTAACATTTACTTTACTTGTTTCCGATAAGGGTAGTATGGTCATTTTCACAGTCTCCATAATATTTATTGCATTTTTTTTGCAATAAGGCTAATATGGTCATTTTTCATAGTCTGTAACATTTACTTTACTTATTTCCGATTAGGGTAGTATGGTCATTTTCACAGTCTCCATAATATTTATTGCATTTTTTTCCAATAAGAGGGTAATATGGCCATTTTCACAATCTGTACGAATTATTCTACCTATTTCCGATAAGGGTAGTATGATCATTTTCACAGTCTCCTTAATATTTATTGCACTTTTTTCCAATAAGGGTAATATGGTCATTTTCACAGTATGTAAGAATTACTTTACTTATTTCCGATAAGGGTAGTATGGTCATTTTCACAGACTCCATAATATTTATTGCATTTTTTCTTCATTAAGGGCAATATGGTCATTTTCAAGATCTATAAGAATTACTTTACTTATTTTCGATAAGGGTAGAATGGTCATTTTCACAGTCTCCATAATATTTATTGCACTTTTTTCCAATAAGGGTAATATGGTCATTTCACAATATGTAATATTTATTTTATTTATTTTTCAATAAGGGTAGTTTGGTCATTTTCACAGTCTCCATAATATTTATTGCTCTATTTCTAATAAGGGTAATATGGTCAATTTCTCAGTCTGTAATATTTACTTTACTTATTATACTTAATTGAGTAGTCTGGTCATTTTCACAGTGTCCATAATATTTATTGCAATTATTTCCAGTAAAGGTAATATGGTCTATTTCAAAGTGTGTAATATTTACTTTACTTATTTAATTATTTTCGATAAGGGTAGTCTGGTCATTTCACAGTCACCATAAAAATTATTGCAGTTATTTCCAATAAGGGTTATATGGTCATTTTCACAATCCGTAATATTTACTTTATTTTTTTCAATAAGGGTATTCTGGTCATTTTCATAGTCTCCATAATATTTATTGCACTTATTTCCAGTAAGGGTAATATGGTCATTTTCACGGTCTTCTGAATTTTTATTGCACATATTCCGATAAGGGTAGTATGGTCATTTTCACAGCGTTCGAAAGAAGCAGAAATCTTTGTTGTGGTTTTGTCGAGAAAATCGAGAGAAAAGGTTGGTATTTGTCCAAGTCAAATGTCCTACAAAGTCATGACTTGTTGACTTGGTCTTGATCCTTTTTTCTAACATTAAGAAAATTAAAAATAAAAATAAAAATAAAAATTGATATTGATTAACAGTATATTATTAAATTATATATTAATAAATTTACTACTTTAAAACAAGATTTTCTTACATTAATGAATAAATAAATAATAATAAAAATTACACAGAGCACTTGGTTGGTAGCCTAGCAACAAGCTGGGCACCAACTCCTCGTTGAATAGTAACACCTAAACGATAAAAAATAAAGCTACCAAAACCACTACTAGCATCATTGCTGACTAAGCAGTTCCTCAAACGCTTGAAAAAAAATCAGAGTGTCCTCGCCAAGCTCTCCCAAAGTGGTAAAGGCAAGCACACCCAAACCATAACCATGTTCCGCACACTTGTCTAAGTACTTGGCCCTCTTTCGAGAAACTGCGGTAGAAATAGCCTTACTAGGAGCGAAGGAACGGACGCCATCACCAGTGAAAGGAGAGACACCTGTAACATCCATACAAACATCTTTCCCATTTTCCCAGTTGAGGACGAGAATGTCGGCAGGTTTTAGATCTTGGCCATCATCTGACTGAAGACCCAAAGAAGCCTCCTTGCGCGCAGGCACATTGGATTTGTAACAAATGTCAACTACAGCATCACGAACCACATCATGGCGAAATTTATAGCCAATATCTTTAGCACAATGAAGCGCGTGATCTCCAAAAATATCCATAGACTTGTTACAACTTGGACACAAACTATTCTCATCAAACATAGGAATGCCAAACGATAACAAAGCACAGCTCTAAAATGTCTAGGTCCAAGACATTGGTTGAGCCCACTGATGGGAACCGCAAAAAGGTAGTCCTGAGCATGCTTACGATTGCATTTCCATAAGATGGAGTCTCTTTCATACATTTGAAATTGGTCTGGGATATGTTTCTTAACAGCATCAAAATAAACAACTGCCAGGGAATGCATGGAAGAAGGGAAAGAGTCATCGACACAGTAAGTAGACGGTAATCCACATACCTGGGTGAAGGTCTGAAGAGCCAACTGATAAGCTGAACCGTTGTATGCTGAGAATAGATTACCAAGGATCGTTTTCTGTACTGAAGTAGTCTGGATTCGAGAAGCAAGATAGAAATAAGTACGAGTATCCGCCATGGTATAAACGCCAAGTACGCCATCCTTAATAGGTAAGGTGGCCAACCGCTTCTGTAGAGGACCAAAACCTGCACCATCTCTAGTGATAAAATTGATATTTAGAAATTAAATAACATTTTTATTTTTCATAAATGTTGCGAAAGTAGTGACAACCAAAAGTCTAAGAGTGATAAATTCGGGGTTGTTTTAGATGTGGTGAAATTTTTGGGTGGAAACATCATTTTAGATTATAATTGTGATTGTTTGGATAATTGTTAACAAATATAATTGTGACTAGTAAAAAAGTTAAATATTCAGATTCATTATCACGATTACAAAATTTAAGAACAATTATAATTGTTGCAGGACTTATCACATGTGTATCAGTGACTGAAAAATAAACTGTAATAGGTTACACTGTGAAAAAATCCTTGAAATGGTGTAGTGAATTATCACAGAAAGGATACCACAAGGTTGTCGTTATACAAGTCAACATATGTCTTCGCAGAACCATAGTTTGACCTTAGTCAACGATTAGCAAGGATGTGTCATTGTAGAAGTCAACCAAAGTCCTTATACAATGATGGTTTGACTTTAGTCATAGATACTTTCAGAATGTCTAAATAAAGCGAGAGCCACTGTGTGTCGTTTCATTATGTCTCAGATAGCCCTTTTTTCACTAGTGTGGGATTGTTGCTACATTCACCATTCTGGATAAATTTCATGCAAATATATTGAATTGCTCGATAAATGCGCAAGTGAAGAGGTTGTGTACTCATAACTTTTACATGGATCTGTCTCTTTGCAGAGTGACATCATAATAAATGCAAGGTTTTACAATTTTATCCCTGAACTAAAAACCACCATCAACAAAGCTTAATAAACATTTGTTCGTACTTGATAAAATTCAGTGGAAAACGTTTTATTGGTCGGAACCATTTCTTTATTCAAGTTTATCATTCGAAAATAGCATGGAACAGTGATATGTGTCATTGATGTTATTCAGGAATGTTTCGAATTGATTTAGAGAAATATAGAACTACTATATTCGGAATACAAGATAGTGTTATCAGTCTTACAAACTGGGAAAACTGTTATATGTCTGAAGCCGTATTACGTGTATCCGTACACGTAATGATGTAGCTATATATCGACTTTCAGATTTGTGTGATACTTATATTCGTATGCACATCAAGGAAAAATATATTTGTTTCATGATCCAGATAGGTATGTATTTTCATATACAAACCATTTTGGAACTGTGGTAAAGGAACAGGGTTAAAATCAAACTGGTAGGCGAACCAATACAGTTTTATGTTCTAAAATCATTTTAGTACCCAAACCGGTACGCAAACTGAAAAAGTTATGTGCAAGGTTTTAAAAATCGTACGAGTTACGAGTCAACTCGTTCAATTCGAGTTATCTTTTTGGATTTCAATTCGAATCGTGCTGCTGAATCGAGGAATCGAACCAGAGACCTCTGGTTCCCTTGTGTGGGGTCATAAACACTGCACCACATTCCTCCTTTGTGAAATACACTGAAACTATACAGGTTTTATAATAAAATTGGCAAATAATATGTAACCAAGGTTAAATTTTTCACCAAACTTGATTATATATTTATTAGCAAATATATGATTCAAAAATCATCCATGAATCTACTATTCATGATTCAATATATGATTCGATTCATAATATTTAAAAAACGATTTACGTTACAGTTCACGATTTCACAAGCATGGTTCTATGAACTTTGGAACTTAGTGTTGCACCTAAATTTGCAAACCGGTACATAAACTGAAATAATTCTGTCAACTCCAGAACTCGGTTTTGCTTGTAAGTTTGCAAACCGGTTCGCGTACCTTGACTCAGCCGATTCACGAACTACTCAAGTATTTGTACTTTGTGCATTTACCAACTATGTCAATTATGATTCAATTACAACTAAATTATTTCTCTGAGATAATTTTCATTTGATCAATTATCTAATTAACACTAGACTCATTTGATCACATGATTGTGACTCAAGATCAATGTCTTTGGGTTCATAGAAATGAGTGTTAAGCTTTTAAGTTCAAACCGGATCGTTTCGGCTAACCATGTTGGACATAGTCTTTATACACGGTTTGGTTACGGTTTATCTAACCAAAGTGTATATCTTGTTTATGTGAATAAGATTCAAAGTTTTCATTTAACGGTGGATATTGTTTGTTTGGTTCCAAAGCTATCTTAGCTTAAACCTAAAGCAACCTAGTCTTTGATCTATATAAGGGGATCTCTTGGCAATTGGGATCTTTGAATCCCGACACTACTTTTTGGTGTGTCCTAGTTGTATCTAAAGTGGTCTTCTCCAGAAACCCTTTTAGGGTTTAGTGACTATCAAACAATACTTCATTGGGATTCATGAAGCAAGGACTAGTTATCTTTTATCTTAATGGCTTGAGTATCCTGATCTTGTTCGACTGTTGATTTATCACTTGAAAAAGATAGATAGTAATTAAAAGTTCTATTCGTTTCAAACTTAATTTGTGATTCCACAAGTTTTATACTCGTGAGGTGAATAATAATCTAGGCTGCACTTCGAGTTGCATAAGTTCGGATTTTGAGGATAGCCAGAATTTTGTCAAGTTGTTATCGATTACCATCACCTGGATCTTACGTTTGATTTGATCATCTGTTTCGATCGTAAATCAGGAAATCAATTATATAGGCTTAATATGTGGAAGACTGATTTAGTTTTAAGTCTTTAACTGAGTTGAAGCAACTATTAGTTGGTGTGAGATCATCTAAGGGAATCATTTACAGGTATTTGATGGATTTATAAGTTGGAACCCATGTCCAATCCATTTGTACATGAATCGTCTGTCCAATCGCAAAATAGCGGATGGATCCGGCGGGGTTGGCAGACTGGACTCCAAGTGCTCAACCCTAATTCTGATGTTACAAAGGAAGTAAGGATCAGTTGCACACTTGCCCTAGGATTTCTCCATGGAGTTTTTAGAATGTTTGGGAAGCAACTAACACCTTTGAAAATTAGTGGGTCTTAATTATCGCATTAACAAATAACGTATTTGGCTACTACAACATAAGTTGCCAAAAGTACACATAGCAACTAGGAATTTGTAGTAGCTGCCTTTACATTTGGAAACACACTATACGACAACTTAGGGTCCGCAACTACCATTAGTTGCCTTTCTATTTGGAAACTAAATTCTCATCTGAGGCAACTAAATTAGTTTGGTTTCCATTACTCAGGTTTTTTTGTAGTGCCACCACTGGGTGCCAGCAAGTCATTCACCTCATTAATAAAGTATGCCGCTAACCCAAGGAAGAATAGGTTGCCATATTGGCAGGGATTCTCTTTTAAAGAGTCTATATCGGAAAGACATGACGAACAAGTTAATAGTAATTACATGAGAAGAATTATCCATTATCATGTTGAGCATACAATTGTGTTACATTACTACCATATAATAATATTGAAGCCTGGAAGTAGGAGCTAAGGTACGCCATAATTAGATTGTTTTGTTGGCTTATAGTGTGCAAGTAAGAAACTTCTTAAAATGGGTTAAATTTTTTCAGACGTCTTAATAATAATAAAGAACATTAGTCTGTATAAAACCACCATACCAAACAGAATACACAAATCAATCCATTTCGAATAACTCATCGGCATTTGCCATATTTTCTCTATAATTTCTTCTCCGGTAATAGTTGATGATCCTTCTCCTTGACTCCTAGGAAAACTTAATCCTTCAAACTCATTTTTGTAGAGTCCTTCAATCGCGTACCTATGGAATGAAATGTAGTACATTGGATATTTCCAAAAAGGATTTGGAAGTGCATCTGGTAGTCTAAAGAAACCAGCATTTAGCATCATTACACCTTGAATTCCTGATCCTATCACTATGCCCATAAGATAGTTAGGAACCATACTTGCCACGATCATCATTAAGCTCTCGACTAATATCACAGATACGAAAATTACTAGAACGAAAAATAGAAAATAGTCGAATCCTTTGTGAAGACCGGCTAAGTAATAAGCAATGGCTCCTGGGATTAAGGTGTTTATAAGCAAGTAAGGTATAGAGGAAAGGGTGTTTCCAATTATAAAAGCTGTTACACCGTAGTGCCCATTTAATCTTTCTCGACCAAATATCTGATATTAAGAAGATGAACAACAAATCAAAGATCAGCGATCCTATTAGTGTATAACTATTGAGAAAAATATTTGCAAGATAATGAAATTTGTAGGTAGTTAAAAATGTGGTACCGTCATATCCTGTGCGAAAGAAGGAAATCCTCCGATAGACATGAAAGTTAGTAATGTAGCTACAAACATAAGCATTGAACCTCTAGCCTGCAAAATTGGGATACCAGTTTGTGTTACATTGTACATGCTTGGTTTCAGTTTTATGCGAAATTTTTGAGATTGTTATTTATTTACCTGTATAGAATCAAAAGTGTGGCCAACGTCATAAAATATCGTGCCAAGACAAACAGATATCGAAACATATATTCCAAGCCGCAACCAGTAGTAACCTAGGTCACGATTCATGTTCACAAATGACCTTTTTGTAAGGGTAAATGACTGAGTTAAGAAGCTAGCTTGATTTCCTTTCACAAGTATTTTCCCTTCCTGAAAAATATGAAGACATTAGTTCTCAATTTTTTGTCTGATAAAAATTATTTCCTTTCACAAGTATTAATCGTGTATTTTTACGTGGAAGGGTGGGAGCCACCCTTAGACCAAGGGAGTATCTGGACAACACTATTTTCTGACTTACTATACCTAAAATTGTTTTGCTATTGATAAGTTAGACAAACATGTTTTTATAAGCCACCCTTACAAAAACGTTTTACATTGTCGCATACCTTATTAGAAATTTCGGATACTCTGTGTTTTACTTCTTGGGAGAATTGAGATAACTTGTATGACTCCACCAAAATGTTGGTTGCTTCTTCTGTAGTTACTAGTTTACAATTGTTTCCTTCCAAACCTTGTTCAGTGTCCTCATTTTTAATAAGACTTACATTATCAAAGTCTTTGTTGATTGTTCTCAGGTAGTGATCCGATGGGTTTCTCATAGTTGGGCAAGGAAATCCATTCAATGTGAAAAACTGTAAAAAATATCAAATATCAACAACTACCATAAACATTTATGATAGCAAGAACGGGTTAATACTAAAACCATGAGAACCAAAATTTGATAATCTTTCATGTTGATGAAATGGCTAGTTGGTTAGTTACCTCATATGTTGCAGAAGCTGGACCAAAGAAAACTGTTCTACCAGAGGAAAGTAAACAAAGACGATGAAAGAGGTCAAAAACTTCACTGCTTGGTTGGTGGATGGAAGCAATGACAGTCATTTCACATTGTTGCGTAAGCTTCACAATTCTATCCATGACATGATAAGATGCTGCACTATCAAGACCACTTGTGGGTTCGTCTAGAAAGAGTAGCTTTGGATGTGTTAAGATCTCTATACAAATACTTACTCTTCGCTTTTGTCCTCCACTAAGTCCTTTACTGTTCCATCCTCCGATTCTTGTGTTCATTGCTTCTTGTAGTCCCATATACCTTATTGTTATCTCTGCTCTCTCTTTCTTTTCATAATTTGTCATGGACTCAGGTAGTTGAAGCATCGCGGAGTAGTAAACATACTCTTTCACCGTTAATGTGGTTATGAGTGCGTCATCTTGAGTAACATAAGCCTACAAATAAGATAAAAAGAGTTAGTAATAAACTAAATTCTCATAACAATAACACAAATGTTGTAAAAGTGTGTTTTTAAATTTCATCTGAAAACAAAACCGATTTTTCATTTTATTTTATTGAAAATAAAATAGATATTCGGGCAATTTTTATCGGTCATTTGTTTGCTATTAAGGTAAAGAGTATAGTTTTCAAATATTAGGCAATGGACATAATATGCAAAATTTTAATTAATTTCTTACTTTATTATAGTTATCTCAAATATTCATCAAATTATCCGATATATTATTATCAAGAAATTATTATTCATCGTAGAAAACATAAATCAAGTGTTAAGTATTTAATATTGATGTACTGGCACGACACGACACAACACAACACAGGTTACTCGCGTGTTGTGCCATGTAATGTATCATGCCATGCTTTTGAAAGGAAGAAAACAAAAGGCACCCCAAGCATTCTCGGATTTGTTAAACAGGAAAGTGTTTTCTCTTCTTTTTACCGACGTTCCAAAAGCCAACGATTGTTTTCGACCATTAACTTTAATCGACCCAGACTGTTTTGTGTTCGATGCTAATCTTCCTGCAATTAACCGAACTAAAATCAGTCAATTAAGTCGAATGCCTTAACTACCAAAATTAACAAAGTGTTTAAATATTTCCAGATCCTTGAGTTGGCAAGGAAAAAAAAAAACTGAGATAGAATTTTTAGAGTATAAAATTACCTGCTAATGCGTCAAGAAGAGTTGATTTGCCAGAACCAGAAGGACCCATAATAGCCAAGATCTCACTAGGCTGAGCATATCCATTAAGCCCTTGAAGTATAGCTTTACCATTGTTCTTACCCCTAGTACCACTTCCTGATGATGAAGGTACAGTGACCCACAAATCATCCCATGTCAAGAAAACCTCAGCTCCTGTACAAGAACTAGTGTCTCTAAACGATCCTCTCTTCCTACCATTCCCAAGCTCATTTTGAGCTGGTAATGGTGATTCCATCTCCATTGTTGAACTTGTTTGGTTATTGAGAAGTGGTAATGGTGATTTACTTGGGCTTAGATTTGGTATATATCTTGGAACATTATCATTTGCTGAAGCCATCTATGGAAGAGCTTGTTTTGAGATGATGATATGAATCTAAGCTGTGAATTGTACATGCAATGTCGACCCACTATCGTTTATATAGTTGGTGTAATTAAGAAAAATTCTTATCCGTATTGTAATGAGAGCGGACAATTGATTACTTGATTAATAGCTGTCTTGTCTTGGGGTATATTTCCCTGGTTGGAATCAAATTTTGTTCTTTAGCCTTAAAAAATTAAACTATTATTTAAAGACAAATGTCACGTTGTCAAGGTAAAAAGGTGAAAATTGAATTGAGTAATGCAATCACCGTAATCCTTTGGATAAGCCACATTCCCAAAGGATTTCTCGGGTGTAGAATACGATTGAATTAATTTTGTGTAGATGGAGGACAATAATTCATCAAAAAGTCATGGACGGAAATTTAAGGTGCAGGTACATATATTAAAAACAAGATAACTACTTTGGTTGTAACAGTTTTCATTCTAAGATGTATCACTATAGCCACGATGATCATCTTGAACTTAAAAAAAGAGCAAAAAACGTGTTCGTTTTTCACTGGGTGATGTTGAAATCATCAAAATTGAAAAACGAATTTAAATGGTTTTTAACCTGTAATATAATTAAAGCCGCCTCTGATTTTGCTTTCAGTGGCGACAGCCAACGGTATTATTGCTGCTGGTGCTGCCAATAAGTTCAACATCTAATTAAGTCTGTTCTTCTGTTGCTAACCCGAGACAGGTAATGTCCGTCTATTTCTGTTGAGTAATGCTTTTGCAGTCTTAATAATGATAATACAGTAATAATTTTTGCCTCGACAAGAGGTACGGCCGAGCAGATATTTTATCTAGAAAATGAAAAACGTGAACAATAATAGAGGTGCATGGCCACAGAAAAACTCAATGGACTCAATGGCCACAGCAATGCGCACCACCCGACATAGCTACTCATGGCACAAGGTAGATAAAGTGATGCTGATTCTCCCATTACCTCCAGAGAGCGACATTCCACCATAAACATTTTAGAGGTCATCATGCGTATAAGATTTTTTATTTATTTATTGACAAAGAACAACTCTACCGACATGTGTATAAGATTTTTTTATAGACAAAGGAAAATTTTAGTTCAAACCTAACAATATACTCTTTCTGTTCCATTTTACTTGGTATTTTAGAGTTTTTCATGCAGATTAAGAAACAACATAGAGTTCAAACCAAGTTACTAGAATAAAAAATAGTTAGGAACTATACTTGCAACGATCATCATTAAGCTCTATCCTGCAAAATTGGGGTACCAGTTTGTGTTACATTGTATATGCTTAGTTTCAGTTTTATGCCAAATTTTAGAGATTGTTATTTATTTACCTGTATAGAATTAAAAGTGTGGCCAACATCATAAAATATCGTGCCAAGACAAACAGATATCGAAACATATATTCCAAGATGCAACCAGTAGTAACCTAGGGCACGATTCATGTTCACAAATGACCTTTTTGTAAGGGTAAATGACTGTGTTAAGAAGCTAGCTTGACTTCCTTTCTCAAGTATTTTCCCTTTCTGCAAAATATGAAGCCATTAGCTCTCAAATTTTTGTCTGATAAAAATTATAGCCTTGAAAAAGCATTAATCGTTTATTTTTACTTGGAAGGGTGGGAGCTACCCTTAGACCAAGGGCATCTCTGGACTATACTATATTTTCTGACTTACCATCTAAAAATAATTTTTTATTGATAAGATAGACAAACATGTTATTATAAGCCACCCTTACAAAAATGTTTTACATTGTCGCATACCTTATTAGAAATTTCGAATACTCTATGTTTTACTTCTTGGGAGAACTGAGATAACTTGTATGAATCCACCAAAATGTTGGTTGCTTCCTCTGTGTTGCTAGTTTACAATTAGTTCCTCCCAAACTTTGTTCAGTGTCCTTATTTTGAATAAGACTTACATTATCAAAGTCTTTGTTGATTGTTCTCACGTAGTGATCCGATGGGTTTCTCATAGTTGGGCCAGGAAATACATTCAATGTGAAAAAGTACAAAGAAATATCAAAAATCAACCACTACCATAAATATTTATGATGACAAGAACGGGTTAATACTAAAACCATGAGAATAAGAATTTTATAAATTTTCACATTGACGAAAACGGATAATTGGTTAGTTACCTCCTATGCTGCAGAAGTTGGACCAAAGTAAATCGTTCTACCAGAGGAAAGTAGACAAAGATGATGAAAGAGGTCAAAAATTTCACTGCTCGTAAGCTTCACAATTCTGTCCATGACATGATAAGATGCTGCACTATCGAGACCACTTGTGGGTTCGTCTAGAAAGAGTAGCTTTGGACGTGTTAAGATATCTATACAAATGCTTACTCTTCACTTTTGTCCTCCACTAAGTCCTTTACTGTTCCATCCTCCAATTCTTGTGTCCATTGCTTCTTGTAGTCCCATTTCCCTTATTGTTGTCTCTGCTCTTTCTTTCTTTTCAGAATTTATCATGGATTCAGGTAGTTGGAGCATAGCAGAGTAGTAAATAGACTCTTTTACCGTTAGTGTCGTTGTGAGTGCATCATCTTGAGTAACATAAGCCTACAAGTAATAGCTATAAAGAGTTAGTAATAAAAAAAATTCTCATAACAATAATACCAGTGTTATAAAAGGTTCTATAAAAGTGTGTTTTTAAATTTCATTTGAAAATAGAATTGATATTCGTGCAATTTTTATCAGTCAGTCGTTTATTGTTAAGGTAAAGAGTATAGTTATGAAATAGGCAATCGACTTAATATGCAAAATTTTAATTAGTTTTCTTACTTTTTTATAGTTATCTCAAAAATTCATCAAATTACCTGATATATTATTATCGAGAAATTATTATTATTATTATTCATCGTTGAAAACATAAATCAAGTGTTAAGTGTTTAACACTGAATCGATCAAAAAAAAAAGTGTTTAACACTGATGTACCGACATAACAGGACAAGACACAACACAACACAGGCTACCCACGAGTTGTGCCATGTAATATGTATCATGCCAATCTTTTGAAAGGAAGAAACCGAAAGAGCACAACAAAACAAGGCATAAGGCACTCCTAGCATTCTCGGATTTGTGCCTTGCCAACTATCTTACACCTCTAGTCGATGGGTCAGATTTTGGATATGGATAATGGTAGTATGACTACAAGTGTTAAACAGGAAAGTGTTTTCTTTTTAACGACGTCCCAGTGTAGTATGACGCCAAAAGCCAACGATTTTTGGCTATGAGTGGAGAGGCTCTAAGGATTATAAACGGCAGGATCTTAGATGCCCAGTGTTAGTATGAGTACTCAGTCAGCTGCTGAAACCACTCAACGATCTCCTCAAGCTACGGAAGCTGTTTAGCAAGTCAAGTCTTCAACAGATTCCTGCGACTATTCTCTAGGATCTTACTTGTATTTCTGTTTATCTGTTTCTTTGAATAATGTATTGGAAAACCATATAAATACAAGTGCTCATCTCCACAAGGTTAGTGTGGAAGATTTCTACCCAAATATCACATTCTAGCTTGGTATCAGAGCATCGATCCAAGACTAGCTTCCGCAACTCTCAAAAAAAAATCTAAACCAATCATCAACAATGGTCAAGCTACAAATGCTCTCCGCCAAATACAAATCCATCACCTAGTTACTCAAACATACGAAACTAATCATATATTATGGAAGGCTCGGTTCAAGCCTATCCTAAAAGGTTATGATTTAACCGGCTTCATCGATGGATCCAAAGAAAAACCACCAAGAAATCTTCCAAATAGTGAAGCTATTAATCCTGCATTCACCACTTATGAACAGCAAGATTCATTGATTGTTGGTAATTTGTCGAATTCGACTCTAACATCCGAAGTGCTCGGTGTCGTTGCGAACTTGATTCCACTAAGGAGATATGGGACAAATGGAATCGAGTTTGCTCCAAAGACATTTGCGCATCAAATGAATCTCAAGAGACAGCTCCATAACTTGAACAAAGGTAATAAGACTTTAAAAGCTTATTTAAGTGATGCTAAACGATTGTTTGATCAGCTTACGACAAAGAACTTGGATATCTTGTACCCGACTCATGAAATGAAACAATCCATCTCAGTAATGGATTGAATCATGCTTATGATCCTATTGTTCTTGCTTTAAGCAACTTTGAGACGATGGATATTGCAACTTTCAATACTCATCTTTTGACGTTTGAGATGCGGCTAGAACAATGATGAGTCAAATTCAACATTTGTTGCCAATGTTGTTACCACCTCGAGAGGAATCCAAATCACCAGAGGAACTCCAAATCAACAGAGAGGTCAATATCAGCCAACAACAACAATCGTCGTCCTCAACAGCCTCAACGGTTTTTGCTGCTCAAGGTCAAATTCTCTCGTCGATTTGTAAGAAGCGCAACCATATCTGCAGATCGATCTTTGGTTTCGCTATGACAAAGCCAACACAACCAACAAAGCACCGAGGCTTATATTGCCTTGCACGGAGCACATCTTTGATGGGCAATGGGTTACTAATACGGGTGCAACGCACCATTTAACGACAAATTGATGTGCAAAACTTGTGTATTCCACATGAGTATGATGGCACGAGAACAAGTTCGAGTTGGTAATGGCAATGGTCTTGAAATTGCACATATTGGTAACGCTACATTCACTCATAACACACGCTGCTTTGTTTTAAACCAAGTGTATCATGTCCCAAAGATTAAAAGAAATCTTTTATCGGTTTCTCAGTTCTGCAAGGATAATTGTGTTTTCTTTGAGTTTCACACCAACTTTTTCTTGTGAAGGACAAATGCACAGGAGCAACACTTGCTAAAGGGGAGGAATGAGAATGGGTTATACGTTATCGATGGAATAGGTGACATCAAACACTCCAACTCTCCACGGGCTTATCTTTCTGCTAGTTTACCAATATGGCATCGGCGTCTTGGTCATCCAATGCTAGACACTTGTCTCCAAAATAATTAGAAAATTTTCACTTCCTGTTGTCAATAAGAAGTTTTCGTATTGTCACTCTTGTCATGTTAGCAAGAGTAAGAAACTTCCTTTTTCCCTCAGTAGTACCAGTTATGATAAACCTTTAAGTCTTATTGTCTCTGATATTTGGGTGTCTCCACAAATTTCTAGAAACGGTTTCCGTTACTACATGTTATTAATGGATGCTTTCTCTCATTACACTTGGGTTTTTCCTATGGTTCAACGATCTGATGCATACAATATTTTTGTTCACTTTCACAAACAAGTAGAAAACTTAACTGATCATAAAATCAAAATCTTCCAATCTGATAATGCTCTAGAGTACAAAAAATCACCTCCTATCTGAATGCTTCCGGAATACAACATAGGTTTTCTTGTCCTCATACGTCTGCTCAAAATGGCCTTGCAGAGCGTCGTATTAGACATGTCACAGAAAGTGGCCTTGCACTCTTATTTCATGCTAATTTGCCTAAAGAATTTTGGTCAGAGGCGTTCACAACTTCCTGCTATCTCATCAACAGAACACCAAAATCAACTTCTGAAACAAAAACACCACTTGAACTGCTATTTAATAAGCAACCAGACTATCAGTTTTTACGGGTTTTTGGTTGTCTTGCATATCCTTGTCTCAGGTCTTACAATGCCCATAAATTAGAACCTAGATCTCTTCCACTGTGTGTTTTTAGGATATAGTGCATTTCATAAGGGCTATGTTTGTCTTCATCTGCCAACAAACAAGCAATACATTTCACGACATGTGCGTTTTGAAGAAACCATCTTCCCATTCTCTCCTCACCAGCAGCGAGGCTCTGAACTTTGTCATTCCAATGCTTCGGCAACGAGCACTGACGTTCTTGGCTCACCTATTTTCAAGCTACCTCAACAGCAACAAGTGCAGCTTCCTCTTCAGCATCCAACTTCGCCTGCACCAACCTCTCCAAAGATCATCTCAAGGCTCACCAAAGCTCTCTCCTAATGCATCACCAACGAATACGTCTCCATCAGCGTCTTCTCATGACACTTTATTCTTTACTGCAGCCTGTGATCCACGAAACTCAACTACAAGGTCACACAATGGTAACCAGGGCCAAAGTGGTATTACAAAACCCATCCAAAAATTGTGTCTAACACCACTAAGTATCCTTTACATGATGAAGATTTTATGGAACCCACACCTTACTCAAAAGCATGCAAGATTCCTCGGTGGAGAGATGCAATGGACACTCAAATTAACGCTCTTATCACTAATGGGACTTACTCACTGGTCAAATATGTGGATGGTATGAATGTTGTTGGCTCCAAATGGGTATACGGATTAAACGCAACCCGGATGGCACTGCGCGCGTCACAAAGCACGTTTGGTGGCTAAAGGATTTACGCAGACGGGGAAGGTGTGGATTTTGGTGAAACATTCTCTCCGTAATAAAACCTTGTACGATCCGGCTCGTGCTCTCCCTCGGCTGTGATGAATAAATGGCAACTACGACAGCTAGATGTTGAAAACGCATTTACGCATGGTGTATTGGAAGAGGAGGTCTATATGAAAACAACCTGCGGATATGTGGATCCAAATTATCCACGATTATGTGTGCAAATTGCATAAATCATTGTATGGGCTCAAGCAAGCCCCACGTGCATGGTTTTCTCGCCTCAGTGGGCATCTTATTAAGCTTGGGTTCAAAGCTTCAATAGCAGACTCTTCACTTTTCATACGACGATCAATGGCTCTACTACTTACGTTTTAATATCGTAGATGATATCATTGTAACTGGTTCTAACGGCTGAGTTAATTGATCAGTTGGTGACAGATTTGGGTGCTTTTTTTTGTCAAAGACATGGGTACTTTGTCTTACTTTCTTGGTGTGGAGGTGCTAACGCGGGTGATACTCTAGTGCTCTCTCGGCGTAAGTATATCTCCGATTTGCTGCATCGAACAAAGATGGATGGTGTGAAGCCTGTGAGTACTCCACTAGCGAGAAAATACTAAACTTCAACGTCGGGGTTCGGAAAAATTTGAGGATCCAACGTTATACGAAGTGTTGTAGGGGCACTCCGGTACCTACATATTACAAGACCGGACATCGCAGTTAATACGTAAATAAAGCTTGTCAATATATGCATGAACCGTATTTGGAGCATTGGGAATTGGTAAAGCGTATCTTGCGTTACTTGAAGCAAACTATTGATTATGGGCTGTATTTCAGACCAGCTAAGGACTACACTCTCAATGCTTACTCTGATGCGGATTGGGCAGGGAGTTTAGATGATCGCAGGTCAACTAGTGGTTACTGCATCTACTTTGGAGGCAATCTAATTTCCTGGAGTGCGAAGAAGCAAAAGACTGTCTCAAAGTCGAGCACAGAAACTAATAATCTCAACACGCTCGTTGGGTCTAACACGTGGACAATTAAATCGGGTGACGCGGAGTAAAGGGGCGGTCAATGACTCGTCGCAAAATAGCCTGCTCTGATACCATGTTAGAATACGGGCATCCAACTCAAAACTAATTGGCTATGAGTGAAGAGGCCCTAAGGATTATAAACGGCAGGATCTTAGATGCCCAAACAGTGTGGAACTAATAATCTCAACAAGCATACTGTTTTGTGTTCGATGCTAATCTTCCTGCAATTAACCGAATTAAAATAGTCAATTAACTACCAAAATTAACAAAGGGTTTAAATATTTCCTGACCCTTGAGTTGGCAAGAAAAAGTATACCCTGAGCTAGAATTTTTAGAGTATAAAATTACCTGCTAATGCGTCAAGAAGAGTTGATTTGCCAGAACCAGAAGGACCCATAATAGCCAAGATCTCACTAGGCTGAGCATATCCATTAAGCTCTTGAAGTGTAGCTTTACCATTGTTCTGATCCCTAGTACCACTTCTTGATGATGAAGGTACAGTGACCCACAAATCATCCCATGTCAATAAAGCCTCAGGTCCTGTACAAGAACTAGTGTCTCTGAATGATCCCCTCTGCCTCCCATTCCCAAGCTCATTTTGAATTGGTAATGGTGATTCCATCTCCATTCTTGAATTTGTTTGGTTATTGAGAAATGGTAATGGTGATTTACTTGGGCTTAGATTTGGTATGTATCTTGTTGGCACATTAGCATTTTCTGAAGCCATCTATGCAAGAACTTGTTTTGAGATGATGATATGAATCTAAACTGTGAATTTGTACATGCAATGTCGACCCAACCATCGTTTATATAGTTGGTGTAATTAAGAAAAAGTCTTATCTGTATTGTAATGAGAGGATAGCGGACAATTGATTACTTGATTAATAACTGTCTTTTCTTGTGGAATATTTCCCTGTTTTAGTTTTCTTTCCGTGTATCGTTTGGCTTTTTCTTCTAGCAGTCAAATTTTGTTCTTTCGCCATAAAAAGATAAACTATCATTTGAAGAGAAATGTCATGTTGTCAAGGTAAAACAGTTGCAGTTGAGTAATCACGTTAATCCTTTGGACAAATTATGCCCTTGGACTTGTAGGAAGGGAAATCATGTGATCCACATCACTCATAGTCTCGACCAAGCCATTTCCAAAGGGTTTCTACAGTAAGTAATTGGAGATAGCTATACGCCAGACGTAAAATGATTGAAATTTAGTGTAGACGGAGGACAATAATTCGTCAAAATGTCATGGACGGAGATTAATTATAAGGTGCATCAAGGACGGACCCAGAAATCTTCAAAGGGTAGGGCTATAATATCAGTAGTTGTCAGTGTGGCCGAAGGCCGCAGCAAATTTTTTGAACGGGTTAAATAGACAGTGATTTTATTGAAATTTGACTATAAAATACTAGATATATGGACAAATATAAGATTAAAATCCGTCAATTTTAATCACGAAAAGTGATTGTAGAATTTTTTTTATGGTTTATTGAAGAAAAACGGGAAAATAAATGGATGCGATAAAAAAATTCTATGTTTAAAACAAGACTTTGGGCTAAAAATTGATTGTGCTACAACTACAAGGATTAATTATAAATAGGGGAGGGCTAATTACTAATATAGGAGGATTAATTAATAATTATATACAAATTACCTATACAATTTTTTTTTCAAGCTAAATATAGGGACGGGCTATAGCCCCTTGCTAGGCCCGTCCCTGGGTGCATGTACATATAAAAAACAAGATCACTACTAATTAAGTGATCATACAATTTGGCAACTTGAGTGACCACCATATTAACTCTTCTAAGCTGTATCACTATAGTCACGATGATCATGTTGGACTTAATAAAAGATCAAAAAACGTGTTTGTTTTTCACTGGGTGATGTTGAAATCATCAACATTGAAAAACGAATTTAAATGGTTCTTAACCTGTAATAATAAAGCCGCCTCTGGTTTCGCCTTCAGGGTGACTGCTAACGGTATTATTGCTGATGGTGCCAAGAAGTTCAACACCAAGCTAATTAATTAAGTCTGTTATGTTGCTACCCTGAGGCAGGTAATCTCCGTCCATTTCTGTTGAGTAATATTTTTGCAGGCTTAATAATATGGAAATAATTTTTGTCCCGACAAGAGGTACGGCCGAGCAGATATTTCATCAAACGTAGAAAATGAAAAACGTGAACAATAATAGAGGTGCATGGCCACAGAAAAACTCAATGGACTCAATGGCCAAGCAATGCGCACCACCCGACATAGCTACTCATGGTACAAGGTAGATAAAGTGATGCTGATTCTCCCATTACCTCCAGAGAGCAAAATTCTACCCTAAACATTTTAGAGGTCATCATACTTGCTCATAAATTAAACCTATATATAAGAACAACTCTACCGACACTACAAGAAACTTAATATGTATTGCAGCACCCAATAATTATGGCAAAAACTCCTACTAGTGTTGCGAAAACCTATGTAGCAAGAAGTCTATTGCTAAACCCAATCTTTATTGGTGCAGCAAGAGATTATGTTTTTAGCCACACTGTTTTCATATTATTGCTACAACTATGTGGCAAATTTTTTATTTTGCAGTAATAAATTAAAACTTTTAGCTGCATCTAAAAAGTACAGTGGCTAGAAATTAGCTTTTGCAACACCTATATTAAAGGTGTGGCAACATATGGTGTAACAATAGCTATATTTTCTTGTAGTGCGACAAGTATATAAGATTTTTTTTTTTTTGACAATGAAATTTTTTCTTCAGCCCCGCAAGGCCGATATAGACACAGAAGGAGGCCTAGTCCACCAAAATCTAGCTAACTTATTTGGTCTTATAAACTTAGCTAGAACATCCATCACCTTGTTACATGAACGCCGAAGAAACACACCCAACCATCTTAATTACATGATTCGATAACAAAGAACGATACTGAGAGACTAATCAGTATTTTCTGAAGCAGTATGGCATTGCCATGAGGTGAATTCTTAGCAAATCTAACAGTAGTATATAGAGAGATTTATCCATTTATTGATTGACTATGATATAAAATCGTCAAATTCTGCAATCTAAACAGTGGTCCAGCCATTAGCATGAAAATAATGGTGATTAGTTATTTGAGATATTTTGTAAAAAGGTCGTATGTATTAAGCCTAATTAGGGTCTGGGTCGTGAAAGATGCAGTTGATGCATTTGGGTCGAAGACTGACCAAAGACTAGGTTACTGTTTGAAACTTAACTTGGTTTGTTCAGAAATTTTATCAAACAAGTACCGTCCATTATCTATATTCAAAAAAGTTCACAGACAAATTGTTGAAATTAAACTTATCTTCTTCAAATCCTTTGTACACTTATGGTGAACGCAGCAGCCCAAATCATTTCCAGACCCCTCCTTAAAAACAAACTCATGATCACACCAATTTCATCAAATTCCGAAAGGGGGCATAGTAAAAACCTTCCCATCTTAACATTATAAGAACTCTTTCCAAAAGCATTCTTTTCTAAAGTCAAATACATAGAATCAAACCTAACTTGATGTCAGAGATTTCACCATTCTTACTATTTGAGAAGATAGTTTGTATTATGCAAGATTATCATCATTAATATAATAAGACAGTTTATTAAAGAATGATAAGCTATCATTGTCAGATTCTAATGAAAATGATGAAATTGTGATAGCACAATTTGGGTTTTCGATAACAAGAACTACTGTTGATGAACCTGAAGGTGGTGCAAAACAGTGTTGTTAAATAGATATATACGGGAGAAAACAATGGTGTTTGATGATGAGTTTGCAAAAGGTTTATTGATAGCTATGATAGAGAAGGTTTTCGTAGACTCCAAATTGATGCTTGAAAAGCTTCAATCTGGGAGCGATAACAAGATTAATCCTAAATCTTTCTCCTTTTGACAAATTTCAAACAGTCTACCTCAGTCTACTCAAGGTCAGGGTGTTTAGCTAAATGGAGATAGCCACCTAACGGTTTATTGACAGTCTTCGGTCAGTCTTCGACCCAAATGCATCAACTTCAGCTTTCACGTTCCATACGCTAATTAGGCTTAATACATACTACATTTTTACAAAATATCTCTAGTTATTTCATGATCATTAGTGCGAGAATCAATAAATGATTTGCCAAAATGGAAACAATCTTTTCGCTTTTCTTACCTAGCTAGTTACATTTCTTTGCATACTAGTAGAGCGGCTTCCTTTAGAGAGACCAAAAATGTCTTCCACGGATGAAATGGAGTGAAAACGAGTTGTGATAAGGTGCTCGCAAGTTCTACCTTTGGTGCTGGCCATTAAGCTGCGAGCGGCCATCATTAACTAGTTGGGTTGAAATTTGAATGCCTAATCTAAACAACGCTGCTAAACTGATTGTGGGAATTTCTGACAAAAATCTCAAAGGAAAAATTTATAGTAAATGGGCGGCCTTTCTATAGGAAAATCCTCCCCCAAGACACACCAAAAACCCACCCCCTATATCTCCTCCGTGGGAGACCCGGGAACTGTGAGTGTCGGGATTTTCTCGGGAGTGTAGCATCTTCCTTAGAAAAAATTTAACCTACGGTGAATTTGACATTTCCTTCATCTGAAACCTCTGTGCTATAGATATTTATATTTTACAAAAAAAAAAAAAAAAAACGTGAACTGAAAAGAGATGGTCATGGATGTTAGTGCACCAATGCTTAGCCACTCGTCTTACCAACTAGGTAGAGTGATGCAGAGTCTCCCATTACGTGACGTTCGACCCTACACATTCAAGAGGTCATCGGACTCGCAAAGGTTACAGTTACGGCTTCCCTTGTTATGGAGTTAATACATGTACGCTACATAGCTACATATTAGTGTAGATACCTGAAAAATGCCAAGAGAAGAGAGTGCAACCTCCCATATCCAAGAAAGGACGCAACATAGTGCCTAGAGACAAAAGAAGCTTCTACGACTTCCCCCTATCCTGAGGAAGGTGTTGCTAAGTACCCAGTCCTCCTAAAACTCGGAAGCACATGTGGGAGACACAAGGACGGATCTTCTAGAAGAATCTAAGAGGTACAGATGTATGGTCCAAAAGGAGGAGTAGTAAGATAAGAGAATAGAGAAGGACACATACCTAATCCCCCTCTTTAAGGAAATGACTATAAATAGGGGTCTTTCCCCAAGGAAAGGACTCAGTGATATCATTGCGGGAAATTGTGTTCTACTTCTAGGAACTAGTATCTATATACCCTACTTCTCTCGGTACCCTGTATACTTTGTACTGTTTACATTTTGGCGACCACAGTGGGAGACTAGGTCACTAGATTAGCGTGCGATTCATCACATGGACACTGACAGATTTGCACGCCAAGCCCAGCCGCGTGTTTATGGACCACCTACTGAAGTGGAACAAATTTTATCTGATATTGAGGAGAATGATCGCCAAAGGCAGGCCTTAATGGCGAAGTTGGCAGCCATCGATCCGATGGTAGGAAATCAGGATGGGCCAGACTCGCCCCGTCTAAACCAAGGAGGCGACTTCGATCAGGACCCAAGGTTTCAGACGCCCCAAGGACGATCACAATCCAATCAGTCTGGGAGTCAACCTATGACAGATGAACAAGCTTGTAATGCATTGTCAGATGACAAGTTTACCAAGCTATTGGAAGAGAAATATGGCCTTGAGGATCAAGCTAGCGCGTATACCATAGCGTACCTATCCCGACAGAGATTCTAGCTAGACCAATGCCATTAAAGTACAAGAAGCCCAAGTTTAAGTTGTTTGAGGGGAGTGGTAACGCAACGGAACATATGCATCGCTTCACTATGTCGTTAAATGAGTATGCTCAAGATGAAATCGTTTGCATGAGGGATTTTGGGAAAACTTTGACAGGAGACGCCTTTACTTGGTATATCTCGCTAAAACCTAATAGCATACGGTCATGGGACGAAATGAGACAGACGTTCATGCAAAAGTTTTATTCTAAACCTGTAAAGATATCTATCTCTGACTTGGTTAATACTAGACCGCGAAGAGGAGAGAGACTTAAACCATTTGCAATACTCTTCAGGAGCGAATCGCTCAAGTGCAGAACAGAAGTATCCGAAGAAGAGTTAATAGGCATCTATATATCTGCGCTCGAACCAAAGACACGCCGAATGTTTGAAAATGCCCAGATAACAATGTCTGCTGACCTCGAGGAAGCGTTCGCCAGGACCGATGCGACTAATGAAAAAATCGAGGCGGCGGAGAAGTCCTGGTCTCACTTAGTGGCTTATGATAAAGAAGATAATTCGGGAACGTTGAAAAGACGTGGACTACCTGGTAATGATAACAGGCGAGGTAAGTGGAAAACAGAGCAGGAAGCGCCTGACTTCCCATGTTCTTATGAGCAGGCGGTTGGGCTGTTAAAAGAATGGATTACTAATGGCGATATTACCCTATCAGAACCCAGGAAAGCGCCAACCGAAGAATACAAGCGTAATCCTCATTACTGCCTGTTCCATAGAAGAGTTGATCATCATACCAAAGAGTGTAGAACCTTAAAATGGGCGATTCATAATAGGCAACATAATGGAGAAGTCGATGTAGGAGGTGACAACGACATACAAGATAACCCACTACCAGACCACGGAATAGCGGCTCTAACACATGATCCTAGGGAAGAAATGAGCCCAATGGAAGTAGTTGAAGAAGAAATATACGTTGTGTCTTCCGGTGGTACGACCGAACAGATAGCTGAAACTGTAGCGAAGAAACCACTATTTGCAAATTTCTTTGACGCCTTGGGATTTGATGCCGCCAAAGACATTTAGCATCAATGTTCCTAACCAGGATTGCAGCTAGAGAGGACGTTAGTGCATATACTTGGATAAGAAATACCCGCTTCCTACTAATGTGATAACCTTTACTGAAGAAGATAAGGCGGTAAATAACGATCATACTCGCCCATTGTACCTCACTGCTAAGGTGAGAAAGGATACTTTTAAACGGGCGTTTGTTGACACGGGAGCGTCGCTCAACCTGATACCCCTACATATCCTGAAGATCATAGGCGGTAAGTAGTCCGAAATTAAGAAATTTCAAACAAGGATCCAAGGATTCGGTGGCTTAAGTCAGCATACAATCGTGATAATTAATCTTGAAGTCAGAGTTGGTCCAATAAATGCAATCGAGCCCTTTCATGTGATGGATGTTAATACGGCATACCACATCTTATTGGGGAGGCCATGGATGCACAAGCATGGCGTTGTGTCATTTACTTATCACAAGTGCGTCAAGTTTATTCTTAAAGGAAAACAGAAGAGAGTTCGAGCTACTGAAAACCCCTTCACAGCAGAAGAAGCGTGTTACGCAGAAGCGGCCTTCTTTGATGGGTTAAGCGAGCCTAGTGAAGTGGTGACTCGTATCCACTCAATCCCGATCTCGGACTGGGAGACAACTTATCAAGAAGGTATCTCTAGTCAAGGACGCAAGAAGGATTATGTTGAATCGGATAAAAGATGTTTTCGGAAGGTGTCTCGCCCGGACGGATGCCATGTTTATCGTTTATATCAATTAGCTGGGGAAGCCTCAACAACAGAAGTTAACCTTGTATAAGAAATGAAAGCTTTAAAAGTTGAGGATGTTCCCCACGTTTGGGAAAGGATGTCAAAAAATTCTCCCCCCCCCCCCAAGCATGTTGAAGCAACAAAAAAGGTAAACCTTGGAACGGAGGAAGACCCGAAATGGGTGGAGCTTGGGGAGGCCTTGTAAGAACAGGAAATCCATGAGCTATATCAATTATTGAAAGAATATAAAGACATATTCTCTTGGTCCAATGAGGACATTCCTGGCTTGAATCCCGCCTTAGTATGTCACGAACTAAAGGTTAATCCTCATATTAAGCCAGTGAGACAAGCTCGCCGTCATTTCCATTATGAAACTGAGGCGCAAATTAAGGAAAAAGTGAATAAATTGTTAGAAGTATGTCACATTAAACCAATACATTATCCAACATGGATCGCCAATATTGTACCAGTGGAGAAGAAGAATGGAACAATTCAATGTTGTGTGGATTTCCGAGACCTAAACCATGCCTGCCCTAAGGATGAATTTCCTCTTCCTAACATCGCCATGAAAATATATGCAACATGTGGTTATAAAATGTATGCGTTCATGGATGGGCAAAGATGCTACAACCAAGTCAGGATGAAAGAAAGTGACGCCACCAAAACCGCATTCTCCACGCCTATAGGAAACTTCTACTACGTTGTCATGCCCTTCGGACTAAAAAACGCAGGAGTAACTTACCAGCGGGATATGACGTCTATTTTCCATGACATGAATCATGAAATTGTCGAGGTCTACGTAGATGACCTTGTGGTTAAAGCAAAAAAGAGAGGTGAATTCGCCCAATACCTTCGTCGAGTCTTCCAACGATGTCGAAACTTTAATTTAAAGATGAATCCCACCATGTGAATATTTGGAGTTACCACTGGGAAGTTATTGGGTTACCAAGTTACCAACAGAGGGATCGAAATTAACGTCGCCAAATCTGAAGCAATTATCTCGATGCCACCGCCTAAGAACAAGTAGGAACTTCAAAAATTAATAGGAAAAGTTTCTTACGTAAGGCGTTTCATTCCAGGGCTCGCCCAAACTCTAAATCACTTCTTACCGATGCTTAAAAAAGATGTGAAGTTTGTATGGATGGAAGAATAACAACAAGCTTTTGAAACGATCAAGAAATGGTTAATTCATCCACATGTTTTACAACCGCCTATTAAAGTTGAAACCCTCTACCTTTACCTCGCCCATACGGAAACAAAAATTGGGGTTTTAGTCGCCCAGGATACGGGGGGAGCCAATCTCACTCCTATCTATTATCTTAGTAAAACCCTCAAGGACGCAGAGTTACAGTACACTCCAGTGGAAAAGGCGTGTTTACCTTTAATCTTAGCATCACAAAAGATACGCCACTATCTTTTGAAGCACAAATGCTATGTAGTGGCGGCAGATAATCCAATCGTTTACCTCACAACTAAGCCAATCCAATCATACAAGCTTGCACGATGGTCGATGCAGCTATTAGAATTCGACTTTATGCCAATTCTTCCTCAAGGTGTTCTGGGTCAAGCGATTGCAGACCTGCTGGCAGCATTCCCTGGGTCAGATACTTTCGAGATACATACTGATTTACCAGGGGAAGTCGCCCAAGCAGAAGAAATACCGCCCCAAAGATGGAAGATGTCCTTTGACGGGTTCTCTTATGGGATCCACAGGGGTGCAGGCATAGTCTTTGAGTCGACAAATGGAGATCTTAAGACGTACGCTTACAAACTCGATTTTCCTTTCACTAACAATGCGGCGGAATATGAAAGCTTCCTCATAGGGATGCAAATGGAATTGGAGATGAAGATTAAGGAGCTAGAAGTTATGGGAGACTCGAGACTTCTGGTAAGCCAAATGGAAGGAGACTTTCATGTGAAGGAGACAACACTAGCAATCTACCGGGATTAAGCCCAGAGGTTAATGTGGCAGTTCGACACTATTACTTTGGAACACAAAGGGCGTCTAATTAACAAGCATGCAGATGCACTAGCAACAATGGCGTCGAAGCTTCAAATGCTACAAAAGGACAGATAGGTCATCACCATTATCAAGTAGACCTCGCCTATAGTATTAGAAGAAAGAAAGGCTATAGAGGAATTAGATTGGATATGGATGATTATAGAAGATTTAAAACGCCCGCCAGAAGAAAGGTTGCTTTCATGGAAGATGCTAAGAGCTTATAGAATCCTCGAAGGGGACCTATACTTTGTAACAACAGGAGGTGGTATTTTCAGGTGTCTCGGCCCAACAAAGATCAAAGATACACTAGAAGAAATACACTCTCAAGTTTGAGGGCAGGCGACATCCATAATTTTGCATCGACGTATCTAACGGGAAGGATTCTATTGGCCATACATTGTTTAGCAAGCAAAATTACTCCAAGATAACTGCCCTACTTTCCAAGGCGCCCCCCAAGAGGCAGAAGTCTGTGTCATCGATGAATAATGAGAGGATTGCGGGAGCCTTATATTGATTACCTGACCAATGGCACTCTCCCAAGTGATCAGAAAACTGCCCTCAGACTAACCAAGAAGTCTGGTAGATACTTTGTCCTTGATAAAAAATTATTCCTTAAAGGCTTCAGCCAGCAAGCTATAACATGTCTTGGAAATGCGGAAGCCCTTCGAGTCATAGAACTAACACATGATGGAGAGCATCAAGGGAAAGCCAGACTATTCTCGCAGATTTATGAGGAGGGTTACTATTGAACGACAATGGAGGGAGATACAGCAGAGTATGTTCGAAAGTCTGAACAGTGTCAGATACATGGGAATCTGATCCATGCTCCTCATACCACTTTGCATAATGTCGCCACACCTTGGCCCTTTCATACTTGGGGACTGGATATCATCGGACCCATTACACCAAAATCTTCCAAGCAGCATGAATATATTTTCACAGCCACAGAATGATTCACCAAGTGGGTTGAAGCAATCCCACTAAAAAATACCACATGATCTACTATTGCTGCTTTCATCAAGGATCACATTATTGCTCGCTTTGGCATACCGATGTGTATCGTATCAGATAATGGAATGCCATTTGTCAATAGTGATGTGAAAGATTTGCTGGCGGCTTTCCATATCAAACGAAAGACATCAAATCCATATTATCCTAAGGGAAATGGGAAGGCTGAAGCTACTAACAAAATCCTGCTCTGAATACTCAGTCGTAACCTATACGATAATAAGCGGCTATGGCATGAAGAACTACCCATGGAATTATGGGCGTACTGGACTGCTAAAAGATCTTCTACTGGAGCGGCAAATTATACTTTAGTCTATGGAGAAGACGCTATACTGCCAGCAGAAATCATAATAGCATCATCTCAAGTAATCGCTGCAAGTGGTCTCTAAGTTGAAGATAATAAAAGGTATCAAGTCTTGGATATGGTTGACGAAAAATGGGATATAGCATACGCTCACGCTAAGAAATATCGTGCACGACTGGCGCGCGCCTATAACCAAAAGGTCAAACCGAGGAGCTTCGTTGTGGGCGATTTAGTCCTGGCCATCTCACATCATGTCCCTCGAAATGAAAGTGCTGGAAAATTTGCACCAAATTGGGAAGGACCATTTAGAGTCACTGAAGCAGCAGAAAGCGGCTACTAGAATATCGAGCACACTGATGGTATACCCATAAATGGAAGAACTAATGATAACATCAATGGAAAGTGGCTAAAGACTTTTTACATGTAAGCAATTCGTAATATGAATAATATAATGTTTCTTGTTCCCAAAAAATCGGAATATCATAAATCCTCCTCGCCCTGTTACCAAGGGAGGAGTTCTCATAATACTCCACGCCTCTACTCTATAGAACGTGAGTTTCTAAGAAACCTCTGCGCCGCATACATGGCAAAGGGTGATTAAATCTTCCTAAAAAAAGGGGAGTGCCCAAAATCCTCCATGTACCTACTCTTTAGGACAGGAGTGTATAAGAAACTCTCGAAGTGCTTCACACACTATAGGGGCGACTAAATCCTCTTCCTAGACTAAAGGGGGAGTGCTTAAAATCCTCCACGTACCCAATCTTTGGGACTGGAGTGCATAAGAATCCCCTCCGAACGCCAAAAAAATGGCAAGAGGCGATGGAAGCACTAAACTGCTCTAAGAGAAAGTTTAGAAATCCCCAGTGTCCCCTAAGGCTTGGGCTTCTCAACTACTTTCTTCTAAATCTCAAAAAGGGGTGGGGGGGGGGGGGGGGGGGGTGGGGGTGGGGGGATTTAATTCCCACCAAGGCATTACCATGGCGACCTTAGAAAGCCAAGGCATCTCGATCAACTTGCCTCGAATAAAGAGGAACGACTAGACTTTATTAAAACATGACCCTAGCGCCCTCAGAGGTCTAGGCGTCTTGATTACCTTCTTGTAAGCTTCAAACAAAACAAAACGATGATGGGAGAACGATTCACGCTCCACCAAGGCGTAACCATGGCGAGCTTAAAAGGCCATGGCGTCTTGACCGGCTCGCCCCAAATAAGGAGGAATGACGTGAAAAATTTATTACAACATGACCCTGGCGTCCGCAAAGGCCTAGCCGTCTTGATAATCTTCTTTTAAGTTTCAAAAAAAGGGGGAGAAAATTTAATTCCCACCAAGGCGTAACCATGGCGACCTTAAAAGGCCCTAGCGTCTTGACCGGCTCACCCCAAATAAGGAGGAATGACGTGAAAACTTTATTACAAGATGACCCTGGCGTCCGCAAAGTCCTAGGTGTCTTGATCATCTTCTTTAAAGTTTCAAAAAAAAAAAAGGGGAGAAAATTTAATTCCCACCAAGGCGTAACCATGGTGACCTTAAAAGGCCCTGGCGTCTTGATCGGCTCGCCCCAAATAAGGAGGAATGGCGTGAAAACTTTATTACAACATGACCCTAGCGTCCGCAAAGGCCTAGGCGTCTTGATCATCTTCTTTTAAGTTTCAAAAAAACGAAGATGGGGAGAAAATTTAATTCCCACCAAGGAATGACCATGGCGACCTTAGAAAGCCAAGGCGTCTCGATCAACTTGCCTCGAATAAAGAAGAACGACTAGACTTTTTTAAAACATGACCCTAGCGCCCTCAGAGGTGTAGGAGTCTTGATCACCTTCTTGTAAGATTAAAAAAAAAGATGATGGGTGAAAGATTCACGCTCCACCAAGGCGTAACCATGGCGACCTTAAAAGGCCCTGGCGTCTTGACCGGATCGCCCCAAATAAGGAGGAATGACGTGAAAACACTCTTGCGACGAGAAGGGGAAAGATATAGGACCAAAATATCTCCATGATAACACTCTTGCGATATTAACAACATTTCTGCGAACATCACCGCGAGTTCTTCAACAAACACTTCACAAGTTTCACAAAATAATTCAAAGAATGACGTAATAGCTGACAAATGGAGAAACACGGGAAGAGCGTGATTGTACTACGATGGTTACAACGCCTGCGTGAGTTAGCATTACAACTACCACGAGAGTATCGCAAGCCAGATCCAAAATTAAAGGAAAACTTAGCTGTCATCCACTATGTAACTACCATATATAAAGAGATCCAGTAGATTCAGAAAGGGGATGATGTATTTTTTGAGTGTTGAGAAAGTCTTGAGGAGAGATAAAATTCAAGAGATTGGTTGTATTCTTGATTTCTTCCATTTCTTGTAAACATTTCTGAGAATCAAATAAGAAAGTGTCATTTTTAATCTTCAAAATGTGTTAATTAGTGTGAATTCTTATCAAGGGTGTAGTGTAGGATTTCCTGCAACTACAGTGGTAATCAAGATTCTTCTTTGGCTCCTGATTTTATCAGAAATAAAATCGTAGAGTTGAGGTTGAATGAAGTTTTGGCTTATGATAATCCCTTCACTTGGTGTAATAGGAGGTTTAAAAATCCAGCTAACCTGATTTTTGATAAGATAGATAGAGGTTTTATGAATGATGATTGGGTTTCTGCTCTTCCTCAGACTCGTGTTACTAATTTAGCAAGAGTTTTTTCAGATCACTGTCCTATTCTACTCAAGTGTTTTCATCAAGAACAGAAACTCTACATTCCTTATAAATTCTTTAAGTGTTGGCAGTTAAGTCCATATTTCAAAGAAGTTCTTAAAAGTTCCTAGGATTTTAGAGTCAGTAGGTCTCCTAGTTTTACTGTGGCAGGAAAGCTTAAAAATCTTAAGTCTGATCTTAGTAAATAGAACAAGGAATCTTTTGGTCATGTTAAAAATACTATACGTAAACTAAATGTTGAGATTGAGAAATTGCAGATGATGCCTTACTCTCCTGATATTGGAGACTACATCTTGAATTACTCAAAGCAATTAGATTATTGGTATGAAATTGAAAATTCTTTTTATAAGAAAAAATTAGGATTGATTACTTTACTCATTATGATAAGAATACTCAATTCTTTCAAAATACAGTCAAGCTTAGAAATATGTACACCACTATTCATATTATTAAAGATGATCACGGTAACTGGTTGGAAAATAGAGAGCAGGCGGTCTCTCTTCTTTCAAATCACTTCAAGAGAATCTATACCTCTTCGAATCCCGGTAAAAATGATATTGTGGAAGCTTTTCAATATGTTAATCCTATAATTATGGATGATATGAACTCTCTTTTGGTGGATGTCTACTGTTAATGAATTGGCTCCATGGAAATCGCCAGGTCCAGATGGATTTCCTGCTGGCTTCTTTAGGGAAAATTGGCATGAAACTTCAAAGAAAGTTATTGAACATGTTCAAAACGTTTTTCGAACAAAATTTCTTCTGAAGAAGATAAATCATTCTTTCATAGCTCTAATTACTAAGGTTAATAATCCTTCTTCTCCGAATAACTTTAATCCTATAATTCTATCAAACACTGTTTATAAAATTATCTCAAAATTTTTAACTAACCGTCTCAAACCTTTGTTAGTTCTCTTATATCCCCTTTTCAATCAACTTTTATTGCTAATAGACAAATTCATGATAATATTATTATTAGTCATGAAATCTTGCACCCTTTTAAAATAAAAAAAGAAAAATGCAAAAAATGGTTTTATGGCTATTAAACTTGACCTTTCCAAAGCTTTTGATAGGTTGGAATGGTCATTCATTCTCTTTATTTTTAAAAAACTAGGTTTCTCAGATGACTGGTGTCAGATTATACATCAATGTATTAATACCGTGTCTTATTCTGTGTTGGTCAATGAGTCGCCGGATAAAATGTTTTTTCCTTCTAGGGGTATTAGACAAGGTGATTGTCTATCACCTTACATTTTTATAATTTGTATGGAAGTCTTATCGCAACTTCTCTTGAAAGGGGAAGAAGATAATCTGATTCAAGGTTTTAAGCTAACAAAAGATAGTCCTTCTATCTAGCATTTATTTTTTGCTGACAATTGCATGTTTTTTTTTCAAAAGCTTCTTTATTGTATGCTAGAAATTTGTTGAATATTATTACTGTTTTTGCAAAGGCTTCTGGGCATGCTATAAATTATGAAAAATCTGGTTTTTTCTCAAACACAAAAATGCATCATAAACATAAGAAACTTCTTTCTAAAACCTTAGGAATGAAATTTATGAGCTCCTCTGAGAAGTACTTAGGAACTCCCCTTTTTTTTAATATATATAAATCTAAATCTTTTCAATTTATGATAGATAAATTCTATTCCAGATTAGGTAACTCAAAAAAGTCTAGTCTTAATGGTGCTGGTAGAAATGTGATTACAAAGCATGTGTTATCTAGTCTTGCAGGTTATCATGTCTTGTTTCCCCTTACCTAAGAAGATTACTTCTAAAATAGATGCAATTCATAGAACCTTTTGGTTGTCTAAGAAAGGCCCTAGACATGCTGCTTATTTTCATTCTTGGGGTGATATCGGTAAAGATAAAAGATGTGGTGGGCTTGGTAATAGGAATACTTATGTAACTAATAGAGTCTTTATTTCTAAGCTTGGGTGGAGAATCATTTAAAATCCTGATCTTTTGGTATCTCAGTTTTTAAAAGACAAGTATTTTACTAATCAGAATTTGTTGGAAATTGATAAAGCGACTGATTCTGCTTCTTGGATTTAGAAGGGTATTGTCAATAGTTTGGTTTTCTTAAGATTAAATATAGTTTTTAAGATAAATGATGGTAATTCAACAAGAATTTGGGAATCTGTATGGTTACCTGGTCATCATTCTCCTCCTTCTTCGATTGTTTCTAATTTTAGAGATCATAATTTTGTTAGTGAGCTTATAGATACAAATACAGGTACTTGGAATATGGTTCCGTTGAATTCTCTGTTCTCTCCTGAGGATGTTATTCGAATCAAAACTATTAGGATTAATCGCAATTGTAAAGATCATATAAAGTTGGCTCATACTAAAGATGGATCTTATACTATTAAATATGCTTATATAGAATTTATAGGAATGAATTCAGTAATGGGGAAGATGCTATGTTTTGGAAAAAAGTCTGGTCTTTGAATTGTTTGCCTAAAATTAAGTTTTTCATGTGGAAGATCTTTGCGTAGATGCTTTCAGTCAATACTTTACTTCAACACTATAATCATGTTGTTGATGATGTTTTTCCTCTATGCAAGAATGATATTGAAACGACTATGCACTTGTTTTTTCATTGTCCTATGGATGCACATGTTTGGTTTGGTTTATCTTTTCAACACTAATTAACATTGATCTGGATTGTGTAGATGATGTTTTCCTGGAATGGTTTGATGATAGATTAGGTTAATCCCATTTTGTAGTTAACTGGCCAAGTATAGGTGCTATTGTTATGTGGTGTATATGGAAATGTAGATGTGATGTATTTTTCAGTGGGGTCTCTATTAATCTGGATTAGATCATTCTTGACACAAAAAGAATGATAAACACTTACATATCTCCTTCTTCGAAAATTCAGAAAAATATTATGCAAGTTAAAATCCGTATTAAGCTTGTGGATCATTGCCTATTTGTTGATGGTTCTTTCAAGAATTTTAACATGGGTGTTGGTATGATTTTGTGTAATAATGCAGGCACAATAATTCAATCTCGTTCGAACTTTGGACTGGTTTCAGAAGCTGTTGGTGATGAGGCTACTGCCCTTTTTTTGGCTATCACCTGGGCTTTAGAGATTAAACTATCCAAAATCGTTTTCATCAGTGACTGCCTTCAAGTAGTAGATTTTGTCAATGGCGGGAGTGGCAGTGTTGAGTGGAGATGCAAGGATATTTTGGTGGACTGCAGATCTCTTCTCTTAACTAGTAATAACTATAGGGTTGTTTATATTAATCGTTCTAAAAACAAACTAGCATATCGGCTTGCATATCGAGCTAGGAAATATTGTATTAAAGATGTTTGGGTCTCTTATCCTTCTTTTTTGGACAATTTGGTCAGGATGGACCCTTGTTGAATGCTTGTATTTCTCTTTTAAGTTAATGTAGTTAGGGTGTTTTCTTAGCAAAAAAATGTTTTTAAAAAAATTCAGACAATTTTTTTATGTAGGATCACCAAGAAATTTTGCATCACTGTAACTAGGGGTGCCAACGGTCCCATCGGGTCCGGGTAGTATACTACATGGAATCAGAACCGGCAATTTTAATCGGGTCCGGATCCTAACGGTTTCGGGTCTTGTTCCTATATTAATGGACCCGGAACCGAACCCGACAAAAACTTTAAATACCCGTCTGGTCCGGGTATTTATCGGGTCCTCTAGAATCAACTATTTATTTATTTTATAATCAATTCCTATGATATTTATGCTAGCTCGAATATAATAATTTTATAAATAAAATTATTATTTTATCTATGTCAATGTTCTAATTAAGATTAAACGTAAGAAAATAAAGGAAAAATGAAAAAAAAATTGAAGCAAAACTATACGAAATCCTCCCATTTTAAGTAAAATTAACAAGTAAGAAATAAATATTCGGGTATCCGATAGTGAAAAATACTAGTTACACCCTATTATATGGGTTCAATATTTTCAAGCCCCACCAAATGGATCATATATTGTCAACTCCATTCTTTCACATTTTGATATTTCTAGGCCCAGAACTTTAATTTTACGGGCCTGTTAATAAAAGTTTTATTCAAAATAATTTTTATAATACCAAGAATACCCTTTAGTATATAAATGTAATAAAACTAGGCATCTGTTCAATTTTCGATTTCATAATCTAATTTATTTTCTCTCTCCACTGCTCTCTCCACTGCTCTGGAAATAACGAAGAATGGATATTCACTCGATGAAACTCGAAGAAAACTTGAGGATTCAGCATCATATCGAAAGTGAAAGATAAGTTTCTCATCTATATTTGCAGTCATGTTGAATTCTCATTACGTATTAACCAAAATCAAGTTCCGGAAAGTCCAGTGACAGCTTTAAATACCTAATAAGTTCGATGTTACTTCGAATTTTGATCTGATTTTAGAATTGTTGCTTCGATCTATAATCCTTGTATCATTTGCTTTGATTTGAACTGTTTAGTTTCGATTTTTGTTTAAGAAATATTTTTAGGGTTTGTAATCAACCATGATTTGTAATTTCTTATGATTTCAACTAAATTTTCTCGACGAAATCAAGATTAGAGTTCAGATCTGTTATAATCTAATCTTTATCTTGCTTTTCAGATGAAAGATTTGAAAGATTTTGAAAGAAAATTATAAAAAAAATTCTAGGTTTCTTTATTGAAAATCAATCAATCAATCAATCTTAAATCTCGATTGAAAATCGGTTATCATATTTGAAATCTGCGAATCATCATCTCTATTAGCCATCTATATGTTACGAATTTCATCTACTTTGATTTTCCAACTGACTGCTTATATAAGATATTCAATGTTTTGTTATAATGCAATCAAAATTGGAATTAGTTGTTTGAGATACAACATCAGATGTCAAAATTCAGTGTGATTGAATTTCTCATGTTGATGAGCTGTTTTTAGGTGCTATTGTACTTTTTGTTTGTATGTCCATTTAATAAGGTAATTATGAATCTAGTTTATGTTCATTTTTGGATGATTATACTGGTTTTCATGTTGTTTTGTGCAGGGCAAAGGATCATAAAGGTTCAGAAATAGCTTTACTCGAACAGATAAGACTTTGTGTGATACTCATTAACTTAAAGTCAATCTAAACTTATATATCTCCTAGGATGGATACCTGAAAGCACAATAAGAATGCACAGTTGTGGAAAATTTTAATATGTAATCTGCACATTTATAATTTATCTCAATATTATCCTATATAGTTTATGAATGCAAGTTTCTGAGTTTCAATTGCTAAGACATGATGCAATTTATATTTTAAGCTTGAGCTTGGTTCTATGAACTGGTAGAGTCATTTGATCCCATTTATTAAGCAGACCTCACAGATTGGATGAGCTGAGAAAATCCTTCTTTTGCAGTTGCACAAACCATATGGACGTGTAATTGTCGATTACACAATCCATATGTATGTGTATTTTCCTATTACACAAGCCATATGGGTGTGTCACTGCTGATTACACATGCATTTTGTATGTGTACAAGCTGATTACACAAGCATTTCACACACTCGATCAAAATTCAGGCATATTGTATTGCCTGTATTTTTTTGTGTGGTTTGTAATATAGTTTTCCTGTATTTGAAATTCTATGTAGTTAATAGTATATGTGCCAGGTACACAATCCATATTTTTGTTGTGTAACTGCGGATTACACATGCCATATGCAGAGTCCTTGGGAAAGGTCCTCCACTTTAGATGTCTCATCAATGAAGTGAGCTTCCGAGGAAAGAACGCAACTGGAACAAACGGTGTCCTCTGCAGAGTGGTCAAATGGTACCTCTGTGCTTCTTTTACAGTTCCAGGCAATAAGCCAAGGTATGTGCATGTACAGTAGTTTCATATTTCTGTATAATTCCGTCTCCTCGCTTCTCATTGCTTATGTAAAGCTCGCGCAAATGTAATGTCCAGGACAAAAGCTCATTCATGGTGTGCATGTACAACTTTTCACTTTTCAATCTAATTTACATCGTTATAGATAATCCAATACTACTATCTTACCTTTTGCTTTACTAGACCTTTTATTTGAATCATTAATTTGATTAGAGATTTGGTTTGCAAGCATAATGTATTTCATTTCTCTTATCCATTGGTTTGGCATAATGTGAGCAATGGTGTTTATGGTTAATTGGTGATAAAGAAGAATATGAAGATTAATTGGTATAACAAACATTTGATGAGTTTTCTCCTTTTGAGCTCTAAATGTTCAATAAATTGCTTCTGTTGTTTAGTTTATTGATGCTGGATTATTTTACTTTTTGTTGTTATGTATATGGTTATTGATGAACCAACAGGAAATTCTCATGAATCTCAAAAGAGTTTGATTACTCGATTATTATTAGATTTTCTGAAAAATTAGAGAATTCTGGTAATTTTAACAAGTAATATTTGTTCCAATAATTTTCTGATTATTGATCTGTTTTTTTTATTAAGAAACAACAGTTTATTTAACATGATAGAATGTGATTTCGTGTAGGCGGTCCATCTGATGGAGACATTATATCGAGATGTTTGAGATTATCAGATGAAAGCACTTCTGAAGCTCATGATGTACAAGGATTGCTTGGACACCACTTACCCCTGGATAGAGCACAAGATAGATGTGTAACTTCTGATTACACGTGCCTATGGTATGTGTAACTGCGGCTTATACATGCCTATGCCACTAGTAGGTTAATGATTTTATTTATTTCATCAAGTGGAGTTTGCTAGGGTGTCTTTTAGAAAATTTGTCCATCAGTTGCCCTCGGTTATGAATCAGGTTCTTTTGACTAATGACGACTTAACTCTTAATTGACATGTGAGTAGGGTTAGCTTGCACTCGGACTAGTTGACCTAGTTCTTCCCCAATATTTTGAGCCTTTGGGTGTGAATCTCCTGAGATTTGACGGTGGTAGATGCTTGTTGTGTCAAACTTATAATCGGGAAAATGGTACAGTGTTGTTACATTTGTGACTAGTTTTCAGTTTATTTACAAGTTACCCAAGGAATATCTGAGTTCAAGCTAACACCTTCTGAGAACCGTGATTGCTTTTTATTAACTCTTACAGTGTACCTCATAGTCTACTAGTACATTATAACCATCTGGAGTTTTAAGGTTAAAACTAAATATCCAGCATTGTCTTCTGTGATGTTGATATTGCACTCATTAATTCCTCAGGTGAAATTCAGTTCTGATGCAATCGAAGAAACATATGTTGTTGAAGAGAGCTTGAAGCCAAGCCACACATAAAATATGTTGGTGTAAGTTATCTGACCTTTTTTTGATGTGTAACTATTAGTTACGCATGATAATTTGATGTGTAACTTCTAGGTACACAAGCTAATTAGATGTGTAACTCATAAATACACATGTCAATCAAAGATATTATTATTTCACAAAACATGGCAAAAAATTTACCCCTGCACTATTGTTCTTTTTTGCTTTTATGATTACAACTTGACTAGATTACTATCAAATAGAGCTGAGGTATATCAATAATCATTTATCTTTATCTATGTAACTTGGAGTGTGCCCTTGGGTAATGCGGAGACATGATCAATTCTATGTTTTCTGTCTTAAGGTTATTTCAGGTCAAGGGGGTGCACGGAAGACTGAGTATGTTAAACAAAACCTTTTCAGTAATTTGATCAGTCATCCAAAGTTCATCTCTGATACAAAATCAAACTGTAGGTGCTTTTCTTGTGCTAGTTTGAATATTCTATTAGTTTATTATTATTCTGTGCGCTTACTGTTTATTACATCTTGATTATTTAATATGTAACTTGCCTTTGCAGCGAATGCATATATCCATCTGAGACTCAAAGTGTTTGAAATCGAGAATACTCAAAATAGAATCTTTGGCTCAACAACACATCAATTCTCATTGGTGACTTCTTGCTAGTTGCAAATGTGGGAGATTCCAGAGCTGTTATCTGCAGGGGTGGAAACGGTAAGTGTTGGGACTTGTCCTGTCGTTAATATTTGATGATGATCTAGCTTTTATTGCGATGTCTTTTGTTGATTAGCCTATCTAACATTATAAAAACACCAAAAGCTTCTCCACAATAAGATAACTCGTTGCACTTTACATTTCTCCCGCGTTTCTGATATGTAAATTGTGTAACTGCTGGTTACACATTCCCCTATGCATGTGTAACTCCTAATTACACATGCAACATGCATGTGTAACTCTCATTTACACTACCCGTATCCATGTGTAAGTCCTAGTTACACATGCTAAAAATGAACAACAACATTGTTTTTTGCATCAATTGATTTTGCGTTTCTGAATTAAATTGTGTTTTCTTATTGTAATTTCTAGGTCAGCAGGATTCAACAGTTGGGACTTTGACACTTTTGGATTGTACTCGTGGCTCTAAGATGCAAAATTAGGCGTCAAAAATAAATTGTGTTGAAGCACCACACGGTAATCACTTTGAGTTGTCTAAGGGAATGTATATCTTTCAGATTGAATGGCATTATAAGTTAAATATATAGTGTTTTTGTTTACATGTACAAAGAGATTTTTGATTTACTTGTCACTATGTATGTGTAACTGCTGGTTACACATGCCACTATGCATGTGTAACTCTCAGTTACATTACCCATATCCTTGTGTAAGTCTTAGTTACACAAGCTAAAATGAACAAAAAAAATGTTTTTTGCATCAATTGATTTTGCATTTCTGAATCTAAGTGCATTTCTGAATTAAATGGTGTTGTTTTATTTTAATTTTCAGGTCAGCATGATTGAACAATAAAGACTTCAACATTTTTGGATTGTCCTCGTGGCTCTAAGATGCAAAATAGGCGTCAAAAGGAAATGTGTTACAGCGCTCAGATGGAATGTGAGTGTCCTAACTTTATAATAATTGCTCCTCCAAACTTGTATGTAATTTCTGGATGCTAGTTACACATAACCAAATAAATTCAGATTATCTCTTTAAGAATTCTTATGTTCCTGATTGCTAAGTTGCAAAATCTTCTTTGTCGATTTTACTATATGGCACTAGGCTAATTAGGAGGTTATTAGAGAGAGGGTGGTGACTTGTCAAAGAGATTGACGAGAACTCCACCAAGTCTAGATTGAATCTTTAGCCGAACTTACTTATCCATTGGAAAATAATGGTGGATTGATGAATGCCAGCACTAAATCTTACCACTTTAGTCGATTCCAGCAAAAAACTATTTCTTGTTTGAACGGGTAATTGCGGATCCCATCATATATTTGATTTTACTTTTTGATGTTTGGGGAATGTAATGTATCTCTTGTGATTATACAAGCTAATTAGGTGCATGTGTAACTCACAATTAAACATGCCATAGAGAAGAGGGTGGTGACAGGGGTTGTCAAAGAGATTGACGAGAACTCCCGAGTATATTGATGCAAGTCTAGATTGAACTGAACTTACTTATCCATTGGAAAATAATGGTGGATTGATGAATGCCAGCACTAAAATTGCGCTTGATACCACTGCAAGGTTAGTCCAGCATGCTCCAGCAAAAAACTATTTCTTGTTTGAACGGGTAATTGCGGATCCCATCATATATTTGATTTTACTTTTTGATGTTTGGGGAACTGTAATGTATCTCTTGTGATTATACAAGAATATTTCGAACTATTACGGGTGCATGTGTAACTCACAATTAAACATGCCATATGCATATGTAACTCCAAGTTACACATGCCATATGCATGTGTAATTCCCAGTTACACATGCATTTTGTATGTATACCAGCTGATTACACATGTTTTTTTTTGTTGGAATGTTTAGACTATGGCATCTTAATATTTTTATGACAATAATTTATGAATAGTTATAGCCTTTTTTGGATCAATTGATGTTTATGCAGGTCTCCACGTTTTTTGTGCGCACTGACAAGACACTAGCCTTTTTTTGGATCAATTGACGGTCGATTAGATTGATTTTGTTATTAGGTTGCTGGATTCGGTGAGGAGAATTATGATGAGGAGCCCGAGGGAGATGATATTGATGCAGAACATACGGTGGTTTCAACAGATGAAATTCTTTCTTTAGCGGGCAGGTAATTAAAGTTTGTGTTATCGTTGTATGCTTATATTTCAAAAATAAATTATTGTATGATAGGTTGTTTAAACTCCTTGTGACAGTACTATTTCATGGGTTTGCTTCATAACTTTACATTACACAAAATGTCTAGCTATAAGACGTACAATGTCATTTACAAGTTAGGTTTCTGCTTTATATATAGTTTACAGTAAGATTCGAAAACGGTTCTGTAAAAATTTGTGTTTTAATTATCACAACAGTGATGGCTACTTAGCTAGTGCGCATAGCGAGAAGTGACAACATGGAGCCAGAGAGGCTAAGGTAAATTCCTCCCCTAGTGTTCAATCTTAGGTATTCAAGTTTCTTTTAGGATAAGATGCAAAATGTCTTCTTTTCAGGTGTAATTCTATACTTTTCGTTGCTAACTTAGGTAGGACAAAACCTTTTAATTAGGAGAAATGTCTATTTGTAAAAGGGATTAGGAAGAGAAATGTCTATTTGTTGTAAGTTATCTGACCTTTTTTTGGATGTGTAACTATTAGTTACACATGCTAATTAAATGTGTAACTTTTAGTTACACATGCTAAATAGATGTGTAATGGTTAGTTACACATACTGATTAAGAGTTTGGTAAAAGATAAATGTATTGAGGACTAAATTTTTTCTTGACACCTGGGTTGCTGATGTTCCATTAGTTATGCATGGAGTTGCCTGCAATAAAACTAAATTATCTTTTTATGATGTCTGTCAACTTCAACTTTTTATGCATTTGACTCTTTTTTTACTGACATAGAGACATTACTAGTTAGGTATTTGACTATGTTTTTCCTGGAATTTGCAGATTTCCTTGATCGGACCAAATTGGAAGTTTTTTGATGCTTCACGAGGATTTATATTATAGGATATAGTGGCGCTTTCCATATCTCGTTTTTTAATTCGATTATTATGTCCAAACAACCAATTACTATAGTTGTAGTAATTGATGAACAAACAAATAATTGTAAATGAAAATTAAAGTAAATACATGTATTTTATGATGAATAACTTGTAGATAACCTTACATATAGCATGTGTAATAAAAAGTTACACATGCATATGGATGTGTAACTTGTAGATACACATGCCATACGCATGTGTAACTTCTGGGTACACATGTGTAACTACAGAGTACACATCTATGTACAAGTGTAACTCTGCATTACACATTTTATACGAATGTGTAACTTCTGGATACACATGTCATATGCATGTGTAAGTTCTGTGTACACATCATGTTGGTGGTGGTCGGCAGTGGTGGCAGTTGGTAGCGGCGCCGCCGTCGGCGGTGGTGGTTGGAGTTGGTGACCGGAGGTGGCCGTCAGCGGTGGTTGGTGGCGGCGGTGGCCGTCGGTGGTGGTTGGCGGCGGCGGTGGTCGGAGGTGGCTGACGACGGTGGTCGGAGGTGGCTAGAGGTGGTGGTTGGTGGCGGTGGCGGCTGGAGGTGGTTGGCGGTGGCTGTGGTGGTTGAAGGTGGTTGGAACATCATCACATAATATTTTAATAATTTTGGGCCTAAATTTAAATTTTATTTAATTATGGGCTTGACAATATGCATAAGGGTATCAAGGTCTTTTAATAATTTGGGGCCTAGATTTAAACTTCTTTTAATTAAGGGCCTCATATTATGGGTTATCCATGGGTTGGGCCTTAGCCTAATTTTCCCTATCCGATACCTGGCGGGTACTAGATGGGTAATACCCGTTAGGACCCAAAAGCTTATCGGTTCCTAGCGGGTCTACCCGCCGGCTAGTGATTTTGCTAATGGGTCCAATCTTGGGACCCAGAACCGGACCCGATACATCCGGGTCCAGTTTGGTTCCGGGTAATCGGGTACCCGTTGGCGGCCCTATCTGTAACCGTAAGCAAAAGTTTCATGGATGTTCATAATATGGAAATTCATGCTAATACTTATCGATATAATAACTTCTCTCTTGTTGCCATGTCCTTAAGGAATTGTGTGGGAACAAGAAATTTCAAAGACGCTATCTCTGGAGATTACAGAGCTAGGAGAGGAGATGCTCTAGCATTGCGCTGCGGTAAAAATATGCAAAGGGCCAATATAGATTATCAGGCAAAAGATGATGCAACTTCAGAAGAAATTTAGGAAGCATACAAAAGAAAGGTTCAAGGAAGATTCAACCTGAGATTCCACCGGACGAATGATGAATTTTTTTGAAGAAACCACTTTTGTAGTAGGTAACTTATCAAAGTTAGTAAGATCCGCAACAAAACTACAGTCAATTTAACTAGATTAACAGCCCATTCTATGTCTTTAAAAAACTTTAATCGGAAATGTCCTAATTTGATGCATTTGTTTGAAAACTTGCAATTGGTAGGAACAATGGCAATGCCAATATATTATATGTAAATCGACGGTGTTTGAGTGATGGTATCTCTAGAACTGTATGCCCAACTCTTATTATTGGTAGCTTTCCCTTAGAGCAAGTCTTATGGTGGAAGAATTCCACCTTCCATGACACCTCAACATTTGGAATTAATCATGCAAACTCAAGTCTTATGGTGGAATTACAGAAATGAAAATCTAAATGGGGGTGTATGTAACTGTTAACATTTTACGTGGAAGTGGTTGTACACGTTGATATTACATGTATGGGTGGTTGGACATGTTCATATTGCACGTACGTGCAGTTTCATTACAGGAACTTAATCTTCTCGAAAACTCAAGAATCTTTATGGTTATTTACTTTACATGTAATTAATTAATTAAAAAGAATGAAAATTACATAGGCAAGCGAGCAACAAGCTGTGTCGCAAGCCCTTTTTGAATTGCAAAACTTATCCTCTTAAAAATAAACTCTCTCGCATGACTTTGGTGTAGATCGCGCCCGGGTGTATCATGGTGAGTTGAGTATGGGTTGTTTGTTTATTGGACCAAATGTTGTTTTTTGAGAAAACAGGGATTGAGCATGGGAAGTATCGAAACTCTCTTGAGAAGTCCAACCGCCTCTAGAGCTAGGTATAATTGAGTTTTCTTTTTCCAAAAGCTCTTTGAAATTCTAAAATAATTGGAAACGATGATTTTAGGCTTCAAAAACCTTTTTTATACGACAATCTTATCACCAAAAACGTTATAATCATCTATAAATCTACAACAAGATTTCCTCTTTTCTCAAGTAAAATCAAAATGGAAGCCTTTCTTTTATGCTTGAACTTGATTGTAATTTTGGGTTTGATCTTGATTCGATCTCAACATTGCGTCTCATCATTAGTTTAAGTCACTTTTGATCGAGGAATGAGGAATGAGTTGGAGATTATTATGAATAGTTGATCGAAATAAGTTAGGGCCTTGTTTGGCCAAGCACAATTGATAAAATCACCTGGGCCGCCAATTGAGAAGTATAAAATGAAAAATTGAACTTTAAAATAGATGTTCGTGAGAAGATCCATGACAGCAATTTTCATCTTTTAATTTCAAGATACAATTCATATCGTGTTGCGCATAAAATCATGTTATATTATTAATCATGTTTAACATAAACTCAAACTTGAAATTGAAGTGTACATATTGTCAAATCTGCTGAGAAGGTGTGGGAGCTAAGGTGTGCCATTATTTGATTGTTTTGTTTGTTTATGTTGTGCAACTAAGAAAGTCTGTAAAATTGGTTTAATTTTTTCAGAAATCTTGATAATGCTAAAGAACATTAGTCTATACAAAACCACCATTCCAAAGAGGATAACCATGTCAATCCATTTCGAATAACTCGTGGGCATTTGCCATACTGTTTCCAAAATTTCTTCACCAGTAATAGCTGATGAACTACTTCCTTGATTTCTAGGAAAACTTAATCCTTCAAACTCATTCTTGTAGAGTCCTTCCATCGCGTACCTCTGAAAACCAATGTAGTACATTGGGTATTTCCAAAAAGGGTTTGGAATTTCATCCGGTAGTCTAAAGAAACCAGCGTTCAATATCATAATACCCTGAATTCCTGCTCCAATTATTATACCCATAAGATAATTAGGAACTATACTAGCCACGAGCATCATTAAGCTCTCGACTAACATCAGTGATGCGAGAATTACTAGAACAAAGAAGAGAAAATGCTCAAATCCTTTGTGAAGACCAACTAAGTAATAAGCAATAGCTCCCGGGATTATGGAGATTATAAGCAAGTATGGTATAGAGGAAGGTGTGTTTCCATCTACAAAAGCTGCAACACCGTAATGCCCGTTTAATCTTTCTCTGCCAAATATCTAATATTAAAAGACGAAACAAAAATGTAACATCAGTAATAGTATAAATATGTAGCTAATGCATATATACATCATAAAAAAATCAGCAAAATACCATCACATCCTCCACGAAAGAAGGGAATCCTCCGATTGACATGAAAGTTAAGAATGAGGCTATAAACATAAGCATTGCACCTCTAGCCTGCAAAACAAGGAACCATTTGATGTCACATTATGCATGGTTAGTTTCAATGTTATCTAAAACTTTAGAGATCATTCTTTATTTACCTGTACTGAACCAGTATCGTGGCCAATGTCATAAAACATGGTACCAATACAAAGACAGAGTGAAATATATATTCCAAGACGTAACCAGTAGTAGCCTAAATCGCGGTACATGTTTATGAAAGACCTTCTTGTAAGGACAATTGATTGTGTTAAGAAGCTAGCTTGACTTCCTTTCTCATGTACTCTCCCTTCCTATAAAATTTTGAACGCATTCATATATATGTCTATGTTGCGTCTGATAAAAACTTACAGTTGAAAGATGTATTAATCGTTAATATTTTTGTGCAAAGCCTACCCTCTTAGATATTTCGGAAACTTGATGTTGTACTTGTTGGAAGAACTGAGATGACTTGTATAACTCAATTAAAATGTTAATTGCTTCCTCTGTAGTTACCGGTTTATTTTGCGCCAAACCTTTTTCAATGTCCTCATCGTTATCAAACTCTTTGTTGATTGTTCTTAGATAGTGATCTGAAGGGTTTCTCATACTTTGGCAAGGGAATCCATTTAATGTGAAAAACTACAAAAAAAGATATTTCAAAAACAAATGACAAAAATCAACAACCACGAGCACAAAATTTGAAGAGGATTTCACGTAGATAAAACCAGAGAACTGGTTATTTACCTCATATGTTGCAGATGCTGGACCAAAATAAATTGTTCTACCAGAAGAAAGTAGACAGAGATTATGAAAGAGAGCAAAGACTTCATTGCTTGGTTGGTGAATGGAAGTGATAACAGTCATACCACATTGTTGCGAAAGCTTCACAATTCTGTTCATGACATGGTATGATGCTGCACTATCGAGACCACTTGTGGGTTCGTCTAGAAAGAGTAGCTTTGGATGTTTTAAAATCTCTATACAAATGCTTAATCTTCTCTTTTGTCCTCCACTAAGTCCTTTACCGCTCCACCCTCCGATTCTTGTATTCATTGCTTCTTGTAATCCCATTTCCCTTATTGTCCTCTCCGCTCTTTGTCTCTTTTCAGAAATGGTCATGGAATCAGGTAATTGGAGCATGGCAGAGTAGTAAACAGATTCTTTCACTGTTAACGTTGTTGTTAGTGCATCATCTTGAGCAACATATGCCTATAAATGTCAAAATTAAATCAGTAATGCAATTATTGACCAATCTTCGAATTTTATCATCGCATAGTCCATATTAGGGATTAATATGTTTTTTTCCGATGTTCCAAAAGCTAACTTTTGTTTTTGACCATTTACTTGGATCAAGCCTGAATGTCTTGTGTTCAAGGCTAATCTTCCTGCAATTAACGGAATTAAAATCAGTAAATTAATTTGAGATATTTCGTCCTTATAAACAACCAAAATCAATCGATAAGTTAATATATTACTTGAGTATGCATTTGAGACTCTTAAGTCCATGGATACTTGGATCACTGGGCCATATCTTCTTCATTCTGTCTATTGGTAGTTTTAAGTAGTGATAGCCAAATAAAATATTCCAAATAAACAAACAGCCGTCGAACAAAATTCAAGTTTGCTAGTATTACATTGACATATTACCTGCTAATGCATCAAGAAGAGTTGACTTGCCAGAACCAGAAGGACCCATAATAGCCAATATCTCACCATGTTGAGCATACCCATTAAGCCCTTGGATTATAGCTTTATCAGTACCATTACTTCCTACAGTAACCCATAAATCTTCCCATGTCAAGAAAACTCCTGCAGCCTCGAATGAACTGTTCTTATTCTTGATTTCTTCTAAATGATCAATATCATCATTTTTTTCTTTGTTACCAAGGAGTGGAAATGGTGACCTTCTTGGAGTTAGGTTAGGGTTCCATCCTGGATAGTTATCATTAATGGATGACGATGAAGAAGCCATGCTTCCTCAAATGAGAAAGCTTTCAATGGTTTTTGTGTTTTGATCAATGGTGTGGTTCTAGCTAGAGAGGATGAGAGATTTGAAATGGATGGTTTACAATGTATGTATTTAACAAGTGGTTTAACACTTGTAAAACTTTATTTATCACATTTGCAATGAATGTGACTTGTGAATATAGTACTTGATGATGGGTCATGCAAAATATCTTGTCGGGTTCAGTGAAATACTTATCACTAAAATGGAATCAATCCAGCTTTTTTCATGTCAAATTCAAATGTACAAACGGCTCTAAACATTGAAATTTTCAAATCAAATGTGTCCCGTTTTCATTGCCAATAATGCAGTACTTAGCGTAATCAACTTTGGTTACTTTAGTTTGAAAGGGGCCTATCCGAGTCACTCTGACAATGACTGATCGTTTCAGTTACGTGATTAGACTGTTAATTAACATAATTCACAAAAGATTTAGCATTTCAAAACCCTTATGTATCACAAAGGAATTATTGAAGTATTAATCTTAGCCGTCCAGGTGCACGATTTGTGCGTGTCATCCTAGCACAGGGCCATACTAATTACCTTAATTAGGAGCACAAAATTTATCAAGATTGAACCAAACTAGAGAGATTCATTGATTGAGTGTTTAGATAACAAGAATACAATGTTTTTGATATTTTTTGGATGATTACAAATGATACTACAAATGCCTATTTATAGGCTTACAAAGAGAAGAAGAGAACTATGCCTATGGAGGCTAACAACTATGCCTTTGGAGGCTAACAACTATGCTTATGGAGGCTAACAACTATGCCTTTGGAGGCTAACAACTATGCCTATGGAGGCTTACCTTATATTCTTTGTTTCTAGAATAATCTACATGTTTAGAACATGTTTAGAGGTAATTCTAACACTCTCCCTCAAGCTGGTGCATATATGTCGCTCATGCCTAGCTTGCCAACAAACTTCAAATATTTTACTTGGAACTCGCTTTAGTTAGAATATCAACTACTGTTCTTCCGATCTAATTCTAGGTAACTCCACGATCCCATTATCCAACTTCTCTTTAATGAAGAACCTATCTATATCCACATGTTTTGTGCGATCATGATGAACTGGATTGTGTGCAATATCACACGCCGCTTTGTTATCGCAAAGACAAACGAATTGGTTTCCTAGGAGGATACCCCAATTCGGTTAACGAGACGTTTTAACCACATAACTTCGTAGATACCCCAGCGCCATACCTCGCCATTCGACCTCTGCACTTGATCGTGAAACAACTCCTTGTTTTTTGCTTCTCCATGTAACAAGATTACCCCAACGAAGGTAAAATATCCTGAAGTAGACCTCATATCATCACATGACCCACCATAGTCAGAATCAGTATATGCCTCCATACTTTTGAAGTCTTGACCTTTCTTAAACAAGATCCCTTTTCCTGGAGCAGACTTCAGGTATCTTAGGATTCGCATTACCGCATTCATATGTGATTCTCCAGGATTATGCATGAATTGACTAACAATACTCAATGCATATGCAAGATCGGGTCTTGTATGTGCCAAGTACATTAGTCTACCCACGAGCCTTTGGTATCTTCCTTTATCAACAGGTACTTGGTTGCCATCCGAACATAATTTCAAACCTGGCTCTCTTTTGGTGTATCTCTGAGTTGACATCTTTGTCATACTGTTTCCTCCAACAAATCAAGGGCATATTTTCTTTGTGACAAGAATATTCCTTCATTGATCGAGATACTTCAATTCCAAGGAAGTATTTTAAAGAAGCAAGATCCTTCATCTCGAAATTCACTTGATAGATAATTTTGGAGAGCCTTTCTTTCTTGGATCATCTCCTGTAACTATCATGTCATCTACATATATGATTAAAGCTGTAATCTTACCTCGATTTCTTTTTAAGAATAAAGTATGATCTGAATTTGCTTGGCGATAACCAAATGCTCTCATAGACTTGGTAAATCTTCCAAACCACGCTCTCGGAGATTGTTTCAGACCATACAATGACTTGTTTAACCTACAAACTTTTTCGTTATGCAACTCTGACTCCATCATTCCTGGTGGAAGCTGCATATACACTTCTTCGGACAATTTCACCATTTGCCTTGTATTTGACTGTAAAAACCCAGCGACATCCCACGACTTTCTTTCCTTCTGGAAATTCAACCATGTCCCAAGTATTATTTTCTTGTAAGGATTTCATCTCATCGATCATAGCTTCCCTCCATTTCGGATCAGATAATGCTTCTGCGCACGCTGTTAGGAATAACTACGATAGATAATTGATTCACAAATGACTTATTTGATTAAATGAGACGGTGATTAGAGACATAATTACTCATGGGATATTTAGCTTTTGATGAAATATCAGTTCATATATAGTTTTAGGGATACCTCTATTCCGACGTTAAGCAATTGTTTCTTTGCGGGTTCAAGAACATCTTGAAATGAAGCGGTTGGATTGGGGTTGGTGATGTATCATTATCTTCTTCAACTTCATCTGCATTATCTTCCTGATCCATTCTTATCTTCTTCAACTTCATTTATAGCTTCAATTTCACCATCTGTGTTAATTTCTTCCCCACTAACTTTTTGTTCTTTTGGAATATGAAGAACATCATCTTCTTCGATTATTTCTTCTTCATAGTCAAGAGTCTGAATTTCTTTTTCATACTCCCCCTGAAGTTCAGACTTCGAGTAATACATCACGTGTTCGTGAAACTTAACATCCAATGTGATGTACATTCGTTTAGTTGGAGGATGGTAGCACCTATACCCTTTCGACTTGCGATATCCCACGAAGACACATTTTAAAGCTCGGGGAGATAACTTGCTCCGTTGGTTCTTGTGTAAGTGCACAAATGCTACACAACCAAATATGCGTGGTGGCAAGTTTGGAATTGTTGGTGAAACTATTGCCTCAGTGAGAGCTTGAAATGGTGTCTGAAAAATGATAGTCTTTGGAAGGTGTGCGGTTGATCACATATCTTGCAGAGGTAAGAGCTTCACCCCAATAAGTTAACGGCATATGAGCTGATATTAATGAAGCACGCACAACTTCAAGCAAGTGACGGTTTTTCTTTCAGCTACCCCATTCATTTGAGGAGTATTAGGACAAGTTGTCGATGAACAATACCACATTCTCTTAAATAATGTTGAAAATCGGTACTTAAATATTCGCCTCCGTTGTCACTTGAAGAACTTGAATCTTTTTATTGTCTTGTGTGTTGACTAATTTGTGAAACCTCTGAAATAAATTATTCACTTCATCTTTTGATTTCATCAAGCAAACCCATGTCATCCTAGTGCAATCATCAATAAAGGTGACGAACCATCGTGCGCTTCCAAGAGTGTTAACTTTAGACGGCCCTCAAACATCAGAATGAATAATCATGAATGGAATAGGACTTTTATTTAAAATTGATGGAAACAAAGTACGATGGCTTTTAGCTAGTTCACATTCTTCACATTGAAAACTAGAAACATCAACCTTTGAAAATAGACTAGGAAATAGCCTTTTTAAGTAGCCAAAAGAAGCATGCCCTAACCGTCTATGCCATAACCAAATTTGAGATTTCTCCTTCTCCCCACAGTACCATTCACAGCTAAAGCATTAGATAATCTTTACGAAATTTTTGACGCCAAATCTAGATAGTAGAGCTTTCCTCTTCTAACCCCGAGATCCAATCGTTCGCCGTGTTCGGATGTCCTTAAACACACAAGAATTAGGCCAAAAAATAACAACACAATGTAAGACTTTAGTAATTTGGGAAACTGATAATAGATTATAACTTAGAGAGGGAACGACTAAAACCGAATCTAGACTCAATGTATCGGTAAGATTTAATGATTGTTCTCCAATTCTTGGAGCCAAAGATCCATCTGTTGTGCAAACGGAGTTGTGTATGGATGTTTTAAGAGGAGAAACCATGCGGAATCAAAAGTCATATGGTCTCGTGAAACCCGAATCAATTATCCATGAGTTATTAGGAACAACTTGCGAAACATTAAAAACCTTACCATTGGTTGTTTCCATAGCGGATGTTAGATTGCTAACCACATGTCTTTGCTTTTAACGGAGTTCTTTTTCTTGGGATCGCGCTTATCCCACCAATCTGGATACCCGACAATCTCAAAGCAGTTGTCTTTGGTATGACCACGTTTATTACAATGAGTGGAGGTGGCGGACTTATCTTTAATGTTGTATTGACGACGGGTTGCCATTGCAGAAGTATCAACTTCGGTTCCTTTGTTCATTGTAGTATGCCTACGATTCACGTCGTACCAAAGCATAACAAGGTTCTAATTCAAGTATGGGATCCTTCCTTAGAATTTCCCCACGTATTTGTTCAAATTCACTATCTAAACCAGCAAGAAAAATATGCACCCTCATACGTTGAACTGATTTTCGATATAGTTCAACATCTTTTTCATTTTCCATAATCACCTTATCACGGTGATCTAGCTCACTGAAGATTTCTACTAATTCCCCATAATAGACCGGGAGTGGTCTACCATTTTGCCTGGAAGAGAAAGCCCTTTGATTTAAGATATAAATTTGTAGTTCATCTCGCTCCATCATAGAAAGCCTTAGAAACAATCCCATATCTCACGAAAGCGGTAGGTAAACGAATATATCGTTTCATTATTTCTCGTGACATAGACATTAATAGCCATCTCTTGACCTTTTGATTTTCTGCGTACCATTTATCATACTTGTCATCATTTTTAGATGGAACCGGAGACGTCTGCACCGCGAATAAAGGAGATCTTCTCCTTCTCAGCAATATGCATCTCAATGATTTGAGACCACATATCATAATTTGATTCATCCAAAGTAATTCCTGCCTTGAACGATGACCCATCGGATTGAAAAATAATTGTGTCGGAAGGTTTTGTGGTTTTAGAATTTTCTGTATCTGAATCTCCCATGGTTCAATACTAGATACAAGGATCCTTAACCTTGCTCTGATACCATATCAAGATTGAACCAAACTAGAGAGATTCATTGATTGAGTGTTTAGATAACAAGAATACAATGTTTTTGATATTTTTTGGATGATTACAAATGATACTACAAATGCCTATTTATAGGCTTACAAAGAGAAGAAGAGAACTATGCCTATGGAGGCTAACAACTATGTCTTTGGAGGCTAACAACTATGCTTATGGAGGCTAACAACTATGCCTTTGGAGGCTAACAACTATGCCTATGGAGGCTTACCTTATATTCTTTGTTTCTAGAATAATCTACATGTTTAGAACATGTTTAGAGGTAATTCTAACAAAATTGTCTGAGTAGCAGTCGATCTCGAGACGGACACTTTTCCTTGTGTTCATGTAATTTTTCAGGTCTTTCTCGTCATCACTAATAAGGATGGGGGATAAATTACCAGCTACGTACATCACATGGTGTTCAATTAATCATGTATGGCTTGCCTCCGGTGGTGATTTTGGCGCTACGTCTAATTGATCCCTCTCCTTTCAGAGGACCGGTAGGTAGGGTTGTTTTGTCCATACAAAGTGAAGAAGACCCGAAAACACGAAGAAGACCCGCAAACGACATCACGCGATCGATTGTAACTACGTACTACTTTCAGCTCTTCCTATTTCGGATTGCTAATAGGATTCGGTTCCAACATAGTATTAACTAACGATAAAGGACGGTACAAGTAAAGTGGATGAGACAGTCCTTTGCTGGAATTGATTTCACACCCCCCAACCAGTTGTATCTGTTGAACATATGAAAGACAATATCTGTAACCATGTGCTCAGTAATTTTTTCCTCAGATTGTACTCGACTTTATTTTGTTTCCCCACGAGAAAAAACCCCATTCTAAGGAAGATAATTGCTCATATATATTGCCTCGCCTCTGTAAAGACACTATCATAACATTTCCTATCAACTTCTCTACCGGGGGAAGATAAGCAGTCATAGGACAGTTGAATTGATCCGTACTTCTCCCTGTCTGTGTTGGGATTATCTTAGCAATGCAGTATCAAGTGAAAGAAAAATCCCCTACTCCGCTACAAGTTGGGGTCGACCTCTTGATACGACCACCAATTGTATGGCATGTTGGGATAGCAGAAGCAAAAGCGAATTCTAGAAATCAGAAGCAAAAAGATTTTACTTCACAAAAAGTTTACTTTTCTTTTCTTCTAAAAGTCATTATGAAATTGTGTATCCAAAAATACCAAGAACAAGCCCTCAGTAGAGAAAGCTTTGATTATTTTATTTTATTTTAACAATGGTAGTTCTTGAGAGGGAGATTGAATTGGATGCCACTGCTGGCCGAGCAAATCCAGCAAACATTCGATTTTTATTGGTGAATTTTCATGCTAGCATGATAGAAAAAGACATAAACATGTCGTACATTGTAAAGGTCAAGTTAAGGACCATTACAGCAATGCTGTATATGAATGCGTGGATCATATTATTTTCCGTGACTTCCAAAACGGAATATATTCTTCCCTGTCAAATTCAGTAGTACTTGATGGGTTCATGCAAAATATCTTGTCAGGTTCAACCTAAAGAATTATGGAGACAGGGTTGTTTTCTCTCACAACTGTGTGTTGATTCAATTCATTGATGAGAGTATATATCTATCTAACAAGATGATAATTGAAACTCAATTCTCAATTCTCATTCATTCTGACCCCACTTTTTGCTGATGTGGATTGCTGTGGTGAGAGCATTGGAAAATAGAGCATTAACATTCATTCTCACTCAGCGTTAATTAAGGAGAGTAAAACAAAACCACCCCGTTAATCCACTTCTGCATTTTTTTTTCATCGGCTAACTGCTCCCCACAAACAAACCCATATTCTCCCACTTCTATTCTTCATTCACCACTGTTCAGATCTCTCTGAATGTTTTCTTCCCAGAATTTTGTTATTCAGTGCCCACGAAGATAGTTTAGGGATTTCAATCTAATCGAAGATCGCCCAATCGATATATCCAAAGATCTCTCTGAATGTTTTCTTCCCAGAATTTTGTTATTCAGTGCCCACGAAGATAGTTTAGGGATTTCAATCTAATCGAAGATCGCCCAATCGATATATCCAAAGTCCCAAGAGGTGATTTTGTATCTTTACCTATGAAGCAAACTTATTAAACTAATCTTTCATTTTATGATTAAAACTTCGTTTGTTGAACTTTAGTTCTTCTGATTACAAGCTTGGGTTTTTTATTTTGAAGTTTGTGGTTGATTTAAGGGAAGGAAGGAGCATGAAGACTACAATCAAGAATCTATTACACATCCTGACTAAGCCCCGATCTTCAGAATCTTCAGTTTTTCATACCAACAAGGTTTCGTTTCCTCCAATTTAGTTTTAATTAAGGTTTTCAATTCATTTGGACTGTTAATTTTGTGGGTTTTCTAAAAAAATTCAATTATTTACAGTACAATGGCATCGTTCTTCTTAAAACATTTGATATGCAGGCACATGCGTTTAATCATTCATCATTTTAGTTTTCCAATTTTGATTTCAAATAGTTGTATTCGAGACTGATAGAAAACTTTCAGAATTTTGATTTCAATTTACAATTTGATCATCTTACTAATCCGTGTGTTATCTTTTCATAGAGTGCAAGTTTGTATGGGTTAAAAACTTAGAGCAGTACGTTGAATGTTGTGGTCGTAGTTGAACAACAACGTTTAATCTTCAGTTTTAGACCATTAAACTAAAGCTTCTTAGATTAATAGCCCTTTAAAATAATATTTGTTGTGAATATCCGTTGGTTGCATGGACAATGAGATCGTGGAAGGCAATTGATTCCAGTTGTTTCAAATAATTTATGATTTCACTGTCTACGGTCATCTTGGATAGGTTTATAATTATCAAAAAAACCGGTAATTCATTACCCATTTAAGGTTTTCCGTACCTTCGTCATGTTGAACAAAGTAATTCTCTAAACTCTACTAATGCTCTTTTATTTCTGTTTTTTGATGGAACCTTTCATGTTTTTTCTTCAATGTAGATTCAATTTGATTGAATACTCTTCATCGCCCCTTTTATCTCCAAGTGAAAGGTAACATTTACTAAGAAGTAAAGTTGTGATTCTCTGTCTAATGTAGTCAGTTACTCCAATCATTAGTTTTTGGTTTGTTTGTGCATTTTTACAAATGTGGGTACATGAAATTCATATATTTCAGAGCAAACCAAATTAACATTTACAAATTACAATTACAACAGTTACAATGTCAGTATATGGCCATGCTATATTTATGAAGTGTGTTTGATATGAATCTGAACTCAGCTCATAATGTCAACACAAAATGTGTCCCATATACTAGAAACAATCACTTAGATGTGATTGTTAGTTTCCTTTTTGCGTTCTTGCTTGCATGATAATTACCCTATCAGCTAGCTTAAGATGATTTTCAAACAATATTATTTAAAGGAATATTCTTTTTATATCATCTTAGGAAATTATATGTAGCTTGTATATGGTTTACTGAACATTGACTATGCACTAATGTTGCTGCCAGAGGGAGAGATGCATATAATAGCGTGATGCATACTTCATAGTGCATTTTCACTGTAAGGATTAATATTCTTATCCAGATGTTCATTTTTGCATGACTTGATACCATTTTGTGACTCATTTATGGCTTTCATTTTCCAGATAGCAGTCGAAAGCATTAGGATTTACGTTAGGATAAAGAGCTGATGGTGCATTGACAATGTATTGATGATTGTTCTCCTGGAACAATTTAATAAGATGCTCCCAGAGCACTTGAAATTTATGAGAGGGGAGTGAATAATTTCTCCAAATTCCTTTTTGCAGATGATATTGAACTCAATATTTAAAGACAGTGTGGTTTTGGTGTTCGCCTTTGCCTACCAAGATTGGAAGATGGACAATATGTGAGTTATGTTATCTTAGCTATTTTGCTTTAAGAGAACCACGTGATTGGGTTTCCAAGCAACTCTTTTTTATTTGGTTTGCTTAGAAAGGTGAGGTACTTGCAACTATACCGTTAGGGGCTCATGGAGTAGTACATTTTTTGAATGGTGTAAATAGGGTTCAAGAACGAATACGGTGTTTACTACCAGATTAAGGTTGCACCAGAAATAGAGTTTATTACTGTGGAAGGTTTAGGTCTTTTTTTTTCTTGGCAACAATGCCTCACATGATTTTCATTTTAGGAATAATGTTGTATAGTGGTAAATGTTCAAGGAAACATGTTCTCATCGTCATCCAACTGGTTTTTTTTTTGCAGCAAGTTCAGATCTTCATATTCTTCTACTGTTTTGGCATTTCCTACATGCTGCAAAATAATTTTAGAATAAGAAGATGATGTTTCATCTAGACGTTGATTATTTTTCATATCCTCATCTAGATGTTAAACTGTCAATTACTTTGTGAAAGAAACCAATTTTCAGTTAAAGAGTTTCCTAGATGGTGTTCAACAAATTTATACTCCAGATAAGTTTCCTAGATATCAATTACCCGGAGTAGAATCTATTATGGATAAGTTTGGGAATGGTATAATATTGAGTACTTATATGTTAATTTTTCTCCTCAGATTTATGAAGAAGCAAATCTATGTTGAAATCTTCTCATCGAATTCATCTTTGATCATCGAGTAGATTTTGTTAATCTTATTACTTTGCTGAAAATAAACTCTGTTCATTGGGCCGACCGACCGGAGGGCCCGTAGGGAGGGAGACCCTTTTATGGTCACTTTTTTGTCAATTTCCAATTTTTTTAAAAGATTGCAATTCCGTATCTTTTTTTTGGTTACTTGACGAATTTGCCCCTCCTCTTCTTACTTGAGGAATTTGTCCCTCCATGTATTCACCAAACTGCCTCCATTACCTACTCCTTCTCTACCGCCACTGCTACCTCGGTCACCAGCACCGCCACACTTTGAACACCGCCGCCACCTCCGCCACCCCAAAATCAAAGTACTCTGTTTACAAAAAAACGCAAGCAACACCAGATGCCGTCACAACCACCTCCGTCACCACCAGAACCACCTCGTCATTTCTTCACCTACACCAGCGGTAGCAGCAGAAGCGCCGCCACCACTACCACACCAATAGAACCAGAACCACGACCAACACCATAACCCCAATCATTACTACCACCGGTAACACCATCATTACTACATAATCTTCGAGAGGAATCGATCAATTTATTTTACAATTTTTTTCAAACTATAAAAAATAAAATAGAAATCTCCTGATTTTGTGAACTTTAATACTTCAATCCATTGGTTTCTAGCTTGCAAACATGATCACTTTTGATCTATTGCAGAAGCAGAGAATGATATTGCATGGTTACAGGAGCAGAGATTTTCACTTTCCCTGTGAAATCCGCTCTACAAACTTAATTTACAATCTTCAAATTAAATTAATCCGAAAAACGGCAAACCCTATAATAAATTATGGGTATCGAGACGGATCATCGATTGAGCACAAAGATCAAAGAAAAATAAAGAAGACATAAATTAAAGTGGTTCGGCACTAACGCCTACGTCCACTGAGAAACCCTGTAGGGTGAATTGGATTGATCTCCAGTCTTACTGGGATGGTTACATCAACATTAAACACTCTTATTTATAGAGTGATAGAGATAAACTACTAGACCTATATTTTTGATCTGATAGTTATCTAATACAACTAACTAGGTTTACATTTCAAATCTAGTAAACTAGTTACACGAGATTATATTGGAAGCTTTGACCACTTCACTTGGAGTCCACCGTGGATTACAATATCTTCACTTATCTTGATTAAGTCCACGGTTGTTATTTAGGTAGCTGATTTTATCTTCTCCTTGAATACGTGCTTTGACTGCCAGTTGCCTCGGTCCATCACTTCACTTTAACCTCGGCTACTTATGGGTGATACAGTCTAATATTCCAACACCCCCCCCTCAAGTTGGACACGGAATGTTTTGAAGTGTGCAACTTGAAAATTTGTTGAAAAGAACTTTGTATCCATGAACCGTAGTAGATGATTGTTAACCTTGAAACTCGAACTTGAAATGACCCATGTAACAAAACTTGAAATCAGATGATGATGAAAAATATGGAAAAAATATTCCACAAATTGATTACCAGAATGGTAGATGATGAATCAGTAGGTAAACTAATACCACTACTTAAGATGAGAAAATTGATTTGAGTATAAACATAACTCTAATCATCATTAGGCTAATGGTTGTACCCATAGTCAACCATCAGAAGAAACTCATGTATTTATAGAGTTTTTGATTGATTAGTCAATAGCTAAAAATTGTTTGGTATGCTCGCCAGGTGTGATCTCTGTATAGAATAACATACATGATAAATAAATGCCGAGACATGAAGATATTTTCGGAAGTTTTGAGATATCCAAATGGAAAGAAATCTTTGGAATTGAATTGATATTTCTCATAAAAAGAAATAATGTTTTGAGAGAATTTTCGCCAATGAAAAAAATATTGGGAAGATTTATCGAACTGAGACAAGGGAATGAAATGTTTGATGATCATGAAAACAGAACTATGATCATTTGAATTGGAGAAACAAGATTGTTTCACAATCAGTAATTACTTGTTGATAATTAACAAGAAAGGTTCCATATATACAATGAAACTAGTAAAAGCAATCAGATTTGATCGTGATAGTGCCGGATGAACATGGCACAACAAACTAGTTACAACTAATAAGTAAGATTTCATGAATCATAAATATATGAAATCCAAGATTGGTATTGCCGAGATATGGCTTCTAACCAATGAAGCAGAAAAACACCATGTGTAATGGGAGTACCACCATTTGTAGTATCATTTTAGAGATAGATAATATTGATGAGCTGGAGTAACTCATTTGATGACTCATTAAGAGAAACTGATCCGAGTGTGATTATAACTCTGATCGAGGTATATGGATGTACCATCATCCGCAACCATAAAAGAAACTCATGATGTAGATAGGGAACACCATCACCATGCAATAAATGCAAACATATATTAGAGTGCAAAGATATTGAGAGCATACATGATTAGCTCTATGTTTGATACCCATAAACTATGAGAAGAAACTCATGATTTTGAGAGAGAAAAATAAATTAGTTCGAGAAAACACAACAAATTAGAAAGCTGTTGATACGTTTCTTTGTTGTGGAGTACTAAAAGTACCGGCCAAACTCAAGTTTGACCACTGAAGAGATAGTCAGTAATGACATCAAAATGGCAAGAATCTTTGGCACAGTGGTAGTGAAAGTCCAGAAATGCCTCGGATGTAGGTTCTTGATTAAAAGTATAGACACCAAGGTGGTGAAAGTATAACCACCAAGGTAGCCGTACTTTGAAGATTAGAAAACGAATCAAGTTTGCACGGAAAATTGTACAAACAGTTTTAAGATTTAACAAACAATATTAGGTCAGAGTTTTCATAAAACAGAAAAACAAACCTAATATGAGCACATGGAATTCTTAATCATGGCATAACCTTGAAACAAAAAAACGATATCTTGTGATTTTATGTCATTTGATTTGAGACACACAAAAAAAGAAATAAAGAGAAAAGAAGAGAAACAATTTTCCATGAACCAAAGATGTGGTGTTATATGTAAATTGTTAACAGAATCATTCTTGATCGTGACTAAAAAAATAATTTTGATAGATTAGAAAGAGTTATTGGATGATAACTCTGATGGATAAATAAAAATCTAAAAATAATCATCAAATAGAGAATAAGATTGCTATTGCAAATTAGCATAAGAAAATTGATGAAAAATATAGAAAGCGGAAGCAATTGAGCGGATCTCCCCGCTCTGATCAATCAGGCCATGAAGAATAATGATGAGTTGAATATTTTGAGCTTAGGTGAGATCTAAAAACAGATATATTTAGACCCGAAACAATTATGATGTTACCAAATCTGAAAAGAGATCATATTTTCAGAATGATATTTCAGAGATAAAAGTATAGATAAAGATCGAAAATATGAAAATCATTTCCAAAAATAAATCAGTTGCCAAATTTTGGCAAGAATTTCGAAAATGGAGATATTTTCGGGAATGAATTCTTCTTGGCAAAGAAAAACCATGGTAAATAAATTCCAGTGAATGTGAGCACATGGAAATATTTGAGCATCCACAAATCTTATATGAGAAACGTGAATGTTATATAACCACTTAAGGAGCATCTTTGATGATCATTAAATATATGCTGAATATGATATTATCGATTTAGGAGAGTAAACAAAAAACATGATACTCCCTGGATATAAATCTGTAATGAACTACGATAAAGATTTAGTTCTTCATAAGATCCATAAAAAAAATCAAGAATGAAAAACATCAGTGATCATGATGAAATATAAAACAAACTTGATATATTGAATTTTAGCTATCACCTTCACAGGCTTTAGATAGTGTTCTGTTTCATGATTTCTTCTTCCAACTGGAAACAAGGGTTAAAACAGAAAAGGAAAATGGTCAACATAAATGACGATATCATATATTCATATCATTAAACGAGTGCTTAATATATGGAAAGAATATATGGAATGAAAACTAGTTTCAAAAATAATATCTTTAACATTAACAAAGAAAATCATGCTAAAGTTAAGGAATAATGATAGCATAAAACGATTCTGCATTGAAGAACAAAGATGACTTTATCTTTGTTACAATTGATTTTTGCAGAGTCCACCAAGCATAAGCTGTATAACTCTGTCGATAAAAGAAAAATTAGTTCAATAAGCAATAAGCAAACATAATAATTATTGAACATAAATAAAGTCATTGAAAGACAATTCAGTAATAAGAAGCGGAAGCAAATTGAGCGGATCTCCCCGCTCTGATACCATAATAAATTATGGGTATCGAGACGGATCATCGATTTGCACAAAGATCAAAGACAAATAAAGAAGACATAAATTAAAGTGGTTCGGCACTAACGCCTACGTCCACTGAGAAACCCCGTAGGGTGAATTGGATTGATCTCCGGTCTTACTGGGATGGTTACATCAACATTAAACACTCTTATTTATAGAGTGATAGAGATAAACTACTAGACCTATATTTTTGATCTGATAGTTATCTAATACAACTAACTAGGTTTACATTTCAAATCTAGTAAACTAGTTACACGAGATTATATTGGAAGCTTTGACCACTTCACTTGGAGTCCACCGTGGATTACAATATCTTCACTTATCTTGATTAAGTCCACGGTTGTTATTTAGGTAGCTGATTTTATCTTCTCCTTGAATACGTGCTTTGACTGCCAGTTGCCTCGGTCCATCACTTCATTTTAACCTCGGCTACTTATGGGTGATACAGTCTAATATTCCAACACCCTATAGGTCTCATCTTCAGGTACAAACAAACTGCGATCTTCTTCTCTAATTGTTTATCAAATCAAGTATCAAAATCACAAACCCATTTTTCCAAATCGAAAATCAAAGAAACCCATATCAAGATCTAATAAAAAAAATGAATTAACAAACAATCATACTTGAAGAGTTTCCCGAAGAAAAATAGAAGAAATAAAAGGGAAAATTGGTTTTCAAGAGTTGGACAGGGGAAAATTGCCATATTATGAAAAAGAAGAAGATGAGATACTGAGCAGGTATCATTTTCGGAATTTAAACTAATTTTTTTCATGCACTCAAAGCCTCAAACTCACTATTCTGAGTTGGATAGGCACAGATAAAAAAGAGGAGTGAGACAAAAGATAAGAAAAAGAAAGATGATGAGGAGTGAGAACCCCACATTTTACTCTATCAGTAATTTTTAATTTTAAGTCATGGTTTGTTGACTTGACAGTTGACAATGCATGTGGAACACTTGGACTTGGAAACACGTGATCCATAGGGTAAATTACTACAAATGTAGCATTAGTTTTACGAGTATTTGCCATTTTTTGAGTTTTCCACAGTGCATCCACGTCTATCTATCTACCACTATGAATGTACCATGCAGGTGATCTTTATTCCGATGACTAAGAAAACGTTTGCAGGTCCATTTTTCCGTCGGCCATTAATAAACAATCTCACGTGAAATGACCAAATTATTTGCGCAGGGAAGATTCTGGGGTGAATTTTTCCATGGACTACTCGTGGGTTTTACATTTTGCTAATTTTCATTAAAATAGATCTTTTAGCATGATTTATTAAGGGATATACGTTTATTAGTGGGGTGATACCAATTCAGCGATTTACGGGTCACGATATGTTAATATTTATTTGTCTTGTATGAAATAGTGTCATTCCCATATAATACTGGCATTCCCTTTATAAATTGATTGCATCTGTCTTTGGAGATCATAAATTTTCTTTTACGGTCTTATTATAACGGTGTTTCGTTTTTCGTCGGTCGGTCCTCCCCACCGTGGCAGCGGTGTTCTAGTTAGGATTTTTTTTTTTTGCTGGTCTATTTGCTAATGTATTTTTCTAGAAGCTTCAACAATAATTTCTTGGTAATGGGGTTCTTCGCTACATGTGAGAAACGGTGATGTGATGCATATGTTTAAAGTAGAGTTTAATGTCTAGCTATCTCTTAAATTCACCACAGTATAAACTGTCAACGGACCTACCTGCTGGCACAAACTATTTTCAGCACGGCGAAGTACAAAATTAACTAGGACACACAAAATTGAATTGGGAACTGATGAGGTCCGGAATTAGTGTGCCATATAACTCATTAAATAGTACACAAAAATTGCCTTACCGGTATGTAGCACGGGTTACTTCCTAGTAATCAATTACAAGTACAGTCAATTACAAAGATAAGAGTTACACAGCAAAAGAATAGGTAGATACAATAGAACCGGAAGACTAAAACTAATGTAGCTAGAAGATAGGAGGACTGAAGCTATGTACAACAGAAAGTCGACCAATTAGCTAATCAGATGACCTGACTAGCCTGACTAATCTAACGCGGTAGAACCTGAACGAACGCCCAACTTGCTAACCAAACGGCCAAATTGCGCAGAACCTAAAGGTTTAGTGAAAACATCTGCAAGATGATCAGAGGACGGAAGATACTTTGGTAAAATCAATCCACTAAGCAACTTTTCACTAACAAAATAACAATCAATTTCAATAGGTTTGGTGCGTTCGTGAAATACAGGATTCTGAGCAATATGAATTGTTGCTTGACTATCACAGGAAATTATAATAGGAAGAGGACATGAAATGTTTATATCAATAAAAAGATAACGTAACCACTGTAGCTCAGCCGTTAAATTAGCTAAATCACGGTATTCAACTTCAGCGGAAGAACGAGCAACTGTTGGTTGCTTCTTTGATTTCCAGTAAATAGGACTGGAGCCTATTGTGACTAAATATCCAGTGGTAGAACGTCTAGTAATAGGACATCCAGCCCAATCTGAGTATGTGTATCAATGTAAAGAAAGATTACTGGATGAAGAAAGAAAAATTCCATGTCCAACGGTACCTTTAAGATAACGCAAGACACGATGAGCAGTATCAAGATGAGCAGTATGCGGATGCTGCATGAATTGACTTAAATAATTTACGGCATACGTAATATCTGGATGAGTGACAATAAGATATAAAAGTCGATCAATGAGGCGACGATAAGAGCTGGAATCAGATAGAGGCTTACCATCTGTAGGTAGTAATTTGAGATGTGTATCCATCGGAAAAGAAGAAACACGATCTCTCCTGAGTCCAGAATCCTTTAGAATGTCAAGAATATATTTCCGTTGACATAGAAAAATACCTTTAAAGGAGCGCGAAACCTCAATTCCCAAGAAATATTGCAGACGACCAAGGTCTTTAATCGAGAAATGGGAAGAACGACGTGATTTTAATGAAAGAATGAAATCATCATCTGTGCCAGTAATGATGATATCATTGACATAGACAAGGACAACAATATATGTTGTTCCTTGATGATATGTGAAGAGATAATTATCACATAAAGATTTCTGAAATCCTTCCATTAGTAAAACAGAGGAAAGTTTGGCAAACCATTGACGAGAGGCTTGCTTAAGACCATAAATAGATTTCTTAAGTTTAAAAACTTTGGACTCACCTTTTCGTGCTAGACCGGGAGGGATTTTCATGTAGATTTCTTCATCTAGATCGCCCTGGAGAAACGCATTATTGACGTCTAGTTGGTGTACTCGAACAGTCACTAGTTTGGCGACGGTTGCAAATGTATCATAGTAATCGATTCCTTCTTGTTGAGTATACCCTTTTGCTACGAGACGGGCTTTGTATCGTTCCACGGTACCATCAGCGTTAAACTTAATTTTAAACACCCATTTACATCCAATTGCAGTTTTCCCTAATGGCAAATCAACATAAATCCAAGTATTATTATCTTCGAGAGTCATTATCTCTTTTGCCATGGCTGCATGCCATTTAGGACAAAGAGTAGCTTGTGAATTAGTTTTAGGTTCCTCAGATAAAATAACCCCAGCAAGGAAAGCTTTATGAGTTGGAGAAAACTTATCGAATGACAAATAATTAGTCATGGGATGAACTGAATTGGATGGACAGTCAGTAGCAAAGCAATGATAATCTTTTAAGTAGGCTGGTGGATTTCGAATCCGAGAATAGTGTGAATCAATAGGATCTGCAGATATAGATGGCAGATGTGACGTTTCAACTAACTGAGCTGGATGTGCAAGGTCAGATGGATTGTAAAATGCTGGCACACGTGCAGGGACAGAAGTAGGAGTAATTTTCTGAACATGGAATGGCGGACTCACCTGACGCAGAAGAAATGTTGGTATCAGGCCATGACGATGGATGAACATGAGAAGAATCTGTACTAGGAGTGACAGTCTCAACTAGAGGATTAGTGGACGGAACGGATGGACTATGAGAATTACTGACTGGCATCTCATAGGAAACACAATTAGTGTCATAAAATGGTTCCAAAGAACCTGGAATTGCAGCGGAATTTGGAATTCCTGCAGTGACATCAAGAATGAACATGGGACTACCATGTAGTGGGGACTGTGACAAACACACATGAATAGAAGACTGAGAATTAAAAATGGAATCATAAGAATCAAACTCTGAAGGATGTACGGAAATTGATACCGGAGGAGTAGTATGTATGTCATGAAAAGGAAAAAGATTTTCATGAAAAACAACATCTCGTGAAACATAAATGTGCCTAGATTCAAGATCAAAAATCTTGTACCCTTTCTGGACATGAGGGTAACCAACAAAAATACCTGGTTTTGCACGGTGATCGAATTTATGAGATACTCTTGTGTTTCTGCCAAAACATAAACAACCAAACACCCGTAAAGACATGTAATCCGGTGATTTATTTAACAATAGTTCATGTGGAGATTTATGAGAAAGAACTGGAGTTAGCATCAAGTTTATTAAATATGCAGCAGTAAGAATACATTCACCCCAAAAACGAAGGGGCAAGTTGGATTGAAATCTTAATGAGCGTGCGACATTAAGAAGATGACGATGTTTTCGCTCCACAACACCATTCTGTTGTGGTGTGTAAACACAACTGGTTTGGTGTAAAACACCATTTTGATGAAACCAAGCTTGTAGTTCATTAGATTTAATTTGAGACCCATTATCAGAGCGGAAAGTATGTAATTGGGGAATGAGAAGTTTATTGATACTAGAGGAGATGCTGGCAATAGAATGACCAAATTGAGTGATTACAAAAGAAAAAAAATACTTAAGAAATTTCAGGGTTTCTGATTTGGATTTCATGAGACAAACCCAAGTGCACCTAGTATAATCATCCACGATAGTCAAAAAATATTTAGCACCGGTGAATGATTCAGTTGCAAAGGGACCCCAGATATCAGCATGAATTAATTGAAAAGGTCGTGAAGACAAATACTGACTTTTGTTAAACTTCAAACGTGTTTGTTTTGCCATAGGGCATACATCACAGGAATGATTAAATTGAGAACTAACATAATCAAATTTAGAAGCTAAAAAACAAAGACAATCCACACTAGGGTGGGCGAGACGACGGTGCCATGTATCCACAGGATTATTTGCAGCAAGCGATAAAGCAAATGGATGAAATATAAAATGATAGAGACCAGCGATGCGTTTACTCCATCCAATCTCTGTGTTCATGGACTGGTCCTGAAAGATGCAGCAATCTTTTGAGAATTTAATACAATAATTGGCTGAACTAGTCAATTGACTGACAGATATTAAATTGAATTTGAAACTCGGGATATGAAAAACATCTAGTAATTTCAGAGTTGGAGACAAATCAACATTACCAATGTGTGTCACGGAGGTAAGAGATCCATCCGGTAGTTGAACACAAATCAGTTTTGTAACCAAAGTATAAGTAATAAAAAAAGAAAGAGATGAACAAATATGATGAGTAGCACCGCTATCTATTATCCATACATGAGTTGAACAAGATAAAATAGTACCTGCGAAATTGGAAGAAGGAAGAATTGTTGTACCTTCATTGGTTGGATCTAGGAATAACATGAGACGTGCATATTGGGATGTACTTATGGCTGGTGCAGCAACGGCTGTCACAGGAGCAGGTGCAGGGACGACACCAACAACAAAGGATTGAGAATCAGAATATCTGGCCTTTGTAAAATCCTTTGGTACCCATTCAATTTCCAGCAGGTGGCATTGGTATGTCCGTGCTTGTTGCAATGGTCACAAAATGGCCTCTGGCGTTTGTTGTTTCCAGAATTATTGCTGCTGGTGCTTCCAGTTTGTGCAGAGAACCTTTGGGTTCGAGAATCACCACGAGAAGCATATAAAGTCGATGATTCAATGACAGGAACAGAAGAAGAATTGATTCCATGTTGTTCCTCCTCTTGCCTAACATGGTTGTATATCTTAGCAGGAGATGGCATAGGTTCCATTAAGAGGATATGACTACGCAGGGAAGAGAACCTTTCGTGCAAACCCTGTAAAAATTCCATAGATCTATCCTGATTATGATGATCAACATAGTTCTTACCTGCTCCGCAAATACACAGTTCTATTGGTCGGAAGGTATCAAACTGATCCCATAGAGTTTTGAGTTGAGTATAATACATCGCTACATTCAGATTGTCTTGCTTCAAAGTAGCAATGGATTGCTTAATTGCATACAACTTCGATGCATTATGGTGAGAAAACCGATATTTGATTTCTAGCCATTTCCCTCCTGGCAGACGGAAAATTCATGGTACTTGATCGAATCGACGGATCTACTGAATTCGAAATCCAGCTGGCGACTAAATCATCGCAACGCGTCCAGTGGGGAAGATCAACTGCAGACGTTGGATTTTTGACGATACCATCAATATAACCGGTTTTACCCTTCGCACTTAGAGCCTTGGTCATTCCTCTACCCCAAGTATTACAGTTTTCACTTGTGAGGAGAGGAGTGAAGATGACTGAGGTCGGATTATCAGAGGGGTGAACATAGTATGGGCTTGATGGTGATAAAACATAATTTGTTTCAGAACCTGATGGAGGTGTTTGGTGATCTTCTAGAGTCATGATGATTAGGTTTCAAAAAAAATTCTAACCTAGCTCTGTATATACCATAAAGAATTATGGAGACATGGTTGTTTTCTCTCACAACTGTGTGTTGATTCAATTCATTGATGAGAGTATATATACTCAATTACAAGTACAGTCAATTACAAAGATAAGAGTTACACAGCAAAACAATAGGTAGATACAATAGAACCGGAAGACTAAAACTAATGTAGCTAGAAGATAGGAGGACTGAAGCTATGTACAACAGAAAGTCGGCCAATTAGCTAGTCAGATGACCTGACTAGCCTGACTAATCTAATACAACCATCAATGAAATACTACTAGATCTATCACCAAAACGGAATCAATTCAGATTTTTTTCAATTTTATAAACGGCTCTAAAAACCTTGCAATTTCCAAATCAAATACGTCTTGCCAACTATTGCAGTACGCAAGCCTTAGAGCTTCTCCAATGGTCATATGGTCAGCTTCATATGTGGCATTGGGGGAAGACATCCTTAACAACTAATTTTCCTAAAAATAGGGAATAAAAAAGTTTCTTCTCCAACTCATTTATTCGTTTTCTTCTTTGTTTGCCTAGTTGTCCAATTTATTTTCAGATTATCAAAACTTTGTTTGCGTCCTTTTTTTTTTTTTTTTTATAATTTTATATCGTTCCTCTTGTTCATTCTTTTACGAGTGATTTATTTCAATTGTTCTTACTGTTTAGAAAAAACATGGAACATCAATTGAATCCTTATTTTATATCATTCCTCATGTGCCTATTTTCATCGTTTGATGCCTCTCCTATGTTAAACCCTACCAACATTCTTGAGTTAATCATCGATGATGATAAACAAAATCATCATACCATTGACATTAAACATATTTATTTTTTGCAAAATAGCCATTTTAATAAGAAATAAGGCACGAGATTGGTATATGATGGAATTTATCTTATTCGATGTGCGATTGATTCAATGCATCTGTGTGAAAAATATGGAGAAAGAAAAATCGGTGATTTTTTTTCTAAAAGCGAAATATGAAATTGCAATTTTTTAAATTAGTTAAAAATAATTTTATTTAAAAAGCTGACTAGGATGGTAGACATCCTCTTTGTGAACCTATAGAACAAGAGGTTCACCAAGAGGATGTCTTCTCAAATCTATGCCATGTCAACTACACATTGGTTGAAGAGGTTAGGGTTGGAGAAGGTTTTTATGAAAAGTGGATGTATATCCTATGTGGCTGAAGACTTTTTTATTCACACACAAGCCATTGGAGAAGATCTTAGTCTCTTCTGCGAGGTAGATTTTCATGCAACTCGTATTGACAAAAATGCCCATAGTGTAACCAACTTTTCGTTACTAAAGGAACCCGACTCTCATAACAATTTATCAGTTGCATGCGTTATATATGTGACCAGAGTGTTGATACTTTAGTCTGAATTCACATACTTGGCAAATGATTTAACACTTCAAAAACCCGTGTTATACTTATCACGAACGAACTAAGATCATTGACTTGGGTCATGGGCTCAGCACACCTGTTTCCTAATACCATTTGGGAATGATCTCAAAATCCACAATCGGATGGAATTAGGACTCCCTCTAGGTCGTGGCAAGGTCAACATATAGCAGTTTCCTAAACTAAGGACTTGACGTAATTAAATAATAAGCTATGTGTTTCCTAAATCTATTGGCCATGCCCCTTTATATACACCAGAAGGATATCACGCTAGAAGTTGTTAGCTCACGCAGAAATAATCTCTCTTTCTCTCTCAAGTCCTCTGCAGAAATCTATCACCGTAAAAGTTGTGACTTGTAATTTGCGTCTTCAAGAACTAAGTTAGCTATGGACTTGGACTACAACCTTGCGAAAGAATTTATGGAATGTGCTAGTTTAAAAGTTGTGCCTGCAGCTACAGATCAATTAGCACCACAGGCACTCTCCCTCTTTGCTGAAGGCATCTGTCATATCCTCTCCCATTGGGTTTCACTTATGACGTCAGTCTCAGTTCTAAAACGCCTACCTAAATTTCAAATAAGCGAGTATCTTACAGAAAATCGTGGGAAATTTATGTCCGAGGAAGTGAAACAGTTAGCTGATGACATCTTTATTTGGTTCGCACAGTCAAAAGGTATGTTGTGCAGAGTTTTATGTTTTAAGTCCAAAAACATCGATAATTAAGGTTAATTATAATGTGCTAACCGTTTCTCTTTTGTGTGTTTGTTAGATGAACGGGAGGTTAAATCTTTAGAGTCTCTAATCCAAGAAATTCTGCGATCAAAGTTTAATATTTCTGTAGTGGACGGATCCACTATTTTGGTAAATTCAATGTTACAGACAGTATGTCAGCTTCTTTAGCGCGCCCCTAGTACTATTGTAGATATTCATGCATTCTTTCTTTGACTCGATGCAGGTATCAAGCAAATTAGAGATGTTGCACCAGAATCTTGTGCAAGGGAATCTTGAGTCAGTTGAAGAACTAAGAAAGTCGTCTACAAGTAGGATTGGAAAAACAACTTTTGGTAGGATGAAGAAAGAAGAACGAATGCGCTGTTTTTTCCAGAGGAAAATGTCGCTTCATCCGAATATCACAAAACAATCCAAGAAGTCATCTATTGTGAAAGACATGAAGAAGAGCAGTAAGCGACATGCGAGAAAACATGCAAGAAAACTACAACTACTACTTTCATCTCTTCATATTTCAGATTGCTAATTAGCTAGGATTCGTGACTACATGTAAACTGATGAAGGTTTGAGAAGCAGGCATGGTGCTTTCAAGTAAAGTCCAAGAGACAGTTAGATAGCCCTCTGGAATATATTTTCACACCTCAACCTGCTATATCTGTTAAACATTCAAAAGACAATAATGTGATACAGTTTTCCGAGCACATGGATATGTCCACCAGTAACTATTCCCCTTACATTTTTACCTATTGATGTGTTTATAGCTTTTTTATATCTGTAAATATTCTGGATTGAGTGTCTCAATGGATTTCTCAAACTTCTATAATGAAATTGGTCAAAATGTGGGAATTCTAGTGTGTTCGGAAACAAGATAATTGAAGTTTACCAAATCATCAAATGCAACTATAGTTCCTAATGCCATTTGATTTATACTTGATTCATGTGGATTCAGTCAGTTTAACTTTTACGTCAATCTAAACTTTGATAACTAGTAAATTCTAGTTAGTATAAGTTTGTTTGAAGATGAGTAGCTTCATATTAACATTGAATCTTGGTTTTAGTCTGTAGAAACTACTACTGCGACCACAATATGAATGCGGTGGGAGAGGATCGGACAAGTAAACTTCCTGATCCGTTACTTCATCAGATATTTTGTCGAAAAAATGGAAGGATGTGCGGGTATATGTTCCGGCTCTTGATTTTCAAAACTGGGAACCTCCTAGAATCCTTTATAATTATACTAGGTATGAAGATTATGATGCAGAAGCCATTTTCTTGGAAACGAATAAGTTCATGGATTTTGTGGATAGGATATTGGTTCAGCGCAATATGTTAAATATAAACATGTTTTGCCTCGATTGCGCGTTTTTTGATCATAAGCGTGTAAATGCATGGATCACTACGGCAATCAAATGTGGAGTCGAAGAGTTCATTTTTTCTGGGTGTTTCTCATACCCAAACAATGGCAAGATGATTCCCGATTCCCTTTTCACTTGTGAAACATTAACAACGTTAGACTTTCAGATTCAAGTACAAGATAGGCTTGATCTTACAGGATCAATTTCGCTTCCAAGATTGAAGATCATTCGTCTTACGAATTTCATATATTATGATGAGAAATTGGCAGCAAAACTCTTTTCTAGTTTCCCAGTACTTGAGCAGTTCAATATGGTACCCGATGTTGTAGCTGAAACAACGGAAACGATAGTTCGTAATGGCACAAAACCGACCATTAATGTGACTGAATCAGAAGAACTAAATGGAAGCATTGAAGAAGGATTCGTATCTACACCTTTGAATGACAGCCTGATGCTGCAAGGAGAAAAGAGTTTGGATGATGTTCTTGGTGAGTGGGTTTCTTATAAAAGAAAGAAAGGCACCAGAAAAAAGAAAGTGGAAAGTGCAGTTACCTCATCTATCGATCCCGCCATTTCCCCAGGTTTGGAAATCTACAACTATTTTTATGGATTCGAAGAAGAAGAAAAGAAAGAAGATGTAGGCACTTCCAAACCGGTTTTGTAAGATTCAAAAGCTAGCACTGCAAAGCCGACTTCGTGCAAGTCAATTACTGGAATTGGTATGAAATTGAAAATCAAATCCAAAAGTACAGGTATGCTCTCAAATGGTACTCTTGCAAGTTCAAAAAAGAAAAATCTTCCTAAAACTAAAGTTCCTAACAAAATCTCGGGAGATAAACTAATGGAGCACGGTTAAGACTAAGTCTTATGGGGTGCTAGTCTAGCAACTAGATTAGCAGCCAGGACTACCTCTTAAGTCTTATGAGAGTGCTAATCTAGCAGCTAGATTAGCAGTCCATGTCAGCGCAACCAATCTCAGCCGTCAGATTAAAAATAAATCTCTCAGCGCTGAACCATTCCTCGAAAATGTGGTTTTTCAAGCGCTGAATCATTCAGCGTAACTATCTAGTATGCTAGCAATTGGTAGGAGAGAGAACTAGTGTTAACTTTTTTGCTACACTTTTTTTTCTTAATTGGAACACTTAAGTGCTAATCTAGCACCTCCAATCTAGCCCATAAGACTTAGTCGGGCTTATATTTTCCACCTCTAAAGACTAATCGTGAAGAAATGTTAGAGATCTCGCAAATAATCACGATGAATTAATTATAGAAGATGCTGACGAGTTTGCTCATTGTCAATAGGCAGTGGTTTTTTTGTTCCGCCAATAGACAGTGGTCTTTTTTGTTGTTTGCAACTTTTCTTTAACCGTATTTCTATTTTGTTGCTTCTTTTGTGGGAAATTCGCTCTTCCATTGTATACGCTTGCACATGGCTTATGTGCCTTTTAATCTATCCTTTTAAACGATAAAAAAAAAAAAAAAAATAGTTGCCCAGTATTTAAAGAACTGCGTTTGACAGATTATGGTTTGCATAATTTTGATTTCATGCATGTTGCAGCTCCTACTTTGAAGTCCTTCACTCTAATCAGTTGTTTGAGAAGTAAGTACTAATATGGAAGATGTCAAACCTGTCAAGGTCAAGATTGATGCACCAAATCTAATGTCCTTCCACTACACAATTTTAAGGGATTTGCAACCCAGATTTGCAACGGCACTAGGTCCGTTGTGAAATTGTTGTTGCTAATCCCCGTTGATAAATTTTCGCAACGCCTAGAATCTGTTGCGAATTTTGCAACCTCGCAAGGAAGGTTGCGAATTGCAACTGAGCTTTGTTCAAGCGTGTGAAGCGCGTGTGCGGTCGGAACACTAGAGCTGATAAACACGCCCCAGTCAAACTTTGGTCAAGTGTTCTTTTTTCTTTTTCCACCCTTAATCTCAATCTAGCCTTATGCTGCCCTTAATCCATTTCCTTCTTCGTTTTTTCTCCGCCACAAGAAGAGACTCTCTCTCGACTCTCTCTCTCCTCTCCTCTACTCTAAACTTTCATCTCCTCTCCGTCTCTTCGTGAAGAATCTCTAAAACTTCTTCATGTTGTCTATGAATAAATTCAGTAAGATAGATAGATTAATTCTGAAGATGATGAGTTTATAGATTTGATTTTATTAGGACTTTTTATTGACAAAAGAAAGATGACTGTGAGAATCAGGGATAGGGTTTTGAGATAGTTGATATTGTGATGAAGTTTACAAGACTCAGATCAAGAGAAGAATAGTTAAATCAGGAATTGAGAAAATACGGAGATCGAAGAATGAGAAGTTAGGGTTTTCTGTGAATAGGGATTAGGGTTTCGATTTGGTGATGATTAAGAAGAAATTAGTTGATGGTTTTGAATATTATAATATGAAGAAGAAGGTGGTCATGACAATTTGAGAGTTTGATTACAAAGAAGAACAATCTGAAAAATTTAAAATAATTAGGGTTTCATAAGAACAGATTCTGAGATGATGTAGAAAACGAAATTAAAGGTCAGAAGAATGATTCAGAGTTGAGTTTAATCTGAATTAGATTTTGAGGTTGAAGAACAGCCTGAGTTTGATAGTCAGGGTTTTATTCATTCTAATGATCCTCTTTATGTTAACAATTTATGCTAATGATAAGAAAGACTTAACTTTATGTTAACAATTTTGATGTTGTTCTGTAAAATGTTCCATAAAAAATTTTGCTAATGCATTTGAAATCTTCCATAGGTTCTTTTCTGCGAGGAAGGCCTCGGGCGGTGGCTGTGGCCTTCGTCCAAGGTACTGAATTTGAAGGATGGGAGGGAATATGTATGTTTCACAGAACTTTCTCGAGGTGGAGGTAATGGGGAAAAAATGCCATCCAAATTTTTCCCATGTTTTCTGTCTTGATGTAGATATGTGAACTTGCACACACATGTATGCCTATATGGACTGTGGCTTTGATAAGCTCATAATCGAGAGTAAGGTTGTTGTGTATGTTGTATTCATTGGTGATCAATGTTATGGTCTTGTTTATAATATACTAATCTTATCATTATCTTTCTTCTGATTTGTTGCATTGTTATTATTTGGTTATTTTAATGTGTGATTGTATGTGTTTGCAGGTTCTGCCCAGGCTACAGAATAGGTCACTTGGTGGAGAAGGATGAATTTTCTACAGGGGACTAGTGAACTGCTAGTGCCTTTGATCTTATTTGGTTTCCTCACATCAATATATGCAGTCAGAGAAATGTTACTAAGACATTCATATTCTAAAATGGGAGTGCAGGTCTCATGTTAGTTTATTCTTAAACTCCAATTTAGACAAATATTATTGTAGCATTTGTTATTCATGTATGGATGTTTATTGTCTCTAATTCATGTGTGGGTTTGGTAGGTTTTGGCGCATGTGACTCAAGTAAGAACAACACTTGTTTAAGATGCGGCATGCGATTAATGAAAAACCTGGTACACTGAATTTTACAGGATGACCTACTGCATCATTTTACCATGTTGCTTCTGAGGCTACAATGCCGTTTTCACCTTCTCATCCTCTGATTGGTGTAGAGAACTCTTCTTACATATCTGTCCAACCAGGACAGCACAATACAATCCTTCAGTTCAACCCAGTCTTCCTCGCAAGGCTTATCATTTGTTGGTCAACAAGTTCCGTCTCCACCTTCCCCTTCCATCCACGGTATAAAATCCCTCAAGTAGAACCAGTACCTCATAGTGTAAACCCTTCTCCCCATTCTCCATTATAGTCCTCATTTCATTCACTAAATCCACATATGCAAACAGTTTCACAGGGGTATCCATGTGTTGGTGAAGCTACTTCTGTCCCTTCGATTCTACCAGTCTTGCCCCTTTCCTTCTCAACAAAGAGGCTATAGACCACCTTCAAACCAAGCTGTTTTATGGGAATGAATTCTGCAGAGCCTTCTGTTGGTGTTGTTCAGAACTTGGTTGAGGATTTCAGTTTACTCTTTGTTGGACCTTTTTCAGGAACAAATGACCTTGGAATTGATTCAAAAACATTACCGAGGCCAGTGGATGATGATGATATGGAAGGGGAGTTTTTTACGGAGCGTTATCCCTCCAATTCCCATCCTAGATATCTACGACTTACAAAAAATGCGTACCAAGTGCTCAATCACTGCTTTCGAGGAGGCATTTGCCTCTTGGGGTAGTTTTGATGATGGGGTTTAAGCTCCGCGAATCTGCATTCCTCGTCTGGTGAGTGCTTGAAAGTATAAAAGGATAATGAATAGGCACATAGCATCTAGAGAGGAATGAAGTTGGTCTATTGGAGATAAGGTGTATGCATGGATAAATAATGGGTAAGCATGTGATATGCAAATATTTCCATTTAGCGTCTAGTTTTTTAAAATGCTTAAAGTTTTTCTCACTGTATAATTTCCTGTGGACTATTATGAAAGTGGGTACTTATTATTCTACTTTGAGATAGGTAAGATATGGCTACCACTACATGAATACAATGCTCAGTGGAGTTCGTATTCCTGAAGTGGTGGTGGGGTATATAATGAAATGAAATGTGTGGTTCTCTTTTTGGGGAGTAGGTGAACATACTTGTGCTATGCATTGAATTGTTTTTTTTTGTCAAACCCTTTACCTTTGCATTACGCCTAACTTTTAGTTGGTGGGAAGGAACTATTACCGAAATGGGTAAGGACAATGAAACGAATTTAACTGTTAAACTTTCAGGTACATAGATTCCGGTGTTGTTTTATTATTTAAGCAGTGGCACATAATTGTTTGTATATTTGTGGGTATACATGCTATCGAGGAGTCATAAGGCATTGTACCAGCTTTGTGAATTTTGTTATGTGGTGTTAGGTTTACTTTGTGGAGAAAAAATTAGATTGGTGCTAATTAGGTTAGTTAAATGGTTTTTAGGTACAGTGGCTGTTGCGCATGTGTACTTGCGGTTCGAAACTGCAACATCATCCATAAGTGCGCATCGAGGTCATCCATAAGTCTCAGTTGTTTATAAATTCTTATGCCAAAGCACTTGAGGTAAGAGATATTTCTATTATTCATTCCCTTTTTTTTAATTCCCTTTACAGTGGTGATTTTCTTTATTCTGGTCTGAGTTCTCCTACATAGCTTTCATCTTACCATTGTCTGTGTAAACAAATACATACTTGTGCGTTTGGTTGGATATGGCACCATCATACTTTATTGACTTGCAAAGGAATTTTACACTCAAAAATTAGATAACAATGATCTTTGTTGGACGCTTAGGACCTAATGGAAGAGATGGTTTCGGGTGTACTATTTGTAAGAAACTTGTTAGCTGATAAAGATCATAAGGTCCATCTCATATTTGAATACTGGTCTAGTATTCTGAGCATCCTTTTGAACTAGGATAGCCACAACAAATAGATGTTTTGCATTATCTTAGTAGGATGAAAACTAAGTGACCGGACAATATAACATCTAATTGATTGTATACCCCTCCACACTAGCCTATTCAGAGTCTTATACAGGGCGAACTCATGCAACCAGTTACACTTCTGTTTAACTTCACATAACTTGCCTCCTCAATATGAGAAAGCTGAATACCTAGCATTAATTGCATTGGAGTTCTGTGATTTGTTCTCCTCAAGTTACCGTAAAAAGTTCATGGTGTCTCTCATGAAAATTTGAAATACTTGGTTATAAGAAGCAGTGAGAAATTAAAGGTAACAAGCTCTGCTAACCCCTACCTCGGTGATATAAGCTTTTTTGTATCTTTGTTTTGCTGTTCTCCAACTATTTTTGTATCTTTCTGTTTGTACCCAAAATTACTTTTGGGCACGAAACACGATGAATAGATAATTTGGTGAGTATTTTGGGTTAGGAGACGAATTTGAAGAACAAATAAAAGACATATTTTTAACGTGGTTTGGTATAGTTTTCCTACATCCACGGACGAATCCCCTTGGGGTGATTTTAATAATATATATATAATTACAGTGTATGTTTTTCTTGTATTGCCTACCTCCCCTCGATGATTTCTTCTCCTCCCTATTTATATAGTTCAATATCTAATTTCAACACAAACATAAATTGCATTAACTTCCCATTCATGCCTCCATCTTCAATTCTGTATGAAACTGCTGGAATTAGTACTGCATGGCTGAAACTGCTGGAATAAATACCGCGTGGCTGAAACTGCTGGAATTACTTTGCATGGCTGAAACTGCTGGAATTCAATTCTGCATGAAACTGCACATTTATGCTTCCATGATAAATTCTGCATACGAGCATACTGGATTGATGGTTGACAGGCATAATGGCTGGAAGTGTGGATGGAGGCTGGCTGGCAGCATGGGTGGAGACTGGTTGGCAGTGCCGAAGAGTTTTTTGGCTGGTAATTGGTTAGCAGCACTGCTGGCTACAAGAATGAAAATTGGCTAGGGGTGCGACTGACTTCGATAGTTGACCGACAGTTGACTTTGACTATTGACCGGTCGTTGACTTTGACCATTGACCTTGACCGGGCGTTGACTTGACAATTGACCGACTTTGACCATTGACCCGTCATTGAATTTATGTAATACCTGGAAAACTGGTGGGTTGCCTCGGTTGATTGGTTAGCGGGCTCGGATGAGGACCAGAAGAAGATTCAAGTATCAATGAGGCCCATTAAGTGGTATTTTTACTTATGGTACAAACATCGCCCCATCTTAACCTCCAACTTGTTGGGGGTTAAGAAAATTTCATTTTCCTTAGTCAATGATAAAACTTTCCCCCAAGTGTGGATTATTGATGTTGAGGTGATTGGCGAACTTCCCTTGTTGTTTGCGGAAATCTCAATCAAGACGCACCCAAGTGAGGCTATTGTGACTGAGAGATCGGCGGGAAACAGTTGAGCATGAACCACTGTTGTATGAAAAATAAGGACCGAAGGCTTAACTGTTATGTAACAAAAGTATGATGCTTGAGCGGAGTGGTATTGTGAGTGAGTGATAACTGCTGATGTAAAACTGAACTGCGGTTATCGCGTCGGACTTTGACTGCAATGGATACAAAAACCTGTCCTCTATAGTAACGAGCAAAATTGGGTAGTAACAATATTGAGCAAAAATAGCCTGCAGTAGCTTCGATCAGCTGGAAGGCAGCGACGACGAGAAAAATTATACTACAATAGCCGAGATCAGCTAGGCTGCAGGATATGCGAACATAGCTGGACTGCAGCTGGGCCGCGTCACCGAATGCAAGAAGAACGAGCAAGACTACATCGCAGCCGCCGCGTCACTGGATCACAGGATTGTGAACAAAGATGAACTGCAGCAGCTTCGATCAGCTAGACTGTAGCAGCAACGAGCAAAGATGCACTGCAGTAGATGCGATCAGCTTGACTGCATGGTTTGCGAACAGAACTGAACTGCAGCAGCTGCGATCAGCTGGACTACAATAGCAACGAGCAAAGATGCACTACATTATCTGCGATCATCTAGACTGCAGGGATTGCAAACAGAGCTGAACTGCAGTAGCAACGAGCAAAGCTTCACTGTAGAAGCTGCGATCAACTGGACTGCAGCAGCGACGAGCAAAGTTGAACTGCAACAGCTTCGACTAGCTGGACTTCAAGAGCGAAGAATTATGCTGGACTGCAGCAGCTTCGATCAGCTGGAATGCAGTAGCGACGAACAGAGCTGGACTGCAACAGCTTTGATCAGCTTGCGTGCAACAACGATGAGCAAAGTTAAACTGCAACAGCTGTGATCATATGAAATACAGCAACGACGAGAAAGATTTCACTGCAACAGCTGCGATCGGCTGGACTACAGGAGATGCGAACAGGATTGCAGTAGCTTCGATCAGCTGGACTACAGGAGATGCAAATAGTATTGCAGTAAATTCGATCAGCTGGACTACAGGAGATGCAAACACAGCTGGAATGCAGTAGCTTTGATCAGCTGGACTGCAGCAGCTGCTGGAGTTAAACAGTTCGATAAACCTGGGTGTAAAAGTTACAAATAAAACTAGACATCATCAATTGCGTCCAACTGAGTACAACTAGACTACATCAGTTGCGTCCAACTTAGTACAGAATTCGAAAGCAAAACTGGACTGCATTATTTGCGTCCAACCGAGTGCAGCAGTTGCTTTTAAAATGGAGTACAATAATTCAATCAACATAACTATAGCAGTTTAACATTACTGATTGTAATAATTGTGTCATAATATTAGGGTGTATGCTCTCACCCTCTTAATCATGTAACTCGTTGGAGGATTAAGAAGTTTGGGTTACCTGAAGTTTCGATTTTCAGAAGCTGATTTCCGCATTGCATTTAGGTGCTATGTAACTCTCCCCCAAGCGTATGGAGTGTTACGCAGCTCTCCCCAAAAGAGTTATTTTAGACCATGACGTGCTACATATCTTGCCCCCAAGTGATAGTCAGTCACATTGAAGTGATATGCAACTCGTCCCCAGAAGATAGTGATTGTCATGCTGCTCAATGCTCGCACAAGGGTGCACTACCTTGCTGCATTTTGCTCGCGCATGAGATTTTGAATTTGCTTGCTATCTAGAATTCGCGAAGGGGGGAAATCCCAATATTCCAGATGCGTGCAGAGTTGTAATGTGTGCATCTCCTCGTGAGAAAATGATCTCCACATTATAGGTGTCCCATTGAAAAAAAGTATGCATGATTACATGAAAATATGCGAAAATATGTAAATTGTATACGTACCATATTAAAAGTATTATCGCGACTTCGTTTTTGAAGTGATTGGGATGTCCACTGGCTATGTTGATGTTTTCCAGCGACGATGACTAGTATAGTTTCATTTGCGTCTCGTCTCGACTTAGTAACTAGATTTGTCTGTGGTACTGGAATGCACCAGTTGAATCAAAACTGGATTGAAGAAAGTTGCCATGGAACTGTATTTCAGCAGCTGCGATCAGCTGTACTGTAACAGTTATACATAAATATGGACTGAAGCAGTTGTGAGGAAAACTGTATTGAAAAAGTTTTGGGGAAAATCGAACTACAGAAGTTCGACCAACTGGACTGTAGAAATTAAAAGGGACTGCGGCAGTTCGATCCACTAGCCATCAATCATTGCGAAAAATCGATTACAAAGATTGATCAACAGATCAGAGTATTTTCTTGACGGTGATTGAATGTGACCGTTTCTGGATCTGTCATTGTACATTCCTAATTAAAAATCCAATTTTCTATGAAAATTGAAATTTCTCCTTCACGATGTTGGGAATCGACATATGATCTCATCGGGCCGAAAATCACTCAATTTGGATGCACGAAGAAGAAGTTATCGAAGAAAAAAATTGGTTAGTTAGCGCCTTGATCCAAACATGTTGATGACGTGATTGGACCCAAAAAATATTATTCACCAATTGCAAAATTTTAGCTTCATGTCGTAGGATATTGAAATGCGATCGCAATGAGCCAAAAATCATCCAATTCGGACGTGAGGCAAAGAAGATATCAACGAAACAAATTTTTAGACCAAGCCCAAGTGGGGTGTACATATCCGAAAGGCAAGAGAAATTGGGCGGAATCATCCAAGGGCAACGGAATTAAATTGCGTCGCGCCACACCAAATCGGGACTACGGATTTAAGTTGCTCTGAGCTACATTGATACAGAAATAACAGCCACCGATTAATCGCCGATCACCCGATTCGCCTACCGATTAACCGCCGATCACCCGATTCATCGCGCCGATTGCCGCTCGGCTTGGCTGCCGGCTTTAGTCACCAGGTATTTGCCGCCAGCCATGCTAACGTGGCGGTGGACGTGGCTTGCTGACATGGCGTGATTTCGTTGACATGGCGTAGATGATTTGTTGACGTAACAATGGGTCGTCGGGTAAAGCCGCCGGCTTTTCTATATTTATTTTTTATTATTTTTTTTTGAATTTGAAACCTTTGGCCACGGTTTCCACGAAAAGTGATCTTTCCTCCGTACATGTGGAGACAGTTCTGTGAAACTGTTGTCTTTACTTCAAGCCTTCTTACAACGGTTTTCAGCTTTTTAGCAACGGTTCCTGGGACTGTTGCTGTTTCTCATGGACTTTTCACTACCGTTTTTGGCCTTTTCTGTGACTTTTTGAGATGTTTTCCCGGAGCTCTTCTCTAGGGTTTTCAAGCGCCTAGAGATGCAGGCAACTTGACACCCCTGTGATCACGACAGTGGTGATTTTGACATACTACAAACTCGAACATGTGGAAACTGCGTTATAAATTATTATTTTTCGAACTTTGGACTTGAACATGTTGCATATCGAACACCCTGACAACAATCTTGGTGATTTTCACAGTGAGTCAGCTTTGGTTGCTTCCAATCAAGTGATCTTGATCTGCGATGAGTTGCGATTAACTCAACTGCAGTGGATCGTGATTAATCGGATCAGCAACACCGCGGTCACCGATCTGCAGTGATTGAAATCAAAACTGGACCCGACCATGTTGCGGATCGAATATCCAGCAAAAAAATTTATGATGTTTTTACGCCATATTTTATCGTGGACCGAACGTCTTAGGGGTGGTTTTATCGGTTTTACTAGTGACGCAATTTCAGTAGTTTCAGAAGGTAATAGCTCCAACAAATCTCGATCCACAAATCTGGATTACATCAGTTGCGATCAAATGGACTGCAATAACTGCTAGTATGCAGCATCTACAATCAGCTGGACTGCAGCGATTGCGATGCAGCAGTTTCGATCAACTGGACTTCAATAGTAATTTTTGACGACATCCAAACAGCTTTTTGGCGGACACAATTTTGAAGCATTTTGTACAACTTTTCTCAATGGGAAAACAAGATTCCTTTTCTCATACTCCCCTTAGCCGGCGGAAATATTTGTACCCAAAATTACTTTTGGGCACGAAACACGATGAATAGATAATTTGGTAAGTATTTTGGGTTAGGAGACGAATTTGAAGAACAAATAAAAGACACATTTTTAACGTGGTTCGGCATAGTTTGCATACATCCACGGACAAATCCCCTTGGGGATGATTTTATTGATATGTAGAATTACAGTGTATGTTTTTCTTGTATTGTCTACCTCCCCTCGATGATTTCTGCTCCTCCCTATTTATACAGTTCAATATTTAATTTCGATACAAACATAAATTGCATTAACTTCCCATTCATGCCTCCATCTTCAATTCTGTATGAAACAGCTGGAATTAATTTTGCATGTATGAAACTTCTGTAATTAGTACTGCACGGCTGAAACTGTTGGAATCAATACCGCATGGCTGAAACTGCTAGAATTACTTCGCATGGCTGAAATTGCTGGAATTACTTCACATTGCTGAAACTGCTGGAATTCAATTCTACATGAAACTGCACATTTATGCTTCCATGATAAATTATGCATACGGGTGTTTATAGGTGAAAATGGTTTCTGCTGGTTTTGGTAATTACGGGTGTGAAAGTGAGAAACAATTTAAACCCTAAACAATGTACTGCAAGGGAGTACTTTAGTTTCTAGAGATCAATCTGTACAAGTCCAGCCTAAACCAAGAAATGGCCGTTCCAGACTTGCTTCGGTCACAAAGTGTAGGAGAAGGGTTGATTTGGGAAGGGAAGCGAAGAAAGGTGTTGAGACCAGAGTAGTTCTGGAAAGGTAGTGTCTCGACTTGTATCAGAAAAGTGGAAGCTTATGAAGCTTGCAAGAGATGGAATCCTTTTTGGGAGAGCTTGCCAAGTTGCCTTTCTGAGAGTGTTGTATTTTTCTCCTGACCGAGACTTGTTGTCTGGTGGAAATAGGTAAGACTTATTTATACAAGTCGATATTGAAACGTACCCTGGCCTCATGAAGGAAGAGAGTAAAGGGTGAAATAATGGGAGGAGGTGGTAAACGCATGGTGTTTATGGGTGAAAACGTATTCACCGTTATTTCCTCATTTATTTGACAACTTTATTCCTATTCACGCTTTTGAACGTAGTGTACGCTGCATGTTGTGACCGCCAAACCAAGACCCTGGAAATCATCCCCAAGTTTGTGTTGATGTCTTGAGTATTGGTTGCCCCATGAGTGCAAGTAGTAATGCCAGGCTACAAGTGGTGCGTGTGGCATGTGCGGAATTCCTTTGTTGCGGGTTGCACCTTGAGTGCAAGTGGCAATGCCAGTCTGCAGGTGGCGCGTGTGGCCTGTGCGGAATGCCTTGGTTGCAGGTTGCACGGTTTGTAAGCCTAGGCTACCAGCGAGCATGTTGGCATGTGCCAATGGCACGCACGACCATGTTGACCTAGGTTGAATGGTTTGCAAACCTAGGCTATCAGCGAGCATGTTGGCATGTGCCAATGGCACGCATGGCCAAAGTGACCTAGGTTGCACGGTTTGCAAGCCTAGGCTACCAGCGAGCGGATATGGCATGTGTCATTGGCACGCATGACCAAGGTGAACTAGGATGCTCGGTTTGCAAGCCTAGGTTACCAGCGAGCATGTTGGCAAGTGCCAATGGCACGCACGGCCAAGTTAACCTATGTTACACTGTTTGCAAGCCTAGGCTACCGGCGAGCGGATTTGGCATGTTCCAATGGCACGCACGTCCAAGTTCACCTAGGTTGCACGGTCTGCAAGCCTAGGCTACCAGCGAGCATACTTGGCATGTGCCAATGGCACGCACGGCCAAGTTGACCTATGTTGCACGGTTTGCAAGCTTAGGCTACCCGCGAGCGGATTTGGAATGTGCCAACGACATGCGTGGCCAATTTGGCTTAGTTTGCATAGTTTGCAAGCTAGGCTACCAGCGAGCATGTTGGCATGTGCCAATGGCAAGTGGTGGCTTGGTCCCTTGGTTGCACGATTTGGCAAGCTGGGAAGAGGGCGCTTTTGGCATGGCGCGGCTAGCTTGGCTAGGTGCGTGACCAATCTAGGGTTTTGGGCCAAAGGCCATGAGGTGACCTTAGACAGACAGGATTTACTCCTAGGATTGAAGGGAAACCGTTGATTGTTGCACGTCTTCACTTTGCTATCCGCAAGGGGAACGTCAGTATGGTAGCACGTTTAGGGCCAAGGTGAGGGTGTTTGGCTTGGCGTGGTGTGACTAGTATAGCTAGGGAAAAGGCAGAGTGTGTTTGGAATGGCGCGGCTAGCTTGGGATAGGTGTGGCTGGCATGATTTTCCATTGGCACAGAGGTACTGCTAGCATGGTTGGCATGCTTTGGTGCATTTGGCGTGGCTGACATGATTTTCCATTAGCACAAAGGTGCGGCTAGCATGGTTGGCATGCTATGGCGCGGTTGGTGTGGCTGGCATGATTTGCCGTTGGCACAGGGGTGCGGGTAGAATGGTTGGCATGATTTGGCGCGGTTGGTGTGACTATCATAGCTAGGGCCAAGGCAGAGTGCGTTTGGCATGGCGCGGCTAGCTTGGGCTAGGTGTGGCTGGCATGATTTGCCATTGGCACAGGGGTGCGGCTAGCATGGTTGTCATACTTTAGCGCGGTTGGTGTGACTAGCATAGCTAGGTCCAAGGCAGAGTGCGTTTGGCATGGAGCGGATAGCTTAGGCTAAGTGTGGTTGGCATGACTTGCCATTGGCACGGAGGGGAATTAGGGTTTTGCTCGTTGTAACCCTAATTTGAAAAAATACCCCCCATTAATTACTGACTACATGTATTGAATGTTCTAATAAATGTGTCACAGGTGACATTAGGTTATTCGGGGTTTTACAATTTTACCCTTTGTCTAAAAACCACCATCAACATTAAGTCCCCTGCTTAGCTCGGAACAGTAGCTTTGTTGCGAGGTAAGCATAAGACGGTGACAAACTATCAGCAGTAAATCGTAAAGAGGATTGAGGAGGCTTGTCTGACCTTTTTATAGATAGTATTTGGAATCCTTGCCTATGGCAGTTTTGCACAAATCGGGAGGTTGGCATAATTTGGGAAACTGGGCGGCATTGGGAAATTGGGAAGCTAGGCGTGAGCTTGGTGGGACCGGTGCAATTGGGAGACTGGAAAGCTGGGCGTGAGCTTGGTGGGATCGGTGTAAACAAATAAGGGGTAGGTATTTCAGCAGATAGCAAAGTTTCCTTATTTTTCCTTCCTTCACACGCGGCTTCAATCGGGGAATCATCCATGCTAGAAAATCCGGAAGCGTTATGTCCCTCATTACTTCCTTTCCTTTTTTAGGGTTCTGTATTCATACCCAGCGATTGCACCGTCTACCTTGTTTAATAAAAGGTTCTTCTTGTTGAGTTTCTCCTTTTGTAATGCCTTCCAGAGACGAATCATCCTCTAACCAGCCAGATTCTCCAGGTGAAGGCGCGAGGTCTGACTATTGCAAGAGCATCCCAACCAGGGTTATTCGGGCTAAGAAGATTATACCGGTATGTTTTCTTCTTCTTTTCTTTTTATATTATACTCTTTTTTATGTGTATATATAGGATGAAACTTGATCATTTTCCCTGTAGTGTATGATGGGATCCTCCAGGGACGGTCGTGCATTTAACTCTTCGGAGAAGGACTTCAGAATTGGCGGAAACCGATCTTCTTTTCTTGAGGAGGCATTGGCTAGGATTGAATCTCTGTTCCATGAAGCTGGTGAACTCATTAAAGACCTCCCTTCTATCTATCTCCATAAAGCGCGCGCAGGCGCGTGTTTGGACTTTCTTAGGTTCAGTTAGCATGGAGGAGGGGCGAGAAAACGAGGAAGAACCTTGGCGTATTGAGAAGTTCCAATGTGGCAAAGCCTTTCCTTGGTCCAATCGTAGGGCGGATCGAACTGTTTCTAGGTCAAAGCAACGGAAAATCGAGCATGTGAAGCTTTTGGAGGAGAGCGCCATGGTTCTTGATTTTGATGCAAATGAATCAAAAAATCTTCTTCGGAGTGTTAACGAGAAAACCTTTGAAGGAGCATCTGACGGAAATGAAGTAGCTTTTGAAGCCGACGCCATAGGTGTCGTTGGTGATACCGGAGGGGTCATGGTGGCGTATGTTGGACCTGTCGTCGGGATGGACACTGCTACTATGGTTGCTTCGGGATGAGATGTTGAGCTTGCTGCTTCTAACACCGTTGAATGGAAACTTTGTTTCCCGAGGAATTGCTGGCGGAAGTGCTTGAAGATAGCCTTAACCAAGTGGACTGGTGCTCCATCCTTTGAGGGATAGTTCCCCTCTTTTGTTATTTCTGTCAGCTGCTTAGTTCCCCTAATGTGTTTTTTTTTTTGTAAACTCATCTTTACCTTCTTCTTCATCAGTCAATATTTTGCTTTATATATATCCCTTTTTTTTTTGAATGAGGTATTTCTGGCTGTGGTATGATTGTCTTGCAATGGTTTTCTGGGTTAATTTGATGTATTTCTCTGATATCTGTAAAACTTACTTGGAAAGATATGTAGTTATGCTATTTATTTTTGACGGGAAAAGGAATCTCCAGGGAAGAATACAAACGGTGTATTCATCTTGGGAGAATACAACTACTAAGAATTTTTAAAGGAAATACTAAAGGGAGAGTGACTGGGAAGTACAACATTTTAGGGATTGGAGGTCTTGAGCCGTCGTGAGTGACCTATCACTCCTTCGGGTGTGTCTGCGTTGATGAGCTTGAAATATCCTCCTAAAAGGATGTCCACCACCAGATAAAGCTCGTCTTCTCTTCCATTTGGCAAATCAGCCTGAATAGCCATTTTTACTCTCACCTTCCCAATTTGAAACGAGTTTACCTTAACCACTACATCTTCGATTGAAAACGGGTTCAAACATCGTTCAACCATTTGAGTCTTGACTTCATTAGTTTCAATAGAAGTTTCCAAGATTTTTGCAAAGTGTTCAAATGGCCCAACACCCCATTCACATTTCTTGACAGCGTCCGTGCCAGTAATCGCGTCGAGTCCCCATGACGGAATAGGGGAAGGAATGACTGGTTGAATAGAAGGCCGCTCGGTCAGACTTACTTTCGTTTGAAATCCATGAGCTAGCGCCAGCAGGTCTTCTTCAAATGTCTGGGTTCCTTTGATAGTTCTTCGATGCGATAATCAGTGGGATGATTTGTTGGAAACTCCTTCGGGCGTGGACGTTGGTAGAGGGTGCACATCTAATTTCGCTTTGTTGTCGAATACCCATAAGTGTCCCAATATCATATCATGACCTAGTTCTTTGACAATGCAGAATATTCTATGTGTTATAGCGTCTCCCACCTCGATCTCGAGGTTGATATAACCATGCGCGTTCAAAGCTTCTCCTCTCGGGTTCTTAATCACGGACGAGGAATAGGTAGCGTCTTGTTTTGTAAATCCTGCTTCCTTTAGTGTCTTTAAAGTAATGATATTGAGGCCAGAAGACGCGTCGATGAGCGTGTTGTCAAATTCGATACCTCTTAAATGGGACGTGGTCAGCAGTCCCCAGTTATCCCTTTTAGTTCTGCATGTTTGGAAAGCTTGAGCCCCTGGTATGGTTTCTGAGGAGAGAAAAAGTCGTATGTTGGATACAACGCGATTGAGAGCTGCGAAAATATCTTGGAGATGCACCTTGGAAAGATATAGAATTCCACATAATGATGCATCATGGATTGTACAGTCTCGTGCACGGAGTCCCCAGAGGACCCATAGTTTCTTATTAGGAGTGGGTCTCGATGCACTCCTTCGTCTCCTAGTTGGAGCTCTCCTGCTTCCATCATTTATTTGAAAATATGTTTTAGTCTATTGCAATCGCTGGTCGGGTGGTGAACGAACCTGTGGTAATGGCAGTACTTGGGGTTCACCATCTCAGCCTCAGTTGGTGGACGTCTTGGAGGTGGCAGTCTGATAACATCATCTTGAACCCAGGCTTCTAGGAGGTCAATCACCTCCTCGATGGGAAACAGGAAATCGAGGGTATTTCCTTCGGTTTCATGATGTTTCATGGGATTTTTAGTGACGGTCTTCCGTGGCGGGGCTTCCCGTTGCCCCGACGCTTCACGTTTTGGTTAGTGGCCCGTGGTTGGGGCCTTCCTTTTTCCTCTTTCGTTTACTATGTTCACGGAGGATGATCCGGCATTAAATTTCTTGCTGATGAGGCATCTATTCCCGCGAGTTTCACGTGTGTCTTCGATTCGAGTTGGCCTAGTTCTTTCCAGTAATGCCGGTGCTGTCGTTGCGGATCTTCTGGCAGCTTCATGGAGTTCGGAGAATGTTTGGAAGCACAAGTTCTCTAGCAAGGCGCAATAAATAGGAACCATACTATTGATGCACGCGTTCACCAGCTATTGCTAGGGCACGTTTGGGTCGTGACAGTCGAGTGCTTGAACCTTGAACCTTTTGACGAAATCATTCGGATGTTCGTTATCCCACTGGTACATTCTTCTACGGTCTAAGAAAGTAACTTGTTCAGACATGAAGAAGTATTTTTTGTAAAACGCGGTGACCATGCTACTCCAATTGGGAATACTATTCGGCGGGATGCTGTTGTACCATGTATACGGCCTTCCATTAAGTGATTTTGAGAATTCCCTTAAATGAAGAACGTGATTATATTCATGTTCACCTAGGGATTCCAGGAAACGGGAGATATGCTCATGTGCATTCCCGGTACCATCGTATAGGGTAAATTTAGGATAGGAGTACCCCCTTGGGAGAGGGATTCTCTGCATTTCGGATGGGTAAGGGTGTTGATGTTGATGCATGTCCAATTCATCATTATTGATTCGGTTACAGAGAAGTTGTTCCAGATCTTCTCACGTGACGAAGTTGGATGGATGATTTCTTTCCAACGAGATTCTAGCGTGAGTTCCCTCGTCCGCGGAGGCGTGCTCCACCGAGGTGCTGGTGTCGGGGTTGTTGGAGACGTTCCTAAGCGGCTCTGGAGGACGTGAATCACGTGGTAGTCGCTCTATTAGGGTCTTGAGAAAGACGAGTACCTCCTTCTATGTTGAAACTATATCTTTCTGGGCTCTGGCGAGCATTTCCTGTCGTTCCATCAAATCAGCGATGGTGACATAAGGATGGTTTCCTATGGTCCCTCCGGTCTCTCGTCCCGTCGGTGGGGTAGTTGGAAACTTAGTTGTGGTCGGAGGTGCCATGCTAGACGAAGCATTAGTGGCCGCAGCGGCGGCTCTGGCCCTGGTGACTGGTGGTATAACACCCGAAGAGGTATTTTTGTTGCCGTAATTAGAGGGTTGTGCAGAGACACTAGAGGAGGCGTGGCTTTGGCCCCGGTGATTGGCGGTTTTATGCTTGAGGGAGTGCATTCAGAGTTACTGTAGTCAGTAGGTGATGTAACAACGTTATTGGGAGAGATGTTAACATCAGGGACGTGCTCTGTACTGGTATTCTCGGTAGCCTCTCCAGCCCTGAGTTCTACCATATTGAGATTGACGTTCGGGAAATGAAATCAGGAGTTGTGGTTGATATTGTAATCGATAGATCAATCCCCCCGCTGTGGTCTCCAATTGTTTATAGGTGAAAATGGTTTCTGCTGGTTTTGGTAATTATGGGTGTGAAAGTGAGAAATAATTTAAACCATAAACAATGTACTGCAAGGGAATACTTTAGATTCGAGAAATCAATCTATACAAGTCCAGCCTAAACCATGAAATGGCCGTTCCATACTTGCTTCGGTCACAAAGTAGAGGAGAAGGGTTGATTTGGGGAGGGAAGCGAAGAAAGGTGTTGAGATCAGAGTATTTCTGGAAAGTTAGTGTCTCGACTTGTATCATAAAAGTGGAAGCTTAGGAAGCTTGCAAGATATGGAAGCCTTTTTGGGAGAGCTTGCCAAGTTTCCTTTCTGAGAGTGTTGTATTTTTCTCCTGGCCGAGACTTGTCATCTGGTGGAAATAGGTAAGACCTATTTATACAAGTCGAGATTGAAACGTACCCTGGCCTCATGAAGGAAGAGAGTAAAGGGTGAAATAATGGGAGGAGGTGGTAACCGCATGGTGTTTATGGGTGAAAACGTTTTCACCATTATTTCCTCATTTATTTGACCACTTTATCCATATTCATGCTTTCTTAATGTGAGTGTAGTGTACGCTGCATGCTGTGACCGCTAAACCAAGACCATGTAAAGCATCCGCCAGTTTGTGTTGATGTCTCGAGTGTTGGTTACACCTTGAGTGCAAGTGGCAATGCCTGGCTGCAAGTGGCGCGTGTGGCATGTTCCAATGGCATGTGCGTAATTCCTTTGTTACGAGTTTCACCTTGAGTGCAAGTGGAAATGCCAAGCTGCAGGTGGCGCGTGTGGCATGTGCCAATGGCATGTGCGGAATTCCTTGGTTGCAGGTTGTACGGTTTGTAAGCCTAGGATACCAGCGAGCATGTTGGCATGTGCCAATGGCATGCACGGCCAAGTTGACCTAGGTTGCACATTTTGCAAACCTAGGCTACCAGCGAGCATGTTGGCATGTGCCAATGGCACACATGTCCAAGTTGACCTAGGTTGCACGGTTTGCAAGCCTAGGCTACCAGCGAGCGGATTTGGCATGTGCCAATGGCACGCACGGCCAAGCTGACCTAGGTTGCACAGTTTGCAAGCTTAGGATACCACCGATCATGTTGGCAAGTTCCAATGGCACGCACGGCCAAGTTGAGCTAGGTTGCATAGTTTGCAAGCCTAGGCTACCGGCGAGCGAATTTGGCATGTGCCAATGGCACGCACGGACAAGTTGACCTAGGTTTCATGGTTTGCAATCCTAGGCTACCAGCGAGCGGACTTGGCATGTGCCAAAGGCACGCACGGCCAAGTTGACCTAGTTTGCACGGTTTGCAAGCCTAGGCTACCAGAGAGCGGATTTGGCATGTGCCAACGGCATGCGTGGACAATTTGGCCTAGGTTGCACGGTTTGCAAGATAGGCTACCAACGACCATGTTAGCTTGTGCCAATGGCACGTGGCAGCTTGGTCCCTTGGTTGCACGGTTTGGAAAGCTGGGAAGAGGGCGCTTTTGGCATAACGCGGCTAGCTTGGCTAGGTGCGTGACCAAGATACGGGTTTTGGGTCAAAGGCCATGAGGAGACCTTAGACGGCCAAGATTTTCTCCTGGGATTGAAGGGAGACCGTTGATTGTTGCACGTCTTCACTTTGGTAGCCGCAAGGGGAAGGCCAGTATGGTGGGATGGATAGGGAAAATGTAAGGGTGTTTGGCTTGGCGTGGTGTGGCTAGTATATCTAGGGCCAAGGCAGAGTGTATTTGGAATGGCGTGTCTATCTTGGGATAGTTTTGGATGTCATGATTTTCCATTGGCACAGAGGTGCGGCTAGCATGGTTGGCATGCTTTGGTGCATTTGGCGTGGCTGACATGATTTTCCATTGGCACAAAGGTGCGGCTAGCATGGTTGGCATGCTTTGGCGCAGTTGGTGTGGCTGGCATGATTTTCCGTTGGCACAGGGGTGCAGCTAGCATGGTTGGCATGCTTTGGCGCGGTTGGTGTGACTAGCATAGCTAGGGCCAAGGCATAGTGCGTTTATTATGGCGCAGCTAGCTTGGGCTAGTTGTGGCTGGCATGATTTTCCATTGGCACATGGATGCGGCTAGCATGGTTGGCATGCTTTGGCATGGTTGGTGTGACTAGCTTTGCTAGGGCCAAGGCAGAGTGCGTTTGGCATGGAGCGGCTAGCTTGGGCTAAGTGTGGCTGGCATGACTTGCCATTGGCACGGAGGGGAATTAGGGTTTTGCTTGTTGTAACCATAATTTGAAATAATACCCCCTATTAATTACTGACTACATGTATTAAATGTTCTAATAAATGTGTCACCGATGACATTAGGTTATTCGGGGTTTTACAATTTTACCCATTGTCTAAAAACCACCATCAACAACGGGCAGACTGGATTGATGGTTGACAGACATAATGGATGGCAGTGTGGATGGAGGCTGGATGACAGTATGGGTGGAGACTGGTTGGCAGTGCGGAAGAGTTTTTGGGCTGGGAATTGGTTAGCAGCACTGCTGGATACAAGACTGAAAATTGACTAGGGGTGCGACTGACTTCGATAATTGACCGACAGTTGACTTTGACTATTGACCGGCTATTGACTTTGAACATTCACCTTGACCGGATGTTGACTTGATAGTTGACCGACTTTGACCATTGACCCGTCATTGAAATTACGTAATACCTGGCACACTTGTGGGCTTCCTCGGTTGACTGGTTAGCGGGCCTGGATGAGGACCAAAAGAAGATTCAAGTATCAATTGGGCCCATTAAGTGGTATTTTTACTTATGGTACAAACACTTTCTTTTGCATGAAAATAATGTTATTTGTCTTTTGAGACCTCGGTACTGAAACTTCAAATTTTGGTGCTTATGCAGGTATTTAGGGTTTTGGTGCAAAGCAGTACTCTGCTGGTGATCTTAGAGCATCAGCTGAATCTACTTATGATTTTCAGGAAATTGGTTAAGCACAATCTCTTCATTCTTCCGGTGGAGTTCTATATTCCCTTGTTTTGCAATGCCTCTTTCATTTTATGTAAATTAGGTTGCCCATCCGTTTATGAACCTCAACATATAACGTTGTATGTCAATTACAAAATTTTGTGGTCTTCATCATCTCCATAATTTTGTTTGTTATGATACTTGTATACTGGTATTTCTTACTCATACTTTTAAGTTCACATCAATTCAAGAATCCTTTTTTCTATGATATAATCCACTTGTGATTCTCAATAAAAGAGTTTTATATGTTCATTGAATGACATTGTGGTTTGTATATCTGTGAGTATGTTGAATATGGGGAACTGGGTAACTGTAGGGGGGGTAAATGTAGGGGGAATGGATTTTGACCAGGTCAATGAAAACTTGATTCTTTTTTTTCTGTTGCAAAAAATTAGCAACGTTCGTATTTTGTTGCTAAATTAGAACCAGAACCAATAACATTTAGTTCCGGGTAGGGGTATTCCTGTAACTAGTAACAGCTTAGCAACAGCAGATTTCGGTTGCGAATGAACATGTTCGCAATGGCAACGGCCGTTGCGAATCCCCGTTGCTGACCAAGAGTCGACGGAGCTTATGCCGTTGATAAAAACTGCAACACGCTGTTTTGCAACAAGGATCTGTCATTGCAACCCCAGACAGCAACAACCAAGGGCCATTGCTAATCCTTAAAAATGGTGTAGTGTTCGCTCTCTATGATTGTCTATTCCAAAAGAGCTGGAGATGGTTAAATTTGTTCTGAAGCATGCAAGAATTCTTCAAACGGTCATCATGGAAACATTATATACTGTGATAAACTATCTTTTTTGAATGAAATATCGAAAATCTTTTGGTTTATTTTTCTTTTTTCTCGGTAACTGTTAATTTTTGAGATTTGTTAAAACATTGGTTTCAGGATTGACGGTGCTCTATTTGAGTTTAGAGCAGTCATACTTTTTATTGGACTCTTCATTACTGGCCATATGCATCCATTGCTAGCCTTACTTTCAGGCTCCAGCACGGATGGGAATGCATGTTTCCGGTATGCGGGTAGCCAACCCCAATCCATCATAAATTTTGTTATCAAAAATAGGTAGTAAAAAAAAAATCAAATCAAATATGATGGAATGAGGACTATAATCAAAGAATCAAATGTATATAAAGGCAACTAGACCCACATTGACTGGCCTGACCAGAATAAGCTTTACATCGCTCTCTTACCTAAGGTTCAAAACAAATATAAATTTACACGCCAAATGCATGCGATCATCAATATGACAAACATCACAGAACACGAAACTACAATTAGGACTACCTTCCATGGACTCATTGGTTGTCGAGGTGGTCGAGGTGGCCGAGGTGGCCGAGGTAGTACTAGAAGAGAAGATTTTTCACAATCACTATTATTTCCATCAATTATTTCCTTGTAAAAACTAAAATATCCTCCAGAACCCAGTGTAGCTCTATATATATGATTATGAACATCCTCCTTCGCAGCACTTCCTTCTTATTGTTGCTGATTCTTGTTTCAGTAAAGATATTTAAGAACAACATTATCAGAACCAACAAGATACAACTCACCAATTGCATTTAAACTTAGGATTATTGGCCTACTTGTTATTACTGAACACTTGAGCGTATCTGATATTACACACATACTTTACGCAATTACCTGGCCTTCTTCCAAACCAAAATTAGTCTTCGAATATATTTCCACTAAACCATTATTCTGTTGAATAGATAATCTGTTGCCTCCAGAGACAAGATCAACTCCGGGTCTTATATTTTGACCGCCGAGAATGGTATCGATAGGATGATCGAAACTCTCCCAAACAACTTGAGATTCTGAACCATATAATACAAATTTGCCATTGTCATGCATCATTGCATATGATGCTGGTTCTTGTATGTCAGGTATCAAGGGTTTCTCTTTATTATCTGGCATTATTCGCAGCACCAACTTCCCATCGTTGTTCAAGAGAATTGAAGATGGATTATTTAATGGAATATCGTTATGTTTAGATGTCCAAACTAAGGTTTTAAATGGAGATTTAACAAACCATATACCAACTACACATCTATCACTACAATAGGGTGAAGAACTTGTGCACGGTAATTGGTAGAAACCAAAAGCAATGTTACCAGAGGGAGAAAGCCAATAAGAAGTACTTGTATCATTAAAAGAAAGAGATGAACCTCTTGTTATGTTTCTGCTGACCAAAGTATCATTCAAAGCAGGAGAAATAGCTGAACTTCTTGTTATGTTACTGGCGAAAGTATCATTCAAAGATGTAGATTCAACAACTAGTAATGGAACAACGAAAAATAACAAGGACAAGGAGAAGAGAATTACTTGTAGAAACTTCATGGTTTTGGACGACTAGTAGTGAGTGGATTATCAATTCCTCCTTATATATGCCTCAAAACTCATCTAAAATTAGGAAACAATCAATAAACTAAAGCACGGATGCAAGGAATCCCTCTTGTCCAAAGTCAAGTTCAACATATATATAGAAGTTTCCTAAATTAAGGACTTGACGTGAGTTAATAATTTTTTGGCCCTATTCTACATCCTGATATACGAAAATGCTACGTGAACAGCGTGATAATAGCTGATCCCGCGTGGAGGATTAACGTGGAGGAAAGAGAAAAGTTATTTCTTCCCACATCATCATCGGGAATACCACGTAACACCGGATTGACTGCAAAATACCTTGATTTTTTATATTGCAGTTAGGTTCTGGTTTTATTTGCAGAGAGGTGACGGTTTATTTTGATAAGATCCTTGTAGATTTATCAAACTAATTGATTCAAGTATCAAAAAACCCTGATTATTAGTGAAATCTCTAACCAGTTGCATGACCGATTATTTTATTTTTTTGATTGTCGATGTTCTTGTCCTTAAATCCTTCCTCTAATCGATCTTGTTACTGTTTTGTAGCTTTTCTCACCTTTAAAATTTCGATGATAATGTTTAATTTTGGGGTTTGATTTGTATAAGAAGCTAGGTTTTTTTTTAATTTTATTTCTTGTTTGATTTGTAAATTCCAAATCATAATTGTTTATCCATGTTTTAATTATCACACAAGCAGGTCTCCCTAAAAACTTCAAAGAAAAATAAATTTTTTGTAGTACCAGTAATAATAACCAGCTTCAAGATAGTACATCCATGGTGGACAATAATAACACTAAGAAATATTGGGGTTTCTCTTCAAATCAAGACGGAATTTTGAACTCCATGATACTATTGGATTATATACTTACATTGTTTTTCGTTTTGTGGTATCCATCTGAATGGAGATAGAACTGGTTGATCATAAAGAATCTGTAGCAACAAGATGTGGGGGTGAAGAAGTTCTAATTAGTGCACTTTTTTTTCTCCAATAATTCCATTTTAGTTTTTTTTTATGACGTGGATAAAATTAAGAATGTATCTTTCCTCCACATTGATTTCCAAGTCAGATCAGCTGTCAATCAGCTGTCATTGTGCTGTTCATGTAGCATGGTTGTCCTTATATACACCAGAAGAGTAACACGCTAGAAGTTAGCTATCAGAAATCTCTCAGAGAATCCCACAAGAAAACCAAATTTATTTTGGTAAGCATATCAATACAACTTTGATGATTTGTGTCTCCAAGAACAAAACTAGATATGGCCTTAAATCACAACCTTGCGAAATATTTTATGGACTGTGTTAGTTTGAAAGATGTGCCTGCAACTCCAGATCAATTAGCACCACAGGCACTCTCCCTCTTTGCTGAAGGCATCTGTCATATCCTCTCCCATTGGGTTTCATGAAGACAGTCGCAGTTCTACACCGACGACCATTTTTTCAAAGAATCGAGCATCTTACAGAAAATCGTGGGTAATTTATGTCAAAGGAAATTTATGCCAAATTTGGAAGCACTCTCCATCAATAAGGTATGTTACACTTATCAAATCTGTTTGTTTGCTTTTTAACTAAAACAAGAAAAGAAGTTAACAGCTCACAAAACTTGGGTTGTAGGTTAAATTTAGTGGCAAACTGAATGAGAACACTTTTAACATTTGGAAAAGTGCCTCGTTGTTTGGAATACCTCAAGTCATTCGAGATTTAGCAGTTCAATGGGTCCACAAAAGAGCTGGAGATGGTTAAATTTGTTCTAAAACATGCAAGAATTCTTGAAACGGTCATCATGGAAACTTTGTATACTGTGGAAGAAGATTATTTGGATCCACGTAAGAATAAAAAGAATCTTAAAGCCATGGAAGTCTAAGCTTTGAATAAGAAAATTCTGATGCAGTTAGAGACGTCTCCATGGGCTTCAACAGGTTGTGTCGTTAAGTTTTCAACCTCCTAAATCTTTTTTTTTTATTATTTTAAATTCTCGTCAAACCGTCTTATTTTAGAATTTTGAACCTCCATTGCCTTTACATTAGTAGGAATATCAGTCTATTAATTTTCAAACTTAGTGAAGCTTGGATTTGTTGAATCCAATGTTGTGATATACTATCTTTTTTTGAGTGAATTATCGGAAATCTTTTGGTTTATTTTTCTTTTTTCTCGGTAACTGTTAATTTTTAAGATTTGACGAGTTCATATTCCAGTGGTTTATTTGTCCATATGCATCATTGCCAATTTTCCATCCTTACTTTCCGGCTTAAGCACGGATTCCAATGCTTGGTAAATGACTTCAACTTAAAATTTTAGTGAGCATACACTTCCTTTTATGTCAGGACAACAATGTGTCAGGACAACAATGTGAAGGGAAGCAGGTTTCCTTTTTGACCTCAGTCTAATATAAATTTTGTTTGTTATTAAAAAAAAAAAAGGCTAGGTAGTAAAACAAATAAATTAAATCAAATCAAATATGATGAAATGAGGACTATCAAATGTAAAAAGAAGTTAGTACTATATCTATGGGTACGACGACCATAAAACAAGAAACTATAATTAGGGCTACGATGACCCAATCTATCTGATATCCTGGTTGAGGTAGTACTGCTAGAATCGAAAAAATTTCACGATCACTAATATTCCCATTAATTCTTTCCTTGTACAAACTAAAATGTCCTCCTGAATCCAGTGTAGCTCTTTATATATGATTATGAACATTCTCCACGGCACTTCCTTCTTCTTGTTGTTGACTCTTGTTTCGGTAAAGATATTTAAGAAAAACATTATCAGAACCAACAAGATATAACTCACCAGTTACGTTTAAACTTAGGATTATTGGCCTACTTCTTATTGAACCCTTAAGCGCATCTGAAATTACACACATGCTTTCTGCACTTATCTCGCTTGGGTCATCATAATATCTTGAATGGAAAGTAGTCTTTGAATATATTGCCACTAAACCATTATTCTGTTGAATTGATAATTTGTTGCCGCCAGAGACAAGATCAACTCCAGGTCTTAACTTTTGACCTCCAAGAATGGTATTGGTAGGATGATCGAACTTTCCCAAACAACTTGAGATTCTGAACCATATAATACAAAGTTTCCATTATCATGCATCATTGCATATGATACCGGCTCTGGTATGTCAGGTATCAAGGGTTGCTCTTTATTGTCTAGCATTATTCGCAGCACCAACTTTCCTTGGTTGGTGAAGTGAATTGAAGATGGAGTATGTAACGGAAGATCGTTTCGGTTAGCTGTCCAAACCAGGGTTTTAGATGGAGATTTAACAAACCATATACCAACCACATATATATCACTATAGTCGACGGGTGAAGAACGTGTGCATGGTAATTGGTAGAAACCAAAAGCAATGTTACCAGACGGAGAAAGCCAATAAGAATTACTAATATCAAAGAAAGAGATGAACCTCTTGTTATGTTGCTGCTGACCAAAGTATCATTCAGACCAGGAGAAATAGATGAACTTCTTGTTATGTTGCTGACATAAGTATCATTTAAAGATGAAGAAGTCATCTACTGTGAAAGACATCACGCAAGAAGACTACAACTTCTGCTTTCAGCTCTTCATATTTCGGATTAATTGCTAAGTAGAAAACACACCCTATCATAATGGCACCTATTAACTTTTCTCTACCAGGTATTGGGTGAGCATTTTATATATCCGTAATCCGCGGATTTAACCGGGACCGACCGTATTCTTGTGGATGGATGTCCGGACCGTTCGCTAATGGGTTGGACGCGGATGAGATTTTTGAAATCCAACGGATTACGGATTGGGCCCGGATGCAACCTTGAAAATCCGTTGGAAATCCATATCCGTTAGATTAAGGTAATCTAAAGACTTAAAGGCCTAGAAAAATAAAGCTCCCACGTTGAACGTTGAGGAAACCCTCGCTTCCAATTGGCCGAAATAAGATTTTTATTTTTATTTTGTGAAACAAGTATTTTTGTGAGGACACTTGGAAACGTATGATTGATTTAAAAAGAACAGGAAAAAGATTTAAAAAAAAAAACCAAATTCAATATTTAGGTGAGCACACTTGAAAGGAAAACCTAACTTACCGTATTTAAAATTTTACCGTATAATTGGTTTAAAAATTACAAACTTAAAAGGAAACCTAACTTACCGTATTTGAAATTTTATGGAAGTCCAAATTCAATTTGGAAATCGAGTAACTACTGCGTTATGACCCTTTTTTTCCAAATTAGATACCCTTTATCATCCCACCCTAATAGCTCCCTATCCCTCAAATAAAGGGAAGGGATGGCACATGAAAGGCAAGCTTGCTATGGTGCTTTGTTATCCCTTCCCTACACTACACGGGTACTCAGTACGCGTATGAATAGTGAAAATGGGTACTGAGTAGCCGTTTTTATTTTCTCTTTTTTTATGGAAAAATATTTACCTAGGTAAAAAAAAATAGAGTAAAAAAAACATATCAAATATGTAAAAAAACAGAGTTTTAGTAAAAAAGGGGAGTGAAAAGGAAAGTTTTACGGTAAAACTTTAAAAACCAAAAAATATACGGGTACTCAGTATGCGTAAAGTGAAAAAGTATACGGGTACTCAGTACCCGTATGATTTCCCTTCCCTACAAGAGTGATCAGATCTGATCAGCCTTGTAGGGATGGAGATGTATATCCCTACTCGTGTAGGGATATAGGAGACCATAATACTTGGGTTTTTTTTGTTATTGAGGGATATCCCCATCCCATAGTGCTAGCTCTAACTAAAGCAATCATTTTCTATGCCTTGATATTTTCTTGTACGCCTTAAAACATGGTTCAAATACATCGTTTACGTCTTTTTACAAAAGCAGTTAGACCCACATTGACAGGCCCAACCAGAATTAGCTTTCCATTGCTCTCTTAACATATAATACAAAGTTGAGATTCTGAACCATATAATACAAAGTTTCCATTGTCATGCATCATTGTGTATGATGCCGGTTCTTGTATGTCATGTATCAAGGGTTTCTCTTTATTATCTTCCATTATTCGCAGCACCAACTTCCCATCGTTGTTCAAGAGAATTTAAGATGGATTATTTAATGGAATATCGTTATGATTAGCTGTCAAACTAAGGTTTTAAATGGAGATTTAACAAACCATATACCAACTACCTATCTATCACTACAATAGGGTGAAGAACGTGTGCATGGTAATTGGTAGAAACCGAAAGCAATGTTACCCGAGGGAGAAAGCCAATAAGATGTACTAGAATCATTCAACGAAAGAGATGAACCTCTTGTTATGTTTCTTCTGACCAGAGTATCATTCAGAGCAGGAGAAATAGCTGAGTTGAAACTATTTAGGGTTAGGTTAACTTAAGAAGAAGAGGTAGACAGACAGAAGAATAAGAGAAGGATTGACAGAAGACAACTTCTTTAATTATTTTCGTACACAAACTTTTGATAATAATTACAAAGTATATATACATTAACTTTCTTTAACTTCAAGGTAGAAGACTTTCCTAACTAAGTCTGATTTTCTAATATAAATTGCGTGACAAACATGGTATCGTGTGTCAAGTTACACACGTACCATATGATGACTTAACACCCTCCCGCAAGCGTAACGGGTTCTCCTGAACCGTTATCTTGAATCGTAAAAGATAAAACCGATCTTTAGAGAGTGGTTTTGTGAATATATCCGTAATTTGATCTTTACTTAATATAAAATGAATATCAAGAAGTTTGGAAGAAACCTGATCACGAAAAAAATGATAGTCGATTTCTATATGCTTTTTCTGTGCATGGAATATAGGATTAACTGCAAGGTAAGTTGCACCAAGATTATCACACCATAATATAGGAGGAGACTGTGTAGATATACGAAGCTCCGAGACGAGTGACTGAATCCACATAATTTCAGCAATGGAAATAGCAAGTCCTCGATATTAAGCTTTAGTACTAGAACGAGATACTATTTTATGTTTACGAGCACTCCAGAAAACAAGATTTCCACCCAAATAAACATAATATCCACTAGTTAAACGACAATCATCAAGAGAACCAGCCCAATCAAAATTAGTATATGCACTGAAAGATAATTGTAAAGACGGTGATGGTCTAACAAGTATACCATAGGTACTTGTACTCTTTAGGTAACGAAGAATATACTTAACTAAAGCATGCATAAATTGACAAACTTTATTAATAGCATATGCAAGGTCTGGACGAGTAAACGTTAAATATTTCAAGGCTCCAACAATACTACGATATTCAGTAGCATCAGTTAATAAAGTACTACGATCAGAAGAAATATCACCATAAGTACTTAATGGAGTGGTAATTGGTTTAACTCCATCCATTTTTGCTCGAATAAGAAGATCATGAGCATAACGTTGTTGAGAAATAAATAAACCAGAAGAAGTACGAGTCGCCTCAATGCCAAGAAAATACGACAAGGAACCAAGATCTTTAATTGCAAATTCTTGTTGTAAACCATTGAGAACAGAGGAAATACCTTTGGTACTGGAGCCGGTAATGATAATGTCATCAACGTAAACCAACAAATAAATAGAACCATAAGTTCCATTGTAAATAAACAATGACGAGTCACACTTTGAAGTAATAAACCCGATTTGTAGCAAAAAGGTACTAAGTCTGTGGTACCACGCACGAGGAGCCTGTTTAAGTCCGTAGAGAGAACTATGTAATTTGCAAACATGTGTAGGAAAACGAGAATCCACATAACCCGGAGGCTGTTTCATATACACCTCTTCCTGAAGTTCTCCATGTAAGAAAGCATTCTACACATCCAGCTGATGAATCGGCCAATTGGAAGATAAAGCCAATGTAAGAATAATTCGTATAGTATATGGTTTAACAACCGGACTAAACATTTCAGAGTAATCAATTCCTTCTTGTTGATTGTAGCCTTTTACAACCAAACGATATTTACGACGTGAAATCGTACCATCAGGATTTCTCTTTATACGAAATACCCATTTACATCTAATAACATTCATAGAAGGATCATATGGTACTAGTGACCATGTACCATTCCGAATCAATGCATTAATCTCGTCATCGGATGATACACGCTAGTCCAGATATTTATGAGCCTGTGAAATACAAGTAGGTTCATAAGATGAATCACATACCAGTTCGTATTTGGAGTTGGGTTTAAAATGCCATCCTTAGATCTAGTGATCATTGGATGTGTTGGAATAGTGGGTTGTACTGCGGAAGTTTGAACACTTGAGTCTGATATCGTATGTGTGGATTCTGATACGTCTAAAGTAGACACAGTAGCTGGTGTTAGAGACTGATTATTGATGGAAAACAATTCCACATGAGAAGCAGGTGCAGGCAAATTATTTTTGGAGGTAGTAGAAACGTTGTCAACTTGAAATTCGTGTAGTCTTGGTGACGTCAGTTGTTGATCAGGAGAAGCTTGCCTTGTTGGAGGTTCAGGATACAGTGGGTGAGTAGAAGGAATCAACGTTGTTGGATATCGATGAGACAACAGCTGAGCAGAGGGAAGTTGCGTAGTTGGAGACCGAGGCAAGGGCAGCAGCTGGACAAGTGTAGGCTCGACAGAGGTTTACTGACGAACCACAGATGACAATGGAAACATTCTTGGTTGATCTGACAGTATCGGATGGATAGTAGAACGAGTGGGATAAACCAAAGGTAATGAAGCTGATAAGGGAGAAGATGAAATTACCTGTGAAGTAGTCGATGCCGGTGAAGGTGATGTCGCGGGTGCAAAAGAAAAGGTAGTCTCATCAAAAGTAACATGATGTCTGATGTATATTCGAACCATAGGAATATGAAGACACTTATAACCTTTGTGAGATGGACTATAGCCAATAAAAACACAAGGAGAAGAAACATGCTCCATTTTGTGAGCCTTATATGGACGTAAGTGAGGATAACACAGACAACCGAATACACGAATAGAAGTGTAATCCGGTGGGAGACCAAAAAGATCTTCATATGGAGATGAATTATTAACATAAGTCGAAGGGACACGATTCATTAAATAACAAGCAGTGTAAAACGAATCATACCAATATGAATACGTATGACGATGACGTTCAACCAACCATTTTGGAAGATGGACATGAAAAATGTTGAAAAATCCCAATTTTGCGATACTCATCAGCATTATCAGACTAAAATATTTTTATCTTTCGATTAAAAAGATTTTCAACAAGCTTTTGAAACAAAAAGAATATAGAAAAGACATCAGATTTCTGAGACATAGTA